>JARPMR010000010.1:1696138-2088638 GCA_029955525.1 Oeneis ivallda
TCGTAGCGGACCCACGACGTCTATGTGTATATGCTCGAAACGTTGAGAAGGTGGAAATTCCGCCAGAGGAGTGACGACGTGGCGATGCACCTTGCTGCGTTGACAGTTGATGCAAGCTTTTGCCCATGTTGCTACTTCTTTGTTCATGGCTGGCCAGAAGAACTTCGATGCTACTTGTTTCCGGGTCGATCGTACTCCAGGGTGGCATAGACCGTGTTGCGCTTTAAATGCAGCAAAGCGGTATGCTTTAGGTAGGTACGGCCGGGGCGATGCAGTGGATAGCTCGCACGTGATTGGTCGATCGAGTCCGGGAAGAGTTATTTCGGCAAACTTCAAGTTAGGTTTTTTCTTCAAATTCTCCAATTCTTCATCGTTGCTCTGGTCTATTGCGAGTTGATTGTAGTCTAAGATGCTTGGGCTCTGGATGTCTTCGATGCGTGATAGGGCGTCGGCAACTGGATTTTCTTCACCTTTGATGTATTTGATTCTCGAACAAAACTGTGATACGAAATGTAACTGTCGCTCGCGTCTAGGCGTGTCGCTACTGCTCGCTGGCCTACTGAGTGCGAAAGAGAGAGGCTTATGATCGGTGAGTATCGTGACTTCGCATCCCTCGATCAATCTCCTGAAGTGCTTTACAGCTGTGTACATAGCTAATAATTCGCGATCGTACACACTGTAGCGACGTTGCGTGGGACTCATTGTTTTCGAGAAAAATGCCAACGGTTTCCAGTGGTTCTCAACCTTCTGTTGAAGCACTGCACCCAAACTGTGATCAGAGGCGTCTGTCATGATAGCGAGTTCGCAGCCAGGAACAGGGTAGCTTAGCGTTGTTGCTTCGGTGATGCTTTGACGGCATTTTTCGAAGGCTTCGTTAGCTTCTGGTGTCCATTCTATTGGCGTTTTGTCATTCTTTTTCTTGTTGTGAAGAAACTTGTTGAGTTCGTGTTGATGTTCGGCTTGATGTGGTAGGCAGTCTCGGTAGAAATTAATCATGCCTAGGAATCGACGTAACTCGACGACAGTCTTCGGTTTCGGATACGTAGATATTGATTCGATGCGTTCCTTCGTAGGTTTTATTCCGCTGGCGGAGACTTCGTAGCCTAGGAAGTTGATCGTTTCTACTCCGAATTGACATTTGTCGACGTTGAGTGTGACGCCGTATTTGTCGAGACGTTCTAGGACTTGATGGAGAAGCTTCTGATGTTTTTCTTCGTCTTCGGAAAATAAGAGAATGTCGTCAACAAAACAAAAGCAGTCTTCTATGCCTCGGAGAACTTGATGCATGAATCGTTGAAATGTTTGACTGGCATTTCGAAGCCCGAAAGTTAAGCATGTGAACTCATATAAACCGAACGGAGTGATCAACGCTGATTTTTGCGCGTCTTCTTTGCTCGCCATAGGTATCCAGTAGTATGCCATCTTGAGATCAAGTTTTGAAAATATTTTCTTGTTGTTGAGTGAGTACGTGAAATCTTGAATTCGCGGAATAGGATAGCGATCCGGTTGCGTCACTGAGTTTAATCTTCGGTAGTCGCCGCACACGCGAAGTCCGCCGTCTTTCTTCTTAACGACATGTAGAGGACTGGCCCATGGACTTTTCGATGGTCTGCAGATGCCAAGTTCCACCATCCGTTCAAATTCGGCTTTTGCGGCTTTGTATTTATCGGGCGGTAGAGGGCGGGCGCGAGCGGAGAGCGGAGGACCTGTTGTTTCTATGTGATGTACGACGTCGTGCTTGGCTGGTTGCTTCAAAGACATGGGTCGCAGTACGCCAGGATATTGCTTCAAAATGTCGTGGTACTGCTGATCGGAACTCACGATGCGAATGGACTCAGCTTTTGTCGATATTTGTATGGCGTCGATGGTGAGTTTGGTTTCGTCGTCAATCAGTTTCTTCTTGTGAAGGTCCACTAGGAGCTTGTAATGACGAAGAAAGTCTGCCCCCAGTATGGATGTCTTCACGTCAGCGATGATGAATGTCCATGTGAAACAGCGCCGTAGTCCTAGGTTAAGCTTGATAGTTCTCTCTCCGTAGGTATTTATAGGTGAGTTGTTCGCCGCGTAGAGCTTGTAGGTATTTGCGACCTTTTTCTTCATTTTTGATGTTGCGGCCAAAACAGATATGTCCGCGCCAGTGTCCACGAGGAAACGTTCGTGTGTGTCGCGATCATGAACACAAAGGCGGTTGCTGTTCTTGGGAACACCGACGTCCGCCACCGTCGGTGTTGATGTTAGTTTTCCGACGTCTTGTTACGTTGAGCGCACGGTGACTCGCAGCGTCTTGCGTTCTTCCCAAACTTGTGATGGTATCGGCATAACCACGTAGGGTCGCCAGGCTTCACACGTGCTGATGATGATCTTGACTGAGAACGTGAACGGTAGCGTCCTTGGAATGGTCGACGAGGTGTTTGGCACGTGGACTCCCGTGCTCGCAGTTCCGCTACTTCTAGCGTTAGTTTTTCAAGCTTTGACAATATTTCTGCATATGCTGGCTGGTTAGACGGTGCTGCTGGAGGGGTTGGGTGTGAAATTGCTGCTACGGTGTTTCCGGACGTGCTCCCAGCGTACTCCATCATCCTGTCTGCCATCGCTGCGAGGGTATCGAGCGAGGACTCTTTGTTGACGGAGAGCACGCAGCGGCAGTGGGCTGGTATGTGATTTAGCCATTCAATCTTCAGACCCTCTTCTGTGATAAGTCCGTTGTTAAGTTCTCGCATTTTTCGGAGCAGCACGCTGGGTTTCTGGTCCCCGATGTCTAGGCCGCTGATGAGCTTTTGAAAATTCTCGACTTCTGATTTTTCGTATACGGTGAGCAGCCGGTTCTTGACAGCTTCGTATTTTCCGGTTGCCGGTGGACTGTACAGAAGATCGGTGATGTGCTGTAGATCTGCCGGTTCCAGCTTCGACAGGACGTATCGGTACTTTTGGTCATCTGAAGTCTTGAGAGGATCGACGACTGCTTCAAACTGGACGAACCACGCTCTTGGAACGGTGCGCCAGAACGGAAGGAGCCTCGACTGGACAGAAATTGCTGCCAGGTCGGAGAGCTTGGATTCCGTGGCGATTTTTACGTCGGTGGCTTCTTTTTCGGCCATAGTTTCAGGCTTCTTGATTATTCTTGATTATTCTTCTTTTTTCCAGCGTCGGTGGTCACCACTGTAACGGTGTACTGCGAGCAGGTCGGTAAAGAAACCACTTATTGCTTCATGTCGAAGAGTCGAATAATAATTTAATGGAAATGCACTCTCAATTTATACAAACAGGCTTAAAACTAATCACCAATAAAAAACAAGATTAAAATATTTACAATTTTCGTCCACCAATCAGAACGCTTACATAAAATCAATTAGGGCGTTCGCGCTTCCAGGAAAATCTATTTTTAGACACAAATCTTGTTTCGTAAAAATTGCATTCCTTAGCCATGACGTAATCCTAAATAACTCGGCGGCACTCGGCGCGCGAGGGGCGCGACGCGCGGGGAGGCGACGCCGGCCGCGCACGCATCGGCTCACCGCTGGGCGCTGGCGCGTCGGCAGTCACGGTCCGACCGCTCCCGGCGGCGCGCGCGTGTTCCCCTTCGCCTTCTCCGCTCGTTCGAAGTGAAAATTCCCGCGATGTTTTTTTCGAATGATGGCGCCAACTTGAAGAATTTTTCCTGGTGACTTCTTCTCAGGTGAGTTTTCTTTCAGTGTCATCGATGATCACACAAATGTGCAGATTGGTTCATTGAGGAGCCTTTTCCTTTTTCCGAGATGAACTCTGCTTGCTCCTGTTACAGTTGCTACACGAAGAAACGACATCTTCTTTACGTTCACCACGTGAGCTCTTGTCCTTTTCAGGGCAAACTCACACCTTCCATATCCATGGTGTTCGTATAGAAACAAGCGATGTCGATAAAAAGTTATTTACATACAATCTGTGTTTTATTTCTCTCCTTTAATAAAGTGAATTCCTTGTGTACTTATTTCTCTCTTATTCCTTTCCTTGCTCCCGGTAATTGAGGTAGATCCCCGGTAATATTAATGGGGATCGGTAACATGGTAACTGTCCTGGTATTTGTAAAAAAAGGTAAATAAATAGGTAATAGGTAAATAGGTATTTGGAAAAGGTATGGTATATACAAAAGGTATTTTGGCGGGAAATGGTGAGCTGCGGATGACGTCAGCGTAAGTATCGTAAGTATTATTACCAATATGTGCTAGGTAGGCACAATGACGTCATACAACCACACACTGCACACGGTGTGGACACGACCTTCAGCAATGAGGTGTGCGACAAAGGAGTGAAGAAGTAAACTCACAACAAACGCGTAGAGTCCATACGGCACGCCGTAGCGCACGCCGAGCGCCGCCTTGGCGAAGTCTACGTACTCGCCCTCCACCTCGATGTCCTCTCGGAACCAGAACATCGGCAGCAGCGTGTCGGGGTCAGGCAGCTGGTTGTTGAGGCTGCAACCACACAGTGACCACAAGACTACGCAGGAGATTTTGGCCTTATTTCGTTGTTTAT
Organism: Oeneis ivallda; assembly: GCA_029955525.1. Lineage (NCBI taxonomy): Eukaryota > Metazoa > Arthropoda > Insecta > Lepidoptera > Nymphalidae > Oeneis > Oeneis ivallda. Next base: position 1,700,651 of record JARPMR010000010.1, read on the forward strand.
CGGCTATGGAGCTGCATTCTGTCTGCCCGTCTTAACGTGTTGAATTATAATTAGGTATGCTTTTGTGGAACTCATTGTGGAAACACTGCATACATAGCATAGTTTCTATTTAATTGTAGGCTTGTTTTGAAAAGAGCAACCACCGAGTTTCTTGCTAGTTCTTCTCGGCAGGAAGGGCATTCCGAACCAGTGGTAGCACACTAGCAAATTAGCGATCATTTATAGAGAATCGCACAGCTGTACTTTGGACGCCGCTGTACGGAACAAGGATCCGTTACTTCAAGTTTTTAAGCCAATTTCTTTCTTCTTCGACCAGGTGGTCTTCGGCCAGCTATTTTCCATTGAATAATGAGCTAAAGGAGGTCGTATCTATTTGTTATTCTATAAGTGGTCAAAATACACTAACTTCCGCACTTTTATGGTCTTTAATGGTGGTATGGTTTTGGTAACCAGTGGTGGTAAGCAGTGATAGCCTAGTGGTTACGACTGTGGTCTCCTATTCCGGGGGTCGCAGGTTCGATACCGGGTACGCACCTCTGACTTTTCGAAGTTAAGTGCGTTTAAGAAATTAAATATCACATGCTTTAACGGTGAAGGAAAACATCGCGAGGAAACCTGCACACCTGAGAGTTCTCCATAATGTTCTCGAAGGTGTGTGAAGTCCGCCAATTCGAATTGGGCCAGCGTGGTGGACTGTGGCCTATAACCCTTCTCTGAGAGGAGACCTCGCTCAGTAGTGAGCCGATGATGGGTTGATACTAATGATGATGATGATGAATGGTGGTATGGTTTTGAAGCAGACTTCTACACTACACTGCTATGGCTACTACCGCCACGAACTCGCTAGTGCCATGCTGTGGAGGAGGTAGGTTCCTGGACAGTGACTGGCTCCGGAGAACGCTCGGAGGGGTGCTGAGCGTCTTGCTCAGGCCAGTGATACCGACTATTCTTCCGTGCCTTGCGCAGTGTTGGGATATGTGGAGAGAGTTTAAATAAACGACTAGAACCCCGACCTGGCTTTTTTTTTTAAAGAATATCAGCCAAGTTGAAGTTAACTAATATTCTCCTCTCCCCTCCAAATAAGCGGAAAGCTTGTGTTAGGAGTAGGTGTACGGCAATAGTGCAACGGGTGGGATTCGAACCTGCGACCTTTCAGTTTTCAGTCCGCATCTTTAACCGTTGGGCTATTGAGGCTTTTTTTTAATTTATTTGATTCATCTGTGTTAACGGCTGACCCCGTCACAGGTTTTAAGATCTTTGCCTATCATCTGTAGTGTAGGTTATTTTTGACACACTGAACCCACGAAATTACAGCTAAGGAAAAGTAGGCGGGGGGTCTGCCAACACTGCCGGGAACCGCAGCGTTGGCAGACCCCCCACTAGGTCGATCAAAGAGTGACGAAGCCACTGGATGCAGGCGGCGCAAGACTGAGACCTGTGGAAGTCCATTCAGGAGACCTTTCTCCAGCCGTGAATGTGTATCGGTTGATGAAGAAGGAAAAATAGATTGTACGTAGGTACCTTATACCAGGTATGTGCCTGACAAGAGCGTTGGCCTGCAACTGAGCCGAGATGGAGAGAGGCATGCCAGTCACTGGCTCGATCGACATCCTGAATCTATGCCTCCTGGAACAAAGGTTTAATTTTACAAAAAACAAGCAAATAAAATTAGGCAAAGAAATAACAAACCCCAACTGCGTCAACTGTTAATTATTATGATAGATTCGGTAGGTACTTTCTTTCGAGAATTTAAATTTTATATCCTAATCCCACAGTTAAAAGACAATAAAACACTGTAAAACTATTATAGGTAAGTATGTAAGAAACGGCAACGCAAGACCGAGGCCTGTGGAAGTCCATGCAAGAGATCTTTGTCCAGCAGTGGACGTCTATCGTTTGATAAAGAAGAAGATGTCAGAAACTGCTTAATAATGCTAAAACTGAATTGGTCCAGTAGATTTTCAGGAAAATGGTAACCGAATACGGTACACCGTAGGATACACAGTGATAATAAATTAATCTATAACTAACACTGGATTGGCTGTCCCTATAGGACCAATAGAATAGAATAGAATAGAATAGAAATGTTTTTTATTCAAATAAACTTTTTTACAAGTGCTTATGAATCGTCGATGAGTCTACCACTGGTTCGGTACCACTGGTTCAATGACAGCATGATGATGCTTTAATTTGAAGCGCCACATTTGACATACGAGTGTCTCTGGAACTTGCAAATGGCGCACCAACCTCTACAATTAATCTATGATTTCATATGAAATCACAAAGGAAATCATAGATTGAGGTCGGTTATGAAATCATAGATTATTTAGGGATTGGTGCGCCATTTGCAATATTATTAGTTCCAGAGACGCTCGTTTATTTGCTTACAGTCAGCTACAAAATGGCGTCAATCAAATCCAAAATGGCGTCAATCAAGTAAGTCCAAAAAGTATGACCGCAGCCTCTCCAGTGTTAATCATAGATTAAATATAGGGCGCAGTGGTAATACAGGTAGAGAAACTCACTCGAGCGGCCTGAGGCCTTTGACCTTGCTGGGATAGTAAGGGTCCATGCCCAGCATGTGCGGCAGCGACACGAACGCGGGCGCGCCGTACTTGCATGCCGACACGTTGAACGCGCCCGCCCGCATGCAGCTGGTGTCGCGAACTGCGGCGCAGTAGCATGCCTGGAAACATTCATATACAAGGTACATGCTGCAAGGCAAAATAAAAGGCAGACGTTCACCTGGGAGAAGAAGAATGTACTGGCTCAAAACTTTTGCCAGTGGTTCAATTCCAGCCTAGCATGCATGTTGAAGTGATATCTCGCGAAGAGAGAGTGATATAATTTTCTATGTATACTGATTTCTTGTTTACTCTTTAAAACTTCAAAATTCGAGAAAATGACGTCGCCACTCGCCATGTTAGAGTTTGTAGAGAAAAATAGAGAAAATAATTTTGTCTCTTCTTTTGACGTATCGAGATTCGAGACGAATCATGATGTGCAACCATGTTAGTTTCTATAGAGATATAGAGAAAAGGCGTCGACAAAATTTTCTCGCGCGTGCATACTAGGAGTGCAGGTCTCTGTTCAGAGCCGCAGTTAGCAAAGTTCAACTAGCCCTATTGAAAGAAAGAAAGAAAGAAAGAAAGAAAAAGCGTTTATTTTAAAAAATTGTGCCACACACATCACTGCACCCTAAGGTAATTACCCCGGCGCTTCCATTTAGCTAAAAATCGCAAGCAACAGAAGCGCCGGGATGCCAACTTCCGATAAATGGCACTAGAAGAAGGAGAAGGTACTTCCTACGCTTGCTAGGCTACGTATATGGGGACCTCGCACTGGAAACACGTGCTGTGGGATTGTGTAAATGATTGCTATAGTGTGACGATCACAATCACCTCTGGTTGTGGTTTAAATGGCCGTCTTGCTGCATTAATGTATTTTAACCAATAGCGGGAGAGTACCAGCCAATCAGAGATCACTGCGATCTCCACAATGCAGGTCTAGCCTGGTAAAGCAATCAATGTAAGACTTTGAGTAAGTATACCAAAGACAAGCCCACAACTTGTCATATTGTATCCGTCAATAGTGACCTCATAAGCTGCGTCTAAAAGGTGCTGTTGTGGCTTGCAAAACCCAAACGTGGTCTTGAAAGACCGGTGTCAGGCAAAACAGTGAAGTTGGCCAGCAAAAGCGTGTGCGTTTGCATATTATGTTTTTGAACGAATTTTGCGATGTTGTTGTCATTTCGCGCCAAGAAACGTTTCATTTCGTTCTGTGGTTTCGTGTTAAGTCCTCCGCGTAAAATTCCTCTTAGGTTACGTGATAAATTGTTTTCTGAATTATGTAGAATGGAAGAATTGGGTGTTATCAAAAAGGTGTCTCACCCTACAGACTGGGTAAACGCTATTGTTGTAGTTGCTAAAAAGAATGGCGAGATCCGACTTTGCTTAGATCCGCGACCTTAGAACCGCGCTATTCGACGTGCACATTATATACCTTACCGACGGTGACCAATTTAAAGTTTGTGTTACCTGTCAGTCCGTAACTCCACATCACGTTACAGTTTTAAAGGTAGAACCTACCTAAGTAAAAGTAAGAAGAATGATATATAGATACCTGATTGGGATATTTATGGCCGTTATCGAAAAGAGAATCGTTGGACGTAAACTCGACACCTTCTATGCCATGTTTCACGACTTTTCCCGAATAAGGTAGCGTCATGTGACTGCAATAAAAATAGTCATATAAGAACACAAAATGAAATGATGTCCAATCACAAGAGTTGAAGTAGACCGAGAAGTGTCGCCTAGTTGTGATAGAGCAGAATCAAACGATCACGCTGCTTAAGCAACATTCCCTCCAGTCGTTAACTGGATGGATAGCCCATGTTGGGTGTTTAAAGGTTTTTTTGCTCCCTCACTACCTCGGAGAGCACGTTAAGCCGTCGCGTCGGTCCCGGTTAATAACCAAACTCACATCTGATAATAACCGTTAAATCTAAGAGTTGAAATCTCGTTCTCTTACTCGAGTCGTATGCGGAAGTATCTGGAAACTCAACGCAATATTATTCCAAGAAAACGCCTACCATTCTAAAGAGATTCATGACTTGTCATAAGTGCTAAAATTTGGCCTACACGAAACAAATTATTTTGAATTTGAATTTGATTTTGAATATATGAAATGTAAAGGGATCACAACCCTCAACAATGAGAAATACGTTGCAGAGAGAGAAGCTCAAATCTCACGTGCAAAGATCAGCAGCAAATAGACTGATCTCCTGCTGGTCCTTCTCCAAGTGCCACAGCTCTCCCGCGGAACCCTGGACGTGGCCGCACTGCTCCCGGTAGATGGTCCTGTTAGAGTTCTGCCATCGCTCCACCTTGCCCAGCTTGCTGAAGTCGGAACCGCCCGTGTTCATATTGAAGAGGCCGTCGGCATCTATTGAGCCATTTCTCTGAAAGAAGAGCGCTAAGAGTGGGATGCGTTTAAATTTTTTTAGCCACTGTGTAGGTCATACAGCTCCCCGTAGTCAATGTGATTTCGAGAATTTTGAGGTGATCATTGGAAAGGGTCAGGGTGTAGGTCGGGTTAATTGCATTTTTAGTTGAAAATCCAAAGTTGGAGGTTGACGACGACATCCTTTAGAGATATTATTAAACAACTGTGCTAAGTTAGACGTAACGTCGTCATTTCAACCGTTAAACGTTCACATACTGAACATTCAAGCCTCAATAGCCCAACGGTTAAAGGTGCGAACTGAAAATTGAAAGGTCGCAGGTTCGAATCCCATCCGCTGCACTATTGTCGTACCCTCTCCTGGCACAAGCTTTCCGCTTATTTGGAGGGCAGAGGAGAATATTAGTCAAGTTCAACTTAGTTGATATTCTGTAAAAAGAAATTGGTTAGGATAACCATTGATTTTGTTGACACAACCTTGCACTATGATCCTTTGTCCACCTATTGGAGAGACTAATAAAGCTGCATTTCGCGGTACAGGATCACCATTCGAGCATTTTGGGACCCCAAAGCCCCACGTACAACGCAGTCAGAAAGCAGTAGGTACAGGATGCAGTAGGTACAGAATCAGTTAATGCATGCCTGAGAATCCAAAATGGTCTCAAAAGGTGTGTGAATTCCGCCAATAAACACTAGGCCAGCGTGATGGACTATGGTCTAAACTTTTCTCATGCTAAGAGTAATGGGCCCGGTAATGGGCTACCGATAGGTTGAGTTGATGATGATGATGATGACAAGATGAAAGCATATGCTTACCTTATCTTCTTCTTCTTCTTTATCAACCTATAGACGTCCACTGCTGGACAAAGGTCTCCTGCATGGACTTCCACAGGCTTCGGTCTTGCGCCGGCTGAATCCAGCGGCTCCCTGCAACTCGTTTGATGTCGTCGGTCCACCTAGTGGGGGGTCTGCCAACACTGCGTTTCCCGGTGCGGGGTCGCCACTCCGACACCTTGGGACCCCAACGACCATCAGCTCTTCGAACTATGTGCCGCGTCCATTTCCACTTCAGTTTCGCGACACGCTGAGCTATGTCGTTGACTTTGGTTCTCCTACTGAGATCAGTAGGAGAACCAAAGTCATGAGGAGAATCAGATATTCAGAAATGAGGAGATCCTCATTTCTGAATATCTGATTCTCCTCATCTCATCCCTAATCCTTACCTTATAAAACCACCCAAATCTGTCGAATGGAATGTTGTAAGGAATGTAAGGTATCTTGCCCACGAAGTCCAGTATGGGGTCTGGCACGCCGTCGAACAGCCACGATGACGCGTTGGCTGTCACGAACATGTTAGTGTGGTAACCTCTCAGCACCATGTCCACGAACATCTTGAATAACGTGCGGTCGTTGCGGACTGTGTATGCTATCGTCTGAAAGAAAACAGTGGGTCTCATTAATGAACTAGAATAGAATAGAATAGAATAGAAATGTTTTTTATTCAAATAAACTTTTTACAAGTGCTTTTGAATCGTCGATGAGTCTACCACTAGTTCGGAATGCCGTTCCTGCCGAGAAGAACCAGCAAGAAACTCGGCGGTTGCTCTTTTCAAAACAAGTTTACAAAACAATAAATACTATGATATGTATGGCACGTACGAGACGTGACCATACGGACCTCATAGCATATTTAATTCCGCAATAACAAAACCTTGTAATTTATTTCAACAAACTTATAATAATATTAGTTCAGCAACTTTTGCACGTACGTAATATCCAAGCACATCTCTCCCCACCTTTATTTATAAAATTAATTAGTATATAAGATCTTTTGTAAATACGTAATACATGCCACTACCATTAGACACTGCAGTCTGTGTTTCTTTATTCCTTCACCAATGTCTCTCTGCAAGAACACGCTGTTACACTGCAACCATTGCTGTAACGCAACAGTGGTGACCCCGACCGTGAAAAAACCTCAACGTGATTCTGCTCTCCGACGTACGAAGCAGTGATCCTCAACCGAGTCATCCGACGCGTTCATCCGACGAGATCGTACCCAACGTGTCCAACCAACCAACGAGATCGGCCAACACATCAAGACATCCTCATCATTGTGAGTCATATTTTTTCGTCATCATGGCTCGTCAAACACCTGTCAAAGGTTTCGGCGCTGGCAACTCTACAGACGAACAACTCAACGGCAGCACAGACTTAGTGGCATCAATATCATTAGCAGAGAGGATTCCGCAGTTCTGGACGGATTCACCGCGTCTTTGGTTCTCTCAATTTGACGCGATTGTGGCTCCGCAGAAACAAGGCGATGAATACAAGTTCAACGCGGTCGTATCAAAATTACCAAAAGACGTCATCCATCAAGTCAGCGACATTTTAACAAGTCCGCCTTCAGAGAACAAATACCACTGTATCCGGGAACGACTCATCAGCTGTTATGAAGAAAGCGAACATCGGCGATTCCATAAGCTTTTGTCTGAGATGGATCTGGGAGATCAAAAGCCATCTCAACTATTAAGAAAAATGAAAGAAGCTGGCTGCGGCAAGATTAATGACGACACACTACGTTTATTATGGATGAGACAACTTCCTCCATCCGTAACCTCCGTGTTAGCGATTTCCGAAAATTTGGCACTGGACAAGCTGAGCGAAATGGCTGATCGCATCTACGAGAACAGCCGCTGCAATACGAACATATCGTCTTCGGCATCAGCTGACATTAATTTAATCACCCAACTGACGTCACAAATTGCAACGATGCAGTTAGAAATTGCAGCGCTACGCAATGACCGCGCGCGAACAATGCATCGACGCAGCAGTTTTAGTCAACCTCGGTACAATAGACCTAGGTCAAGTTCACGCCTGCATTCACGATCGGAACAACGAAGCAATTTTTGTTACTATCATAAAAACTTTAGAGGCAAAGCTCGAAAGTGTGAAAAACCCTGTTCTTGGGTGAACAAACATTCGGAAAACTAGATTCAGCACAGCGTGCGGCGAGACTCTGTGCTATTCTTCCCTCAAATCGCCTAACGATTACCGACTCTAACAGTGGTTATCGATTCCTCGTGGATACTGGGGCGAACATTTCAGTCATTTCAAAGCCATCACAGAGCTCAAAAAAGGCAAGCGAGTTGAAATTATTTGCCGCCAACGGAACCATTATCAATACGTATGGAGAAAAAACCCTAACCTTAAATTTGGGGTTACGCCGCCCATTCATCTGGACCTTCGTTATTGCCGACGTCAAGATGCCTATATTAGGAGCTGATTTCCTAGACCACTACCAACTTTTGGTAGACATACACGGGAAAACTTTAATCGACAAAACGACTGAAATCAAGAAACCAATGAATTCTATACGAGTAAATATTCCGTCCGTCCGCTCCATCGACTACAACTTATCCGCTCCTCTCAAACAATTACTAGAAGAATACGAAAGTATTACAAGGCCAACTTCATTGAAAGGACCTACGCAACACAATGTTCAACATCACATCATCACGGAAGGATTTCCAGTATGCGCCAAAGCTCGTCCACTTCCTCCTGACAAGTACAAAATCGCCAAAAAGGAATTTCAAGAGATGATGGAGATGGGAATTTGCAGACCATCCAGTAGCCCATGGGCCAGTCCATTGCACATGGTAAAAAAGAAGAATGGTGAATGGAGACCTTGCGGTGACTACCGCGCCTTAAACAAGATTACTGTTCCAGACAGATACCCGTTGCCAAGGTTACTGGATTTTACATATATCGCAAACGGGAAAAACATATTTAGCAAAATCGACATTAGGAAGGCTTATCATTCTATACCAGTAGCGGAACCCGAGAAAACCGCGATCGTTTCACCGATCGGTTTATACGAACTTTTAAAAATGCCTTCCGGTTTACGTAATTCAGGACAGACCTTCCAGAGATTCATGGATTCAATATTCCGAGATTTAGACTACGTTTTCATTTTTGTCGACGACATATTAATCGCAAGCAAGTCCGAAGAACAACACTACAATCATTTGGAAACAGTTTTCAAGAGATTACAACAAAATGGTATTACAATCAACATGAACAAATGCGAGTTCGCCAAACAAGAACTTGATTTTCTTGGTTATCATATAACGAGCCAAGGAATGAAACCAACACAAGAAAAAATTCAAGCAATCATCGATTATCCCAAACCCAAAACTGTGAAGGAACTTCGTCGTTTCCTGGGCATGGTCAACTTTTACAGACATGCAATCAAGCAATCCGCCAATCATCAAGCTCCACTCAACATATTTTTAATAAATTCAAGAAAGAACGACAATACGCTGATTAAGTGGAACACAGAGGCCGAGCGTGCTTTTCAACAATGCAAGCAAGATTTACGTGACATTGCAACGATAGCATTTCCTGATGAAAACGCACCGATCGCAATAATGACCGACGCTAGTTTAAAATGCGTCGGCGCAGTTTTACAACAAAAGGTCAAGCAAAAATGGATACCTATTGCATATTTTTCAAAATCCTTATCGGATACGCAAGTCAAGTATTCAACTTATGATCAAGAGCTACTCGGAATTTATATGGCGGTAAAACATTTCCGACGACTGATAGAAGGTCGCATTTTTACGATTTACACCGACCACAAACCATTGGTGTACGCTTTCGACAAGAAGCCGTCACTAGATGACACTCCGAGGAGAATAAGATATTTGGATTTTATATCACAATTTAGCACCGATATACAGCACGTAAGCGGGAATCACAACGTAGTGGCTGACGCTTTATCTCGAGTTGTGGAAACTATCACGTTACCCACCGCTATCGATCATTCTGAGCTAGAAAAATACCAAGAAGGTGACATCGAGCTACAGCGACTCAAACAAAATAGGTCATTATACATGACGCGAGTAGCAGTACCCAGTACAAATAGCAAGATTTATTGCGACATTTCTACTGAAATTACGCGACCATACATTCCGAAGCAACTTAGAAGAACTATTTTTGACAGCTATCACAACTTCAGCAATCCTGGCAAAAATACGACAAGGAAGTTAATCGGAAGAAATTACATTTGGCCTAAAATGAACACAGAAATAAATCAGTGGTGCGATTCGTGCATACCATGCCAACTATCAAAAGTGCATAGGCACACAGTATCGCCACTCGGGAAATTTATGCCTGCACAGCATTTTTCGCATGAGCAAAGTGATATCGCAGGACCATTCCCTACCTCAACTAACCACAGCAAGATTAAGAAGTCAGTTCGTTTTCAACAATGTTAATTAGTAGTAGTTTTTCTTCCCTTTTGATGGACACGTATTCCTATTTTCCCTAAAGGGGGGAATATCTATGGCACGTACGAGACGTGACCATACGGACCTCATAGCATATTTAATTCCGCAATAACAAAACCTTGTAATTTATTTCAACAAACTTATAATAATATTAGTTCAGCAACTTTTGCACGTACGTAATATCCAAGCACATCTCTCCCCACCTTTATTTATAAAATTAATTAGTATATAAGATCTTTTGTAAATACGTAATACATGCCACTACCATTAGACACTGCAGTCTGTGTTTCTTTATTCCTTCACCAACGTCTCTCTGCAAGAACACGCTGTTACACTGCAACCATTGCTGTAACGCAACAATATGTATGCAGTGTTTCCACAATGTGGGAATTTCCAAAAATGCATACCTAATAACAATGCAATATATCTTAAGATGGGCAGACAAAAAGTATAGACCCATTCCCGCCAGTGGCTCACGAGCATGATACGCATGACCCAGCCGTTGCTGCGCTCAACGGCTCAACCATATTTGATGGAACGTAACTTTAGTTCAACGTTTACTGAAATGAATCGCTAAGCAGTGGACCCCCTTCCAGCATCCGTGTTTCCTGCCACCTAAGTATAATTTGAGTAACTTCAATAGGCAAGAGTGAATAGGCATCTTCTGGGCAAGCGCGCTCCAACCTAGACCTCATCAATGCTTCGTAATGCATTAGTGTTGCTTGTCGTTAGAGCAAGCCTATCTGTTAATTAAAAAAAATGGTAGCAGACAAAAATCTCACTTACGGCAATAATAGGGTTGATAGTAGTGACATTGTCAGAGAGGCTTCCACTGGACATCTCTGGTTGGAAGTACCAGAACCGCTGATTCCTGAAGGTCACCGTGCTGTTATCGTTCCAAGTTATGTTCACCTGAAGACAAAACTGTTGAATTTTACACCTTCGCGATACAATAACTATTTGTTATGCTTAGTTAAAATACCTTTCGTCTTCTTATTCTTCTTTATCAACCGATAGACGTCCACCGCTGGACATAGGTCTCTTGCAATGGACTTCCACAGGCTTCGGTCTTGCGCCGCCTGAATCCAGCGGCTCCCTGCGACTTGTCGTCGATCCACCTAGTGGGGGTCTGCCTACACTGCGCTTCCCGGTGCGGGGTCGTCACTCCAGCACCTTGGGACTCCAACGACCATCAGCTCTTATGTGCCCCGCCCATTTTCACTTCAGTTTCGTGACTCGCTGACTTTGGTTCTCCTACGGATCTCCTCATTTCTCATTTAATCTCGCAGAGATACTGCGAGCATAGCTGTCTCCACCGCTGAGTGACCCTGAGCCTTCTTATGAGGCCCACAGTTAGCGACCATGTTTCGGATCCGTAAGTCATCACTGGCAACACGCACTGTTCGAAGACTTTAGTCTTCAGGCACTGAGGGATTTTGGACGAGAAGACATCACGGAGTTTCCCGAACGCTGCCCAGTCGAGTTAGATTTCAAATATTGGATAGGATTTTGAAATATTTGGGTTGCTTAGAGGAATTGCATGATACTCAATTCCTGAATCCAGCGGCTCCCTGCGACTCGCTTGATGTCGTCGGTCCACCTGGTGGTGGGTCTGCCAACACTGCGCTTCCCGGTGCGGGGTTGCCACTCCAGCACCTTGGGACCCCAATGACCATCAGCTCTTCGAACTATGTGCCCCGCCCATTTCCACTTCAGTATCGCGACTCGCTGAGCTATGTCGGTGACTCTGGTTCTCCTACGGATCTCCTCATTTCTGATTCGATCCCGCAGGGACACTCCGAGCATAGCTCTCTCCATCGCCCGCTGAGCGGTCCTGAGCCTACTTATGAGGCCCTTAGTTAGCGATTTTTATGAAACTACTTACTTGAAAATATCATAGAATGATCACAAATGACTTAGTAATCATTGGGGAATTGATAATGTACCATGGGAAATCAATGTAGATTGCTTAGGTAATATGGCAATGGATGGCGGGCGGACCTATTCTATAGAACTAAGTACAAACTCCACTTAATTCTAATAGCTTATCAAAGTTTAGCTTTACATAATAGGATGGCTAGATTATTTTTGTCTGATTAACGGATGATATGAGTTTTTATGAAAAGGTTACGTTAAGAACTTAGTCAATATCTAAAACAGAAAGATATTTGGATAATGGACAATTAGAACAACAATTATTCAGCTATAAAAAAAATTCTTAGGCAAGTAGCAGACTTTTCTTGAAGACCATTTCTGAAGCTCCGGCAAAACTCCTTTGTATGACGGAAGCTTGCCCAAGTCTAGTCCTATAGGCTTCCCCCTTCGGCATTGCCCTCATCATATTTATTTCGCATTGGAGATGACAGACACCTCAACTGCGAAACAGGTATTGTAAAATATGACTGGCGTCAGAGTACAGCATCAAAGATTCATAGTCCAATCTTTGCGTTAGAATTTCTTGTGAAGTTGTGCTACTGATTTGGATGCCATATGTACAATGGGCAAATCGGGCCGTAGCTCAATTGGGTTTCGTTCTAGAAATTTGCTAAAAATCTAGATTAATTATAGAAAGTTATGCAAACACATAAACAAAGCGTATTACAGCTGGGTACGTCTTTAGGCCGGTCGGTCGTACATTGTTTCATGCATCAGGCGAGCGAGGCTTGTACGAAATTCAGATGGCTTCTGCCAACGTGTCAGTAACTTTTATGTCAGGTAATTTCTGATAAGTTTAATAATAATAGAAGGATCTTAAAATTGTGACGAAGACGTCACAAACCCGAAAAGCGAGGCGCGCACGTGGTTCAACGCGCGGCCTTCTAGAACATTCCACGAGCTTCGAGACAACATGCGAGTGGCGTGATACCAACGCACCAATCAGCGCGCAGCAAGGCGCGTACCGTCGACCGTCCCCCCGTCACCTGCCACCTCCGCCCGCTGGCCTATATATACAGCCCGGCCGGCGTCCGCCAGCAGTTCGCCTGCTACCTTGTCGTACGTCGGTTCGTGGCACTTCGGGCTCGACGAACGAACGGGTCAGCACCTGAACGCCGGAGGTGTTGGTCGAATCCAGGCTCCGGCCAGAAACGCCCAGCACCGCCGTAACCCCCGGTTCCCTCCCGCGTCACCTCTTCCCTCCGCGCTCGCGATCCTCGCGTCACCGATATCGTAACCTCGCCGTCGGTATACCATCGGAATCGTGAAGTGCTACGCGAGTGTAAAGAGACTGTCCGACGACTCCCTCTGAGTCGTGCCGTAATCGAGTAAGTGTAGTCGTAAGGTCTAGCCCTTAAGTAACGAATGTACTTGTAAATAAAGGCCGAGAGCCAACGTCGTGTGTGACTCGTGTTTAATTGTCGAGTAACCCCTATCCCTTTATGTACGAAGTCACCTGCCAGTGAAGTCCTGGGCGCGTGGCTTCGTTACATTGGCGCCCACGTGGAAAACCCACCCGGCTGTCCCGGGTTCGCGTCGCGGAAATCCGTCCGTCCGTAAAACCGTCCGCGTCGCGTTCGTGGCGTCGTTACATCGGCGCCCACCGTAAAAAACCCACCCGGCTGTCCCGGGTTCGCGTCGCGGAAATCCGTCCGTCCGTAAAACCGTCCGCGTCGCGTTCGTGGCGTCGTTACATCGGCGCCCACCGTAAAAAACTCACCCGGCTGTCCCGGGTTCGCGTCGCGGAAATCCGTCCGTCCGTCCGTCCGTCCGTTAAAACCGTCCGCGTCGCGTCCGAGTAATCCGTTACATTAGCACTCAACCGAAAAACAGACCCGGCCGTCCCGGGTTAGCGTCGCGGAAATCCGTCCGTCTGTTTGCAAAGCATCCGCGTCGCGTCCGAAAATTGGTACGCCCTGCCAAATCGCAGTGGCTACCATCCGTTCTGTCTTCCATACTAGAAGGGTAGGCATACTCACAATTCACACAGTAAGTAGAAAAGCTTTTTGTAACAACCGTCAAAATATTTTTTCTTTTGTGTATGAACAAATACAAGGTTTTCTGAGAAGTCGGTCCGTGGCAATTCGGATTCGACTGGAAAGCAGAGTATTTGAGCGGGATAAAAGTAGAAGCAATACTTTTTTGGTAACAACGCGAAACGCATGCTACTTCTGAATCAGTCGGTTCGTGGGAATTCGGGCTGATAGATTCAAGGAGAAGCATCCGAGCGAAAGACATTATCAAAACTTAGGAAGTAAATAACACACACACACCGACACAGAGCTAAGGGGAGGAAGACAAAGGGAACCTCAAAAAAAATATATATATAGCCACAACGCGCTAACCGTAAACAAATAAACAATCCGTTCCGTATAAATAAGATAAACATAGTCCGTAGACCGTAATTCCGTAAGATAAATAAACAAATAAATAAATTTTAGTCCGTCGCGTATAAATAGATAAATAAATAAATTTTAGTCCGTCGCGTATAAATAGATAAATAAATAAATTTTAGTCCGTCGCGTATAAATAAATAAATAAATAAAATTTAGTCCGTCGCGTATAAATAAATAAATAAATAAATTTTAGTCCGTCGCGCATAAATAAAGAATGCCCACATCCTGGATATATTCTCTGAGCAAACAAAAACTAACCGAAGAACTAGAAAACAGGAACATAGACGTCTCTCTCACGAGCACAGTTGAGGAACTTCGAAAACAATTATCACAGTTAGTGAAAATCGAAGACGAAATAGTCCAAGAGAACACGATGGGGAGTGAAAAAGATATAGAAGACTTTGATAAAGCTATATCCCGTTGGAAAATTCAATTCGATACCACCGGGGATGCAGTTGAATTCCTGGAGAGAATAGAGGAGTTAGCGGACACGTTGAACGTAAATAAAAACAGAATTATACGCGTTATACCGAGATGCCTTATCGGAACAGCATCACTCTGGTATAGAAACAACAGCCACCAGTGGAAAACATGGGAAGACTTCACGGAAAACTTCAAGCTGTTCTACTATCCCAGGCATTATGAAAAAAATCTTCTAGAATCTATAATAAACAGACGCCAAAAAGTCAACGAAAACTTCGTATCATACCTGACGGAAATACAAACACTAATGAGAAGGTATAAAAGGTTACCTACAGATGAACAACTGGATAGAATATACGACAATATGAGATATAACTATCAGTACTACATAAAAAGGAAGGATTTCAATACAGTATCGGAACTCATTCAGTTGGCGGGCGATTACGAGAAAATAAACGCGGATAGAAGCAAAGAGTCGTATAGAAAAACGGCTTACCAAAGAAAAGAAAATCAAACAGAGCAACCAAGGGAAAAACCTATAAGTTGGAAAACCGAAGAACTCAAAACAGAGAGAAAACCAATAAGCCCACACTACGACCCAGAGGCCTGCTGTTGGAAATGTGGAAGGAGAAACCACTCATCCAGGGAATGCAGGAGTAAACAAGTCGTATTCTGCAGCCGATGCGGCCTACTCGGAAAACTGACGAGAGACTGCTGCAACGATAGAAAGAAACCTAACAAAACAAAACAAGCATATACCTTAGAATCACACATAGAAAAAGATAACAGAATCTTTACCGAAGTAAAAATAAATGGAAAACCGTTCAAAGCCCTCATAGACACAGGTTCAACGAACACCTACATCAACAAGGAAATCAGGGACCAGATAAAAGTAGACAACAGGAAAATGATACGGAATAAAACCTCAATTAAACTCGCAGATGGATCGAGGATAAAGACGGACACAGCCATTAACCTCAAGCTAGAAATAAATGGGAAAACATTGACACACCAAGCCATCTATCTACCATACACAATCATAATGATAGTCGGAATGGACCTATTAGCAAGAATAGGATTCACGATCAAGTTGGCAGACACACGTGCGCAAAGAAACACCAAAAAGTGCGAAAAAACAGCAAACGGCATCATCGAGAAATCGAACAGCCCATCTAGTTCACCAATTGTAAGGGCCAAGAAGGATAACGGCAACATCCTATACACAGCGGGAAAAATTAACGTCATAGTTAATGAGCTTCCACAGAACCCACTGTACACTACAACAATAGAGGAAAGCGATTGGTATTCAAAAAAATACGCCATCGTATCCGAACATCCCGAACTAGAAACCGACTACTGCATACGTGAAGGGAAACTATACAGAAGAATAGTCAACCCAAGGTATGGAGGGAAGCTGGACCCTGCAACGGAGTGGAAGCTGTGCGTCAGAAAAGAAGACAAAGATAAAATATTACATCAATATCATAACGAACCCGATGCAGGACATTTAGGAACTTCAAAAACATTTAACAAAATCGCGACACGGTATTATTGGCCAGGAATCTTCCGAGACGTATCAAAATACGTTAACCGATGTGAAGTATGTCAAAAGCACAAAACATCACAAGAAAAAAAATCAGGCCTAATGCACATAAATAACGCAGAAGAACCATGGCAGGTAGTAACAACGGACCTTATAGGACCGCTACCCCGAACGGCAAAAGGATTCCAGTGGATCATCGTATTTCACGACAAATTCACCAAATGGACAGAAATAAAACCGTTGAGAACCGCGACCGCGAATTCCGTCACAAGCGCTCTTAAAGAATTAGTCATGAGGTATGGGGGAATGAAGATCCTGGTAAGTGACAATGCAAAAACATTTACGAGTAAACAATTCAAAGAAGCTTTAAAAAGATACGGGATAGAACAAAAGCTAACCGCTCCGTACACTCCACAGTGTAATCCGACCGAACGAGTCAACAGAACGCTCGAAACAATGATATCAGCATTCATCGAGAAAAACCATAAGAAATGGGACGAATACCTAAGTGAATTTAACTTCGCGCTAAACACGTCCGTCCAGGAATCCACAAGATATTCTCCAGCTTTCTTACTATTCGGTAGGGAATTAAGGAACGTCCACGACGAAAACCAATTCCCCACACCGACTTTAAAAGAAAAACAAAAACTAAAAGAGATTAACGAAATAGTAAGAAATCACCAAAACCAAGCATCGAACCCGCAAAAGAACAGAACAAAGGTCACCAGGAATTAAGAAAAAAAAAAATAATAATAATAATCCACTTAACTTGGCGGAGCACTACCGTGCCCCCAAATTAAAGATAGGGTAAGAGACAAAACATGCACAACACAAAAGAAACAGAAAAGTATAACAGCGGAAAATGAAGAAACAAACGAGAAGTTTTTTAAATCCACCCTCAAGAAACAAATAAATGGGAAGAAAAACCTATAAATAAGTCGGAACATGACGTCAATCGCCACTCATTCACCATGCAGGGAGAAGAAATGGTACAAGTAACTAAGTGTGAGACAATGAACCAAAAGTTCAAATACAGCCCCGGAGTGAAAGTGGAGGGACCGGCGCGAAATAAGATCAGACTATCACCAAAAGGAAACGTGAAAGTGTGGATCGAAGCCTCGCCCTCGGCCGAAACTGACACGAATGAGTGCCTGGACATCGACGGGCACACGACGTCCGGCGAGTACCAGGCATTTGTTGCTGAGGCCGAGGACAACCCCACGACAAGCCAAAACCCCGCAAAGAAACGAAGGCGGGGAAAGAAGAGAAACGGGGGGTCAAGAATGGGACTTTTAAGAATGCCCAAGTACATAAGGAAGAACCAATAAAAAAGTATAAGAAAAAAAAAACAAATAACAAGTAAACTAGCATTTTTTTTAACAACAGTGAATAATACGGTGATTTTTACAGGTAAAAATCTTCACACGGGGGAGGGGAATGTGACGAAGACGTCACAAACCCGAAAAGCGAGGCGCGCACGTGGTTCAACGCGCGGCCTTCTAGAACATTCCACGAGCTTCGAGACAACATGCGAGTGGCGTGATACCAACGCACCAATCAGCGCGCAGCAAGGCGCGTACCGTCGACCGTCCCCCCGTCACCTGCCACCTCCGCCCGCTGGCCTATATATACAGCCCGGCCGGCGTCCGCCAGCAGTTCGCCTGCTACCTTGTCGTACGTCGGTTCGTGGCACTTCGGGCTCGACGAACGAACGGGTCAGCACCTGAACGCCGGAGGTGTTGGTCGAATCCAGGCTCCGGCCAGAAACGCCCAGCACCGCCGTAACCCCCGGTTCCCCCCGCGTCACCTCTTCCCTCCGCGCTCGCGATCCTCGCGTCACCGATATCGTAACCTCGCCGTCAGTATACCATCGGAATCGTGAAGTGCTACGCGAGTGTAAAGAGACTGTCCGACGACTCCCTCTGAGTCGTGCCGTAATCGAGTAAGTGTAGTCGTAAGGTCTAGCCCTTAAGTAACGAATGTACTTGTAAATAAAGGCCGAGAGCCAACGTCGTGTGTGACTCGTGTTTAATTGTCGAGTAACCCCTATACCTTTATGTACGAAGTCACCTGCCAGTGAAGTCCTGGGCGCGTGGCTTCGTTACATTGGCGCCCACGTGGAAAACCCACCCGGCTGTCCCGGGTTCGCGTCGCGGAAATCCGTCCGTCCGTAAAACCGTCCGCGTCGCGTTCGTGGCGTCGTTACATCGGCGCCCACCGTAAAAAACCCACCCGGCTGTCCCGGGTTCGCGTCGCGGAAATCCGTCCGTCCGTAAAACCGTCCGCGTCGCGTTCGTGGCGTCGTTACATCGGCGCCCACCGTAAAAAACTCACCCGGCTGTCCCGGGTTCGCGTCGCGGAAATCCGTCCGTCCGTCCGTCCGTCCGTTAAAACCGTCCGCGTCGCGTCCGAGTAATCCGTTACATTAGCACTCAACCGAAAAACAGACCCGGCCGTCCCGGGTTAGCGTCGCGGAAATCCGTCCGTCTGTTTGCAAAGCGTCCGCGTCGCGTCCGAAAATTGGTACGCCCTGCCAAATCGCAGTGGCTACCATCCGTTCTGTCTTCCATACTAGAAGGGTAGGCATACTCACAATTCACACAGTAAGTAGAAAAGTTTTTTGTAACAACCGTCAAAATATTTTTTCTTTTGTGTATGAACAAATACAAGGTTTTCTGAGAAGTCGGTCCGTGGCAATTCGGATTCGACTGGAAAGCAGAGTATTTGAGCGGGATAAAAGTAGAAGCAATACTTTTTTGGTAACAACGCGAAACGCATGCTACTTCTGAATCAGTCGGTTCGTGGGAATTCGGGCTGATAGATTCAAGGAGAAGCATCCGAGCGAAAGACATTATCAAAACTTAGGAAGTACATAACACACACACACCGACACAGAGCTAAGGGGAGGAAGACAAAGGGAACCTCAAAAAAAAATATATATAGCCACAACGCGCTAACCGTAAACAAATAAACAATCCGTTCCGTATAAATAAGATAAACATAGTCCGTAGACCGTAATTCCGTAAGATAAATAAACAAATAAATAAATTTTAGTCCGTCGCGTATAAATAGATAAATAAATAAATTTTAGTCCGTCGCGTATAAATAGATAAATAAATAAATTTTAGTCCGTCGCGTATAAATAAATAAATAAATAAAATTTAGTCCGTCGCGTATAAATAAATAAATAAATAAATTTTAGTCCGTCGCGCATAAATAAAGAATGCCCACATCCTGGATATATTCTCTGAGCAAACAAAAACTAACCGAAGAACTAGAAAACAGGAACATAGACGTCTCTCTCACGAGCACATTTGAGGAACTTCGAAAACAATTATCACAGTTAGTGAAAATCGAAGACGAAATAGTCCAAGAGAACACGATGGGGAGTGAAAAAGATATAGAAGACTTTGATAAAGCTATATCCCGTTGGAAAATTCAATTCGATACCACCGGGGATGCAGTTGAATTCCTGGAGAGAATAGAGGAGTTAGCGGACACGTTGAACGTAAATAAAAACAGAATTATACGCGTTATACCGAGATGCCTTACCGGAACAGCATCACTCTGGTATAGAAACAACAGCCACCAGTGGAAAACATGGGAAGACTTCACGGAAAACTTCAAGCTGTTCTACTATCCCAGGCATTATGAAAAAAATCTTCTAGAATCTATAATAAACAGACGCCAAAAAGTCAACGAAAACTTCGTATCATACCTGACGGAAATACAAACACTAATGAGAAGGTATAAAAGGTTACCTACAGATGAACAACTGGATAGAATATACGACAATATGAGATATAACTATCAGTACTACATAAAAAGGAAGGATTTCAATACAGTATCGGAACTCATTCAGTTGGCGGGCGATTACGAGAAAATAAACGCGGATAGAAGTAAAGAGTCGTATAGAAAAACGGCTTACCAAAGAAAAGAAAATCAAACAGAGCAACCAAGGGAAAAACCTATAAGTTGGAAAACCGAAGAACTCAAAACAGAGAGAAAACCAATAAGCCCACACTACGACCCAGAGGCCTGCTGTTGGAAATGTGGAAGGAGAAACCACTCATCCAGGGAATGCAGGAGTAAACAAGTCGTATTCTGCAGCCGATGCGGCCTACTCGGAAAACTGACGAGAGACTGCTGCAACGATAGAAAGAAACCTAACAAAACAAAACAAGCATATACCTTAGAATCACACATAGAAAAAGATAACAGAATCTTTACCGAAGTAAAAATAAATGGAAAACCGTTCAAAGCCCTCATAGACACAGGTTCAACGAACACCTACATCAACAAGGAAATCAGGGACCAGATAAAAGTAGACAACAGGAAAATGATACGGAAGAAAACCTCAATTAAACTCGCAGATGGATCGAGGATAAAGACGGACACAGCCATTAACCTCAAGCTAGAAATAAATGGGAAAACATTGACACACCAAGCCATCTATCTACCATACACAATCATAATGATAGTCGGAATGGACCTATTAGCAAGAATAGGATTCACGATCAAGTTGGCAGACACACGTGAACAAAGAAACACCAAAAAGTGCGAAAAAACAGCAAACGGCATCATCGAGAAATCGAACAGCCCATCTAGTTCACCAATTGTAAGGGCCAAGAAGGATAACGGCAACATCCTATACACAGCGGGAAAAATTAACGTCATAGTTAATGAGCTTCCACAGAACCCACTGTACACTACAACAATAGAGGAAAGCGATTGGTATTCAAAAAAATACGCCATCGTATCCGAACATCCCGAACTAGAAACCGACTACTGCATACGTGAAGGGAAACTATACAGAAGAATAGTCAACCCAAGGTATGGAGGGAAGCTGGACCCTGCAACGGAGTGGAAGCTGTGCGTCAGAAAAGAAGACAAAGATAAAATATTACATCAATATCATAACGAACCCGATGCAGGACATTTAGGAACTTCAAAAACATTTAACAAAATCGCGACACGGTATTATTGGCCAGGAATCTTCCGAGACGTATCAAAATACGTTAACCGATGTGAAGTATGTCAAAAGCACAAAACATCACAAGAAAAAAAATCAGGCCTAATGCACATAAATAACGCAGAAGAACCATGGCAGGTAGTAACAACGGACCTTATAGGACCGCTACCCCGAACGGCAAAAGGATTCCAGTGGATCATCGTATTTCACGACAAATTCACCAAATGGACAGAAATAAAACCGTTGAGAACCGCGACCGCGAATTCCGTCACAAGCGCTCTTAAAGAATTAGTCATGAGGTATGGGGGAATGAAGATCCTGGTAAGTGACAATGCAAAAACATTTACGAGTAAACAATTCAAAGAAGCTTTAAAAAGATACGGGATAGAACAAAAGCTAACCGCTCCGTACACTCCACAGTGTAATCCGACCGAACGAGTCAACAGAACGCTCGAAACAATGATATCAGCATTCATCGAGAAAAACCATAAGAAATGGGACGAATACCTAAGTGAATTTAACTTCGCGCTAAACACGTCCGTCCAGGAATCCACAAGATATTCTCCAGCTTTCTTACTATTCGGTAGGGAATTAAGGAACGTCCACGACGAAAACCAATTCCCCACACCGACTTTAAAAGAAAAACAAAAACTAAAAGAGATTAACGAAATAGTAAGAAATCACCAAAACCAAGCATCGAACCCGCAAAAGAACAGAACAAAGGTCACCAGGAATTAAGAAAAAAAATAATAATAATAATAATCCACTTAACTTGGCGGAGCACTACCGTGCCCCCAAATTAAAGATAGGGTAAGAGACAAAACATGCACAACACAAAAGAAACAGAAAAGTATAACAGCGGAAAATGAAGAAACAAACGAGAAGTTTTTTAAATCCACCCTCAAGAAACAAATAAATGGGAAGAAAAACCTATAAATAAGTCGGAACATGACGTCAATCGCCACTCATTCACCATGCAGGGAGAAGAAATGGTACAAGTAACTAAGTGTGAGACAATGAACCAAAAGTTCAAATACAGCCCCGGAGTGAAAGTGGAGGGACCGGCGCGAAATAAGATCAGACTATCACCAAAAGGAAACGTGAAAGTGTGGATCGAAGCCTCGCCCTCGGCCGAAACTGACACGAATGAGTGCCTGGACATCGACGGGCACACGACGTCCGGCGAGTACCAGGCATTTGTTGCTGAGGCCGAGGACAACCCCACGACAAGCCAAAACCCCGCAAAGAAACGAAGGCGGGGAAAGAAGAGAAACGGGGGGCCAAGAATGGGACTTTTAAGAATGCCCAAGTACATAAGGAAGAACCAATAAAAAAGTATAAGAAAAAAAAAACAAATAACAAGTAAACTAGCATTTTTTTTAACAACAGTGAATAATACGGTGATTTTTACAGGTCTCTTCTTCTTCTTCTCACACGGGGGAGGGGAATGTGACGAAGACGTCACAAACCCGAAAAGCGAGGCGCGCACGTGGTTCAACGCGCGGCCTTCTAGAACATTCCACGAGCTTCGAGACAACATGCGAGTGGCGTGATACCAACGCACCAATCAGCGCGCAGCAAGGCGCGTACCGTCGACCGTCCCCCCGTCACCTGCCACCTCCGCCCGCTGGCCTATATATACAGCCCGGCCGGCGTCCGCCAGCAGTTCGCCTGCTACCTTGTCGTACGTCGGTTCGTGGCACTTCGGGCTCGACGAACGAACGGGTCAGCACCTGAACGCCGGAGGTGTTGGTCGAATCCAGGCTCCGGCCAGAAACGCCCAGCACCGCCGTAACCCCCGGTTCCCTCCCGCGTCACCTCTTCCCTCCGCGCTCGCGATCCTCGCGTCACCGATATCGTAACCTCGCCGTCGGTATACCATCGGAATCGTGAAGTGCTACGCGAGTGTAAAGAGACTGTCCGACGACTCCCTCTGAGTCGTGCCGTAATCGAGTAAGTGTAGTCGTAAGGTCTAGCCCTTAAGTAACGAATGTACTTGTAAATAAAGGCCGAGAGCCAACGTCGTGTGTGACTCGTGTTTAATTGTCGAGTAACCCCTATACCTTTATGTACGAAGTCACCTGCCAGTGAAGTCCTGGGCGCGTGGCTTCGTTACAAAATAATGAACAATTAATATTTAATAACATCCAAAGTTAAAACTAATATACTTACCTATATTATGTACTTACATAATTACATATTAATTAGAAAAAAAAATAGAAATGACAATGACCATGAATCACAATATGTAATAATTAATCAAAAAGGCGTGCCGATCGTGCAATTTATTGACCAATTAATCGACCTGCCACTCATTGATTGCAACAATTAAATTCTCATTACACTAGCGGCACGCTATGATGGCCGGTTTGACACATTACAATAGTGATGTGGAATGTCAATTTATTCTCGAACAAAAAACAATTAAGTTTTGTTTTTGTACCTGATTAAATAGGTTTAATAAAACAAAAATGTATATGTTTATTTAATTTATTTGAACGAACTGAATATTTGAATGAAAATGAATATACATACTTTATATGCACACAAGAAACATATGAATACAAAAGATACCAAAAAAGGTGCCACAAAAGGCCATAATTAATCAGATTCGTCCATACTACTATTTTCACTGTCGTCACTGCTATCATCACCTACATTAATAATTATATGTTCGTTTTCTATAATATTATCTATTTTCACATCTCTTTCATAATCTTCCCTTATTAATTTAACAGTTCTATTCACAACCTTTTCCCAGTCTCCTTTAGTCACATGTTCACAAGCTTCTTCTAATAATTTTAGCATTTTTTTTGTGGTAAATGGGGGTTCTGTATTGTGTCTTGCAGCATATCCCTTAATTTGAGCCCACACCAACTCAATCGCATTATACTCACAATGGTAAGGCGGTAACCGTATAACTCTGTGCCCATGTTCTAATGCTATTTCGTCAATGACGTATCGGATCTTGGTTGGTTTGTTTTCTTTTAAAAGACGTACTAATTCCGCTTTTAACATATTCATGTTTGCATCTACGCCATTTTTACGAAGCCATGCGACGATATCAGCTTTCTTTTGGGATTGGGCAGGTGGCTTGTCAATTTGCATCGAGTGGTATGGGGCGTTGTCCATAATTATAATAGATGGTTCAGGGAGGCTACACAACATTGAGGTAAACCATTCAGTAAACTTTTCTCCATTCATGTCTTCATGATAGTCTCCAGTGGTTTTTGACGCAAAAGCCATGAGAGAACCTTCGACAAACCCGTTGATGGTTCCGGCGTGACAAATTATAAGTCGCGATCCTTTTCCTACAGGAACTTTGGAAGTAGATGCTGCTGTGTCATCGTTCCAAGAACGGCCTACAGTATGGTTAGCATTAAGCCATGTTTCATCCAAGAACACAACATTTTGCCAATTTTTGATTTCTTTCACTTGCCGTAAAAAAGTATACCTTGCCATCGCTATATCAAATCTTTCCATCAATATTTTGCGTTTGTTACATTTTTTGTATCGAAATCCAATGGTCTTCAAAATCTTCGTTAAAGAACTTTCCCCACCGAAGAATAATCCAGCTTCCTTCAGTGAATGCACCAACTTTTTTCTTGTTGGATACTCCTTCTGTAAATAGTAGCCGTAAACATGTCTTCGGATAGCATCGGCATCAAAGCTATCGATGCCTACGACTGGTTTTGCTCGTTTTCTCTTTTTTGGTGTGTGAAGTTTATTTTCTTCTGTGCCAGTCTCGCCATATTTTTTTTAGTTATCCGTCTAACAGTTCGTTGTCCAATATTAAGCGCATCAGCTACGCGTTCAACCACTGACGTTATAGGTAAAATTGGCCCTCCATTTTGAGCTTCACGATCGAAATAGTTACGAAGGCGTATTACGAACTCACGTGTCTGACTATTTAGAACAGTTCTCTGCGTACGTTCGGTCATATCGACGAAATCCACAACAAAGGGCTTGAACAGAGTCCAAATTAACGAGCAAGGGTCAACAGTAATGCAGTATCAATATTTGAAATCCAAAGCCAGGTCAAAACTATATCACAATCGCATTGCACTGACAGTTTATACTTTTCGAAGCAACGTCAATTCGAAACTGCTTTGTTTTGCATTGAGCATTGACGCGAGTTTGCCGGAGGTAGTAGTTGTGCTAGCCAGCGATCCTATGTGACGATCGTATTAGATTCCATTTTTAAAAATTTTCAATTTAGAAAACCAAATGCCGAGTTGTGGTATATATCATATAAAAATAAAAATTTTACCTTTTGTATGAAACAGCTGATATTTTTTTGCGATTTCAGAGGTTTGTCCACATAGTGAAAATTGTTCATATTCACAAGTACATTCACCCCTTAAATGGTGCAAACTGATTTTTCTACACTTGTATACATTTTAGAAATCAATTTAATAAATAAATTTTGAGTCCTAAACCTAAAACTACATTCGATAAAATTTATGAATCTCTGCACATCACTATCGTCAATAAAGTAATACAATTATTTCCTTCAAAGTCGTTATCAATTAATACGGAACTTCATGAGCGGACAAACGTCAAACCGGCCATCATAGCGTGCCGCTAGTTTAAACTGTTTGCTTTGTTACGAATAAAATCGACGCACAAATTTAAAATTACATTGAGACGTCAATTTTATTTCACTTTGGCGTGCATTTTTGCTTTGAACAATGCAATTTTCATCTCAATCGGTCGGCATATCGACAAGCTATAACAATTTTATAAAAAAACTTGAGAGGTGTCAAGGGACACCCGGATGGTACGAAGTTCCTTTCGATTAATCAATTTGGCATTGTGTTCAATATTTTCACACTACAATATTAGATCTCAGTAGCCTTGTGGTTTCTACAGTTGCTAAACAGTTAAAGGTCGATGGTTCGAATCCCAGCTCGACAGACTGAATTTTCTATTTTCAATTTTATTTTAAATAATTTCTACATGTGGAATTTTTCCCTAATTTTTTATAACTTAAAAATAAGTTGACGCCACTTGACGCCTTGCTTGACAGGACATGGTTCGACTTGTATTGCGCGGGATGGTGTCTAGAATATGGGTGTAAGAGTTGGTACCCGAACGTTGCCTTGATGTTAGTAGTTAGTATGGTGATAAAAGCACTCTAAGCTATCATAATAATTATGCAATTTGGTATTATGCCTTTATTTATATCTCCGAATTTGTTAAAGTTATTTGGAAAGATAATGCTTCGAACTTTTATCTTGGATTACGTGTTTTAAAAACACGATTGGTGAAAATTTTCTCGATAGTACCTATATTTTTTTGAAATAACATGTTTTGCACACATTTTGCTATTTATCTCAGGAGGAGCTAACTATTTTTTTGGGTTTTGCTTTTGTCAAGAAACCTAGAAGTAATTTTCAATAAAATTGGTTGTTTAATTAACTTGTAATTAGGTAATAAGCAGTTTTGGCGCTTACGTCAACAAAAATACGTTGCGCGTCTATCGCTCTGTATTTCTCACTCACGAGGAAATAATAGTTAACCATCCCGCTCGAAGAGGGGCACGAAATCCATATCGTAGCCGCGGTATGGCGCACTCTTAAATATTAGCTTTTTTTTAAAAGAATAAATAGCGAGAAAACAAGCAGGTTGTGAGTCCCCTGATGTTAGTCATTACCGCAGTCTATGAACATTTGGAGTAGGGGAGACCGAGGGGAGTTGAAACAATTTTGACATTTTGTTTCATACACCAAATACTATAGACAGAAATCGTATGATATTAATACCAATCGATAGGCCATTCTTTATACTTACGAATGACTAACATAAAGAAATTGTAAGCGTTAAATATTGTGGTGAAAAATCGACTTAACCGTAACAAGTCAACTTCTTTCAACTCCCCTCATACCGAGGTAAAATGAAACAACGGCCGAGGAGAGTTGAAACATATAATTTTTGAGAAGTATTAAGGGCTATAAAATAAAAATGATGTTATAATTTTAAGTTATTTATTAAAATAAAGCTTTTCAAGTACGAAACAATTTTTTTATCAATATTTTGTACTGATAAATCAGTTAAGTTGGTAACTACAGGTCTAATACAAATAATCAACTCCTAAAGTAGTTAAAAGTACCATAACGTCCTATTCGTAACATTAATTAAAATAACAGTCAGATCAACAAAATTTTTCTTATATTATAAAGAACGTCAATCTGACAAGCAGTTGTGGCAAACATAAGAAAGTTACCCACCAGTGCTAGGCTTCATGAGCCCAGTTTTTGCATGCCAGAGATTGCACCTATTTTTCTTTGGCTCTACTATTTGAATATGGCTCAAAACAATAAAGGCAAAAGGAATTATGTATTATTTACGACTTACGAGTATATATTTTTTATATAAAATTCTCGTGTCACAATTTTAGTTACCTTACTCCTCCGAAACGGGTGGACCGATTTTTATGAAATTTTGTGTGCATATCGGGTTGGTCTGAGAATCGGCCAAAATCTATTTTTCATACCCTTAAATGATAAGGGTGACCAACCACTAAATATTTTTGTAGTTCGCTCGGTCAGCTAGTTTTTTTATATATCTCTAGAGAGAAGTATGATTCAGATTGAAACTTGAAGTCGCATCACGCAGACTCTGTTTCTCAATGTTCTTCTGCAGCGATCTGGTATATATCAGCACTCGCCAAACCTCTATCCGTCTTTCTTTTATAATCAGTAGGCATCCTGAAACAAAATAATCAAAAAAATATATAAACCTTACCTCGTAATATAAAAATAATAAAAACCATACAAAACAAAACCGAGGAGAGTTGAAACAGTCCGTTTCAAATCCCCTCAGCTGTAGAAATCCTCCCAATTTTTGTAACATTATAAACCAAGTAGGAAACACTAAGAAATAAGATGTATCAATGCTGCCATTTGAATGATTAATTGATACGCTTTCAAAATGTATATAACCTGAATCAAAATCCAAACGCATTACCATAATATAGAAGGCTTAAGAAATCGTTTAAAACTTACTTTTCATTATTTTTGCGATGTGTGAACCAGAACTACGTAACTGCGCGCCAACGGTCACAGACGGCAAGTGATGCGCGGGCGGGTGGCGGGACGCGGTTTATTTGCGACTTTGCTAGTTCGCTAACGGCTCTAGGTTCCGAAAAATCACTGCTGTTTCAACTCACCTTTGTTTCAAAACCCCTCGGTCTCCCCTACCAATTGCCGCGTTGCCGGGATTTTTTTGGCCCGCCCGCGCCCCTTGAAAAGCTTCTCGTGAAAAATTGCAAAAAATCTTGAAAAGTGTAAACACTTTTACAATTTGGTAGTTCTTAGCTGTACCCTGTAGGATGATATACCAGCCTCAGGATTCTGATGACTATGTGGATGACTATGTGGAGGGAGGGTTTATCGATATAGATATAGGTGCAGTAATCTATGATATCACTGGTGTTAGAGATAGGAGCAGCCGCTTTGCTTTATGAATCACCAAAGTAAATGGCAGATATAACGTAATTTGTGTTGGAAGTTGTTCGAAAATTCGCCTAGCGGTGATGCATAGATATCGATTTGAAGCCTCAATAGCCGGTTAAAGGTGCGGACTGAAAACTGAAAATTATTTTTAAAGAACCGACTTCAAACTCCCGCGCCACTATACAAAGTAGGTACACATGTATATAATTAACAAGTATATAATTTATTGTTGATATTTTAAAAACCGCTCGACCAATTTTGAAAAATTGCAATGGGACCACCTGGGAAGTATACCCTTTCAAACAAAAAAGAATTTTCCAAATCGGTTCAGGCGTCTTCGAGTAATCGGTGAACATACACAAAAAAAAGATTCCGTCGAATTGAGAACCTCCTCCTTTTTTGAAGTCGGTTAAAAAAAAGAATTTTTCAAATCGGTTCAGGCGTCTTCGAGTACAAAAAAAAGTTTCAGGCATA
Source organism: Oeneis ivallda (assembly GCA_029955525.1). Lineage (NCBI taxonomy): Eukaryota > Metazoa > Arthropoda > Insecta > Lepidoptera > Nymphalidae > Oeneis > Oeneis ivallda. Next base: position 1,730,104 of record JARPMR010000010.1, read on the forward strand.
AAAGATGAAGATACTTAAAAAAACAAAAAAGGTTCCGATGAATTGAGAACCTCCTCCTTTTTTGTGAATAATAAAATACAATAGTGTGCGTCCGATAAAAGGCACCCGTGCGAAGCCAGGTTACGTCAGCAGCATCCATATTTTTCCGTTTATCTGGTTGATTGAAAGGCACTTGATGAATGTTTTGTCATTCATTGATATCAGCCATAAATGTTAATCTATTACAACATTGTTACTATTATGATACCACTGCCGCGTTAGCTTATAAGGTCCAGGGGTGGTATTCTCTAAAATCGATTGCATCAGTATAACGATCCCTCCCTCAGTGCCTGAAGGCTAAAGTCTTCGAACAGTGCGTGTTACCAGTGATGACTTACGGATCCGAGACATAGTCACTAACTATGGGCCTCATAAGAAGACTCAGGGTCACTCAGCGGGCCATGGAGAGAGCTATGCTCGGAGTATCCCGGCGAGAAAAACTTATTACAATGTAATAGCTGTATAATAATATTGTAAAATGATTTGAAATGATTTTGAAAAGAGCAACTGCTGAGTTTCTTGCCGGCTCTTCTCAGCAGAATCCGCTTTCCAAACCGATTCATGACGTGTCATAAGAGCCACAGGTTGGCCTACGTGAAATAATTTTGAATATTGAATTTTTTTTTTGTCATCAAATCAGAAATGAGGACATCCGTAGGAGAACCAAAGTCACCGACATAACTCAGCTAGTCGCGAAACTGATGTGAAAATGGGCGGGGCTCATAGTTCGAAGAGCTGATCCTCGTCGTGAATGGTCGTTGGGGTCCCAAGGTGCTAGAGTGGCGACCCCGCACAGAGAAGCGCAGTGTTGGTGGACCGGGGGGTCTGGTTTAGAGGGATTTAGTTTTTAAAATTCAGCGGGAGCTCTGATTTTCCATTATAAAAAGTAGCCTATGTCCACTCTTTAAATCCTCAAATATACCCACGCCAAAAATAATGTTGGATCATAGCTTTGTCGCAGCGTGATTGAAGGACAAACCAACACACTTCCGCATTTAGGTATAATACTAAGTATTTACTTTAGATACTATGCACACATCTTACTTAGTAAGTGGTAAGACTTCTTTATTTAACTAGGTCCCAAATCCTCAATAGGTACTGCAATTATTGCAATTAAAAGCCATCATTACTGCTCGTCTGCAGCGTAATCTGGCATGGCCTCAACCGAAATTATCTCTCCACGTTCATCTAAATAGACAGTATTCATATGTGCTCCAAGTTGTATGATACTATCCAATTATTATATATCTACAGTACTATATCTCTTATCAGACATATCTAACATAGATGTGTTGAGAGGAAAAACGCATAAAATATTTTAAATCTAAAACCTCATTGACGTAATCATACTAATATTGTAAATGCGAAAGTGTGTTTGTTGGTTTGTCCTTCAAACACGCCGCAACAGAGCTACGGATCGACCTGATTGTTTGCGTGGGTATAGTTGACGACCTGGAGAGTCATATAGACCACTTTTTATCCCGGAAAATCAAAGAGTTCCCGTGGGAATTTAAATACTAAATCCACGCGGACGAAGTTGCTGGCATCCAGCTAGTTAATTAAGTTTTTTAAGGGCCCCATATACGGTACGATTGGTTTTTACGATCCGTGGTTTCAGACCGATCGAAACGACGAATCGATAGAGTACCTATGTCAAGATTGATAGTGATTTACTTAAACGAAGACGATATCGGAAATCGCAACAAAAACCATGCAATCTTGGACGACAAAGCATCCTTTCTCGTCCAAGCATGCAATCATGAATATTGTAACGATATATCGACAGTGTATGTATGGCTCTTTGCGATCAACGATTTGATTTTTCTTAGTGATGCCGGCCGCCACACACGTCGTTTCTTTTTTTTTGTAGCTGAATCAAAGCTACCGCTATTTATAGGGCACGTATTTAGATATAGGGTATATTTGTAGGGAATTATAGGGAATTATTTGAGCACGTCTTTATCGTTCCGTTTCAAACAAGTAAATAATCGACGACCATTTTGTTTCGTGTGTGAACGGCATTTTTGAAGGGAAGCATGGATTGTCACGATTTTCTTATGATTGATTGAAGCGACGAATCGTACCGTATATAGGGCCCATTAATCTGATTTAACTTTTTTTTTCGATTGCAAGATAGTCCTTGACTGCGATCTCACCTGATGGTAAGTGACGATGCAGTCTAAGATGGTAGCGGGCTAATTTGTAAAGGTTATGGCAGTGAACATTCAACCCATAACCCTAATCGGTTTCTACACGCCATTGTGCTAACAGTATTTTTGGTTCCTAATATCATCAGCTTAGTTTTTTTGGGATTTAAATTGAGAGAGTTAAGCTCTGACCAAGCTGCTATATTCTCTAGATCATGACAAATTTTTATTTCAGCTTCCGCTGTATCATTTGGGTGGAAAGAGTAATATAGCTGGACGTCATCTGCATAGCAATGGTATTTACAGTGCGCGATGCGGCGGGTCATGTCTGCCGTGTACAGTGCAAACAGTATAGGACTAAGGATTGAACCTTGTGGCACTCCCCTGAGAACTGGTGACATCGCAGAGACCAGCCGACTACCGCTGATTTGATTTACTTCGACGTATTGATTCCTATTACGGAAGTAACTGTTAAACCAATTAACTGTACTACTTATTTGCAAACCCGTAGTAAGATAATTTTGACAAAAGTAGTGACGTATTTATGGAGTCAAATGCCCTGGAAAAATCAAGTAATACCAAAATTGTGGCCATGCCTTGATCTTGAGCAGTAAGAATGTTGTCAATTACATCCATAATAGCTGTGGTAGTACTGTGTTTCTTACGAAACCCAGATTGTAATGAAGGTAGAATGTTATTATCTTCTAAATATTTGGTTAGCTGCCTACAAACCACTTTTTCCAAGACTTTGGACAAGCATGGGAGAATACTTATCGGTCTAAGGTCCTTTAAATTAGTAGGGTTCTCAACTTTTGGCAACGGCTTAACTATGGCTGTTTTCCATGAACTGGGGTAGGTTGATGTCAATATTGATTTATTTATAATATTTGTTATGGTAGTAAGGCTCTGCGGAAGTGACAACTGTATCATGTTTAAAGAAATCTCATCAGTTCCGATTGCGTTAGATTTAAGCTCCCTAATAATTTTTATAACTTCATCTTCAGTAATTGTTTTCAAATTGAAACTGTGAGGCCCGAAACGGCGGAATTCAAAATAAGTAAACTTTTACAAGTACTTTTGAATCGTCAATGAGTCTACCACTGGTTCGGAATGCCGTTTCTGCCGAGAAGAACCAGCAAGAAACTCTGCAGTTGCTCTTTTCAAAATACTTTTACAATATACTTAATAGATAAGACCTTGAGACCTTGTATACCTGTGGCGCTAGTAGCGCAACAGGTATACAAGGTCTCCGTGATTTAAAATTGTTTTAAATTAGTTAAATGAAATATTTTTCAAAAATCAGTGAATAGAATCGAAGAGAACAGTGCTAAAGTGATATACAGATACTATCAAGGTTTTCTATAAAGTGTTTCTTCTAATAAACTGAATTAAAACTTTTGTCAGGCGGCTGTGAAAACATTTTGTGAATACCTGCCTATCATAGTGCAAAATTTACGATCTAAAAACTGTTTATTGATAAGTTTACCGTAGTGCGTTGGCTTGGGTATCGGGTGAGAACTTACATAAATAATCCGTACCTAGTTATTAGTTATTCAACAAACCCTTATATTTCATAACCTGAAACGACAGTTAAATTTTTCAATTTATACCCACCCAAACAACGATAAAACTTCCAACCAATCGCAATTTTTGAATACCGGTAAATTTACAGCTGTGGCCTGTGATTGACACTTAGAAAGCTTTGAAATTTTTGACATTTAAACCTTTGACCTTTGGACATTTGGAGAACAATAATTGAATATTGTATTGACAAATTACATGGACACTGTTGTGACAGATCACGGATATTACTGAAATAAGGCCCCGCTCACACTATGATTTCGTTGTCGCCTTGCTAAGTTATTCGACTACATAAAATTTGACTAGACGAATAAGTATTTATAAAAATGAATACCGATCAAGTATTAGACCATGAGAATATTACGATAAGAAGACCAACTAAGTATAATTCGGAGAATGACCTGACTAGGTTAGAGATTGAGTCGACATCGTCATCGACAATGTTTTTTGACAATACTATGGACAGTTTGCCGAATTTATCCACAGTTGAACAGTCTAAAATTATGGAGTTAAGAGAGAAGAATGATACATTAGTCTCAAAATTAGAGTCGGCGAATAAAGAAATAGAAAATCTTCTATCAGAAAATTTCAAACTTAAAAGTGAGCTACAAAATTGTCAAATGGTAATTAAAACTTTAAAACAATTAAATACAACTCAAAATAATGAAGCTAGATCTGCAAACTCAACACCTAGAAGAAAACCGAGAGCAAAAATAAATAAAAATACACCACTAAAGGATATTTCATCGCCACTACTATCTAATGTAAAAACTACAAAGGAAATTTCATCACCCTATTTCACTATAAATACGATTACTAATGAGTCGAATGGCACACCAGCTTTAGATTATAATAATGGAACTCACACTAACCCTTGCAATGACATTCACGGAATAGGGGACGAAAAGAATACAAATAATATGCCGGCAATCTTAAGAAATAATAAAGACAAAACTGAGACAACATCAAGCGTTCAAAAAAATGATATCAATTATAAACACGACTGCATTAATGGCAACCGAGTTAACCCAAAAAAGAAGATAATAATTATAGCTGACCAATGTGGTAGAAATGTTAGAGAGTTATTAGGCAGACTTTTGGGCCCTGAGTTCCAAGTCATTAGCTTCATGAAACCTGGTGCAGATTCAAGCGAAGTGTTAGATGTTTGGAAAGAGGAAATATCTTTACTAACGTTTAATGACTGTGTGGTTGTGTTAACAGGATCTAATGATCGTAATCCCTTTAAATTTAAATGTAATATTACAAGCTGGGTTACTTCATTCCAAAACACAAATGTAATAATATCAGAGGTGCCCAGTAACAATCACTTAAATCTATCTAAGCTGAATTATGAACTAAAATTTTTGTGCAGCAATTTTAAGCATACTGTATTTTTGGATATGGACTATAGTAGATTTGTTCCCCGAAGGAATTTATTGGAGTTAAACCTATCGAGATCATTGCTAAGAGAAATTTTAAGTATCGGTTACAAGTTGAACTATTTGAATTATTTAAAGAGGTCTGTCAATGTTAGGGACGATACCATTCCATCACGTCTAAAAGTCGATAAATCGTCTCAGACAGATTTTAATATTACAGATAAAAAACCTAATGCATCGGAATGTCATGATCCCGGTAGTTCAAAGGAATTTTTTCGAGGATAATGTAGATGATTGCCTATTTATATTGCATCAAAACATAAATGGACTAATTAACAAGTCTGAACTATTGACAGTTTGCTTAGATGAACTTAAAGATGAAAATAAACCAGTTAGCATTGTATGTATAACTGAACACAACATGGTTGAGGAGGACTTACAGCATCTATGTATACCCAATTTTAAATTAGCTTCATATTATATGAGGGCAAATAGGAATGGTGGGGCTTGTATTTTGGCAGATTGTAACCTTAATTACAAAGCAATCTCCGAAATAGAATCCCTCTCAGTTAGTAATGAAATAGAGTGTTGTGCCATTGACCTTGTTGATTTGGGAATCATTGTAATGTGCATGTACAGAGTGCCAAAAAACTCTACTAGAGATATAGATACCTTCCTAAATTTAATTCAAAATATTTTTTACAAACATTGCTTTAAAACAAAAAAGATCATAGTAATGGGTGATTTTAATATTGACCTTTTAAAATTAAACAATTTCACAAAAAATTTCAAACAAATCCTAAGTAGCTATAATTTAACAATTGAATTTAAGGAACCAACACGGTTGGCAAGTGGGACGTGCATAGACAATGCTTTCCACAATTTCGATAAGATCAAAAGCGAATTACGGGAACTTGCGCTCTCGGATCACACTGCCCAATTGTTAGAAATTCCAGTTAAGAAGCATCTTAAAATGACGCATTGGTATGTCTTTAGACGGGATTATTGCAAAGAAAATTTAAAAAAGTTTCAAGAATGCTTGAACTCTTTATCATTTAGTGAAGTATTTTTATCAGACAATCCTAATGAAGCATTTGATTATTTCTTTGACATTTTTAAATTGTTTTATGACTTGTGTTTCCCTACAATAAAGATAAAAATTTCTCTTAAAAGTAAACCAAAATGGATCTCAAGAGGAATAAAGCGATGTAGTCGCAAAAAACGGGACCTATTATGGAAATTTCGCCTGAACCCTAGTAAAACTACGAAAAATAACTTTAAAATTTATGCCAAAACTTTGAAAAAAATAATTAAACTTACTAGAAGATCACAAAATAATTACTATATAGCCAAAGCAAAAAATAAATGCTTAGCCACTTGGAATGTTATAAAATCCAAAAAGTCAAATTCTCCCCGAAATCAGATTGTGAAAATTAATCATAAAAAACAAGAAATAACTAACCCGGAAACTATGGCTCAAATTTTTAATGATTACTTTGTTGATATTGTTCAAAATGCTCCAAAAAAATCTAGTGAAAACAGTCATCGAGTTCCATTTAAAAAGTCTTCGTCCATGTTTATGACCCCTGTCACACCTGTTGAAATGTATGAAATAATTAAATCTCTAAAAAATACTCAAAGCACTGGATATGACGGAATAACAACAAAAGTGATAAAAATGATTTCATTGTCAATCTCCGGTATATTATGTCACTTAGTGAATTTATGTATACAACATGGGAAGTTTCCAAAAGCTCTAAAAATATCTGTAGTCAAGCCTTTATTTAAAAAAAACGATAGGTGTGATGTTAGTTGTTATCGTCCTGTCGCTTTAACTACAATATTTTCCAAAATTTTTGAAAAGGTTGTAACGGAGTGGATCGGCCCGGCTGAGAGCGACCCACTTCGTTCATTAGATGTGAGGGATCGAACCTCGCTTTTCACTATTTCCTAGGACAAAGAATAAAATGCTCGATAAACAATAGCGACTTTTATTTACAATTCTCTTAACCTATTACATGATATCGAGAGACGTTGACGCAAGCCTAAACACGGTTACAATATTATATGAAGCGGGACCGCCCGGGCGGCTGACGGGAGGACGACAGACTCCCGGTGGAGCGCGGGTGACGCGGCGGTCGCGGGGGGAACGCAGACGCTCGGGGTGGTTGGACGGGCCGGGCCGCGAGGCCAGGCGCGAGCAACAGTCCCTGTGGGTCCACCAGAGAGCTCGTACCACTCGTCAACCCAGAGGGTAATCAGGCCGACGATGGGATCGATCCAGAGGGAAATCAGACCGACCCCGATGGTACGAGCGCCGCTAGCGAACTGACGCTGGACGCTCTTGTTCGGCTTTTATACTTTTCTGCTGGCTGCTTCGGTGGGCCTCGGCGCGGTTCGGCGGAGATCGCGCCGCTGATGTCATTGGCCTGGCGAGTGCGTTCACGCCGGCCCCGCGTGGTGAGTCAGGCGGCACGTGTATTGTGGGCTGCTTGCGCTGTGACGGCGTGTTCACGTGGGTCCCTCGTGCGATGATACACGCCGCCCGTGTAGGCTGCTTTGCGTTGTGACGGCGCTCGTCACACTCCCCCCTCTCGCTTTGGGATGTTTACCTGTAAACATCACCGTTGGTTACACACCATCCTCTGTATCAAAAGAACTAGAAAGTGGTTTACTGTCGTCTGTATGTCACTTTGTATTTTTCGAACCTATGCGTTTGGCTGTGCCTTCCCTCCTTTGTCACCCTTTTTGTATTTGGGTAACCTCACTATCCCCTTTCGGTGGTTACCCATGCGTTTTCTTCCTCTCCTTTTCTTTTTCTTCTTCTTTTGCCCCTCGGCTGCCACTACCTCTGTGGCCATTGCCTGGCATTCTGGTGACATCGTTCGGTTGTCATCGGGTTCCTTTTTGGTTGACGGACCTTGCATTGCCGCTTCTTTTTCCGAGCACGCTGGGGTTGTCGCGTCCGCCATCGTTTACTCCACTGTAAATGATCCTTTTTTGACGTTTTCTTAATTTCGATGTTATATTTTTTTTGTCTTGAGGGTAGGTTGATTTCTTTCTAGTGACATTTGTGTATTCTGTGCTCTTTGTCTATGCTTTCTTATAGTCCGATGTTTGTTTGGTCGGACCTTCCCGGTCGGGTCTATGTTGGATGGTGTGTGTCGTCTTGGACTATTCGTGTTGTGTTCTGACTTTTAGCGGTTATGTTTCTTTCGTTTTATTCTTGGAATCTTTTTATATCCTTTATGTGTGCTGTGCATATTTTGCCTCCGTTGAGTGCTTTTAATAAAAATATCACGGGCGATTTTTTCTCTATTATCTTGTACGGGCCTGAGTATTTTGGTGCTAGTTTCGCGCAGAAATTTTTTTCTGCGTTTGACAGTGGAAAATCTCGTTTAAGTACGAGTTGTTCCATCTTTGGTTCCCATTCTCGTTTCGATTTATCGTAGTTTTTCTTTTGGTTTGTTGATGCTAGTTTCTGGTTCTCTCGTACCATTTGATAAATTTCTTCTAGTTTTTGTTTTTCTTTCAGTGTTGGAGTTGGGAGGTTGTTTTCGTCGTTAAAATGTCTGAGTTCCCTGCCGAATAACAAGAATGCGGGCGTGTATTTCGTTGATTCTTGTACTGAAGTGTTTATCGCAAAATTGAATTCACCTAAGTACTCGTCCCATTTTTTATGGTTTTTTTCTATAAAGGCGGCTATCATGGTTTCTAATGTCCTGTTTATTCTTTCTGTTGGGTTACACTGGGGTGTGTATGGTGCGGTAAGTCTCTGTTGTATACCGTACTTTTCGAGTGTGTCTCTGAACTGTTTACTTGTGAAGACCTTTGCGTTGTCACTGAGTAATGTCTGTACTCTGCCGTATCTCATGAGTATGCACTCTTTTAATGCGTTTATAACCGCGTTTGTCGTTGCGTTCCTCAATGGCTTTATTTCCGACCACTTTGTGAATTTATCGTGAAAAACGATGATCCATTGATATCCCTTTGACGATCGTGGTAGTGGTCCTATTAGATCGGTTGTCACTACTTGCCATGGTTCTTCCGTGTTATTGATATGCATGAGTCCTGGTCTTTTTTCCTGCGACGTTTTGTGTTTTTGGCATGTCTCGCACCTGTTTACGTATCTTGCGACGTCTCTAAAAATGCCTGGCCAATAATAACGTTGTGCCGTTTTGTTGAATGTTTTTGATACCCCTAGGTGTCCTGCGCTAGGTTCGTCGTGGTTTTGTGAGAGGATTCTTCTTTTGTCGGAGTTTTTGACGCATAGCTTCCATTCGGTGTCGGGGTCTAATTTGCCCCCGTATCGTGGATTGATTATTCTTCTATACAGTTTATCTTCCTGTATTCGGTAGTCTGGTTCTGTTTCGGGGTTCGCCATTACCTTATTTAATTTTCTTGTGTACCATTCGTTTTCGTCAACTGACGCGGCGCATACTGGGTTTCTTGATAGTTCATCTGCTATCACGTTTTGTTTTCCTGGTTTGTATACTATGTCGAAGCTGTATTGTTGTAGTTCTAATGCCCACCTCGCTAGTCTTCCTGATGGGTTTTTTAGATTGTTAAGCCATTTTAGTGCTTGGTGGTCGGTTATGATGGTGAAGTGGTAACCTTCCAGAAATGGTCTCATTTTCCTAACTCCCCATACTACCGCTAGGCATTCTTTCTCTGTGGTTGTATACTTCACTTCTGGTGGTTGTAGTGTGCGGCTTGCGTACATTACCACCTTTTGTTTTCCCTCGTCTTCTTGCATTAGTACAGCCCCTAGTCCTGTGTCACTTGCGTCTGTTTGTAATATGAATGGTTTCGAGAAGTTGGCTCGGATTAAGATTGGGTCTTCTATTAATAATTTTTTTATTGCCTCGAATTGTTTTTGTTGTTCTTCTCCCCAGGTGAATTTCGTGTCTTTCTTCAGTAGTTTTACTATGGGTGACGTTAATTCGGCGTAGTTCGGGATAAATTTCCTATACCACGATGTCATTCCTATGAATCGCCGTACGTCCTTTACGTTTGTTGGTGCCTGTAGTTGTTTAATTGCCTGTATCTTTCCCTCATTCATCTTTAAACCCTCTTCCGTTACCACATGGCCTAGATACTCTACTTGGTGTTGACAGAATTCGCATTTTTCCTTGTTTATCCGTAAACCTGCGGCTCTGATTCTTCGAAATATTTCTTTTAGGTGTGTCATGTGTTCTTCGAACGTTTCACTGCATACTATTATATCGTCCAAGTAGACGTACGCGTATGGTTCCAAGTCTGGGCCTATCACCCTGTCTAGTAGTCTTTGGAATGTCGCTCCACTCGAATGTAGTCCGAACGGCATGACTTTGAACTGATATAGTCCTCTTCCTGGTACGGTGAAGGCTGTGATTGGTTTGCTGGCGTCATCCAACTTCACGTTCCAGTATCCATTTTTCAGGTCGAACTTCGAGAAGTATCTTCCTTTATTTAACTTTTCTAGAGTGTCGTCTATTTGTGGTATCGGGTACGCGTCTTTTTCTGTAATTTCGTTTATCTTTCTGAAATCTATGCAGAAACGGTATTCGCCGTTGTCTTTTTTGGCCATCACTATTGGTGAGCTGTACGGGCTGTCTGATTTTTCGATTATTCCCTCTGCTAACATCTTATTTACGTGTTCGTATATCTTTTCCTGCATCTTCGGGTTCCTGGGGTAGTACTTCTGTTTTATTGGCTCTTTATGTTTTAGTTTTATGACATGTTTCACCCATGTATTGCCTTTTGGGCTTTTTTCTGCTTTTTCGAATTCCTCGGCTATTATGGTTTGTAGTCTTTCTTGTTGTTCCTTTGTTAACCTTTGCTTGCCCTCGCGTTTTTCCTTAGGTTTTTCTTTGTCGGTTTGTCTACTTGGTTTTTGTTCCCATCTTATTGCTAGTCCCAGTCTTCTTAGCAAGTCCATGCCCATTATCATTACTGTAGTTGTTGGTAGATATATCACTTGGTGTGTTAGTTTCTGTCCTGCGACTTCGAGTTCGATGTTCACTGCCGTGTCCGATGTTATTTTCGAACCGTCTGCTAATTTTATAGTGTTTGATTTGGGTATTACGTCCTTCCTAGTTTCTTTTATGTGGTTCATGATGGTCTTGTTTATGTACGTGTTTGTTGACCCTGTATCTACTAGTGTTTTGTACGTCTTGTCGCCTATTTTTACCTCTGTGAATATTCTATTGTCTTTTTTTTTCTCTTGTGCGTTCGTTGTGTAGGCTTGTGAACTTGTTTTTCTCGCTTTGTTCGTTCCGTTGCAGCAATCCCGAGTTAGTTTTCCTAGTAATCCGCAACGGCTGCAGAAAATAGCCTGTTTGCCTCGGCAGTCTCGGGCCCTGTGGCTTTTCTTTCCGCACTTCCAGCAGCATTTCTCTGGGTCATAGTCCGGTAAGATTAGTTTTCCCTCCGGCTTCTGCTTGTGTTTCTGGTTCCTGGACCCTGCTCTGGAGTGTTCTGGTTGGTTTCCCTTGTGGTAGTATGTCGGTGTCTTGTATGTATACTGATACTGATCTGTTCGAATTTTTTCGTATTCTTTTGCCAGCTGTATTAATTCCGTCATCGTGTTGAAATCTCTTCTTTTGATGTAGAACCGGTAGCTGCTTCTCATGTTGTCATAGATTCTCTCTAGTTGTTGTTCTGGTGTTAATTTCCCATATCTTCTGAATAATGTTTGCATGTTTGTTAGATAGTCGACGAAATCTTCACGTGCTTCCTGTTTCTTGTTTATGATCGTTTCTAAAAGATTTTTCTCATAATTTTTCGGATAGTAGTACAACTTGAAGCTGTCTGTTAAATCTTCCCATGTTTCCCAATATTGATTGTTGTTCCTGTACCATAGTGCTGCTTTTCCGCTGAGACATCTTGGTATGACGTGTATTATTTTGTCTTTGTTGACCTCTAATGTTTCGGCCAGTTCTTCCACTCTTTCTAGGAATTCTACGGCGTCTCCTGTTGAATCGAACTGTATCTTCCATCGGGACACTGCTTTGTCAAAGTCTGTTGCTCCGCTTTCGGTACCCATCGTGTTGTCTTGGCTAGTTGCTTCTTCTGTTTTTATCGTTTTTGATAACAGCTTCCTCAATTCCTCCACTGTGCTTGTAGTTGGAGCTGGTATGTTTCTCTTCTCTAGTTCTTCTGTTAGTCTTTGTTTGTTTAGTGAGTAGATCCAGGCAGTTGGCATAGTTCGCCTTCGATTTGTTCTCCCTGTCTTGGGTTTTTTTTTTCTTTTTACGGTACGGGTGTTAGTGACTATCTTTTTTTTTTTCCTCTACGGTAACGGTACTGTTGTTAGTTAATATCTTTATATTTTTAATACCTACGGTAGCGGTACGGGTGCTAGTTTATGTCTTTTTATTTTATCTACGGTGCGGAAGTTAGTTTATCACTTTTATTTTTAATATCTACGGTAGTGGTACGGGTGCTAGTTTATAATCTTTTGTTTTTAATATCTATGGTCACGGTACGGATGCTAGTTAATATATCTATGGTAACGGTACGGATGCTAGTTAATATCTTTTATTTTAATATCTATGGTAACGGTACTGAAGCTAGTTTATATCTTTTATTTTTAATATCTACGGTAACGGTACTGAAGCTAGTTTATATCTTTTAGTTTTAATATCTACGGTAACCTACTCTGTTGCTAGGTTATTTCGCGGTGCTCAATTTAATTATTCCGGCGGTTACAGCAAGTACGGTCGGTCGGCGAGCGTTATTTCTACCTACTGTATTTTTATTATTAATTTTTCCCTAATTCTCGCGGTGTTCCCCCTTGTGTCGTACGTGTAGTAGTTTTCTAAACGATGAGATGCTTTTCCCGTGATTTATCTAACTACTCGAGGTTAATCAAGCCGACTAATCCGGGATAAGCATCTATTTTCGCGGTTTCTTATTCTTTTCCCTACGTTTTCTTTCTCTTTATACGATCGGTTACTCACCCTTTCAGTGGACCCGATAAATCGAATCGATTACGTGAAAGAGTTTGTAACCGTTAAGTTGTAAAAGTCGCGAGTATTCCTAAAGTGAAATGACCTACTGTTTGATTGCCACTCTGTGTTTTTCGGTACGGGTAGACACCACCACGGTCGCGTGGAGCGTGTCTATTTTTACGGAATATGCCTGTGAACGCGACGCGGTACTTTTTCTCGCGACGCGACGCGGGCGGACGGACCGGCCAAGCGTAACGGATTGGCGCGGGTGAGTGGTTTTACGGATGCGACGCGATTCTTAAGCGACGCAAAACGAACCGGCTACCTACTTGGTTCGCGCGGTATTTTCACGGACGAGTAGGTGGTTTTTTTTTTTCACGTGTTCACGGAACGGTATCGCGGGTTTTTGCGGTGGGCGCCAAATGTAACGGAACGCACGTTGGGCGCCAAATGTAACGGAGTGGATCGGCCCGGCTGAGAGCGACCCACTTCGTTCATTAGATGTGAGGGATCGAACCTCGCTTTTCACTATTTCCTAGGACAAAGAATAAAATGCTCGATAAACAATAGCGACTTTTATTTACAATTCTCTTAACCTATTACATGATATCGAGAGACGTTGACGCAAGCCTAAACACGGTTACAATATTATATGAAGCGGGACCGCCCGGGCGGCTGACGGGAGGACGACGGACTCCCGGTGGAGCGCGGGTGACGCGGCGGTCTCGGGGGGAACGCAGACGCTCGGGGTGGTTGGACGGGCCGGGCCGCGAGGCCAGGCGCGAGCAACAGTCCCTGTGGGTCCACCAGAGAGCTCGTACCACTCGTCAACCCAGAGGGTAATCAGGCCGACGATGGGATCGATCCAGAGGGAAATCAGACCGACCCCGATGGTACGAGCGCCGCTAGCGAACTGACGCTGGACGCTCTTGTTCGGCTTTTATACTTTTCTGCTGGCTGCTTCGGTGGGCCTCGGCGCGGTTCGGCGGAGATCGCGCCGCTGATGTCATTGGCCTGGCGAGTGCGTTCACGCCGGCCCCGCGTGGTGAGTCAGGCGGCACGTGTATTGTGGGCTGCTTGCGCTGTGACGGCGTGTTCACGTGGGTCCCTCGTGCGATGATACACGCCGCCCGTGTAGGCTGCTTTGCGTTGTGACGGCGCTCGTCACAAGGTATTCTATAAACGTCTATACAATTATGTTGAAGAGAACTCCATTCTTGTACAAGAACAAAAAGGATTTAGGAAAAATAATTCCATAAACATGGCGATTTATGAACTCCTTAATAAAGTAATGACATGTGTAGATAAAAAAATTCCAGTAGCTGCTTTGTACATGGACATGACCAAGGCATTTGATTTTGTGGATCACAAAGTTTTACTAAAAAAATTATATCAGTATGGGGTGAGGGGTACAGTGTTGGATCTTTTCGAGTCCTATCTCAATGACAGATCACAAATCACAGAAATAAGTAAAATTTGTCCAAATGATTTAACAGAAAAAACTTATCAATCTACATCTAGACTTGTGGAATACGGGGTTCCACAAGGTAGTGTTTTAGGTCCCTTGTTATTTTTATTGTATATCAATGATCTTCCATCAGTGATATCTCAATCTATGATCCTCTTTGCGGACGATTGCACAGTAATATACGAAGGGATAAATATACAAAATCACGTAACTAATATTAATAAGTCCATAGAGCTCTTAATTGATTGGCTTGAAAATAATAATTTAAATATTAACTTGGGTAAAACCAAGATAATGGAATTTAATTGGGAATTTCTCGGTACGTCAAATTTAAATGTAAATTATATGGGAACACAAATAAATAAAATAGACGAGACAAAATTCTTAGGTATAATTATAGATAACCAATTAAATTGGAGAGCACAAGTCGATAGCGTGTGCGCAAAATTATATAAATTCTCCTATGCCCTGTACAAGCTCAATAAACGAGCTAATTTAAACACACTGCGCACAGCTTATTTCGGATATGTAGAATCCACGCTCAAGTACGGCATCTTATTCTGGGGAAATTCTGTCGAACGGGAAAAAGTATTTAAAGCTCAAAAAAGGTGTATAAGAGCAATTCGGAATCTGCATTGGACAGACAGCTGTAAGCCGCATTTCAAAGAGCTTCAAATTTTAACGTTCCCCTCTCTCTTCATTTATGAGACAGCTGTTTTTGTCCACGGCAACCTTTCGTTGTTCAAAAACATGAACAACAGTAGGCACCCGTTAAGGTTACGGGCTCGACCTTCAAAAACCGCAAAAATGCGGAAAAGCATTTTCTGTCTCTCAATTCATATTTATAATAAAATATCAAGTGACATAAAAAAACTAAATATGACTAATTTTAAAAAATCATTAAAGACATTTTTAATTAATAAATCATATTACTCAATTATGGAATTCCTGGACGATAGAAACATCTAAACAATAATTTCTTAATTAAAATATCTTTTAAAGCATTATTAAATGACTAATAAATAACCTTAGAATGACACAATGTATTGACATCTTAGGATTGCTTGTAAAGTTAGAATAAGAATTATTATTAAATATTATTTTTGCATGCCTATCCGGCAGATTGTAAGGACTTTTATCATAATGTAACACCATTGTACTACTCAATCTGTGCAAATAAATAATTTGAATTTGAATTTGAATTTGAATTTGATATTATTCTATGTATGCAGTTTCCACAATGAGGGGAAGTTGCACAAAAGCATACATAATTATTTCTAATTATAACTAAACACATGTTAAGACGGGCAGAATGAAAGTAGCCCCATTGCCGCTGGAGGCACCCGTTCACGAGCATGACGCATGACCCCAGCCATTGCTTCGCTCAACCATATTTGAGGGAACGTAACAACCCGCAACAATCGAACCCGAGACCTCCCAGTCCCAGACCATAGCGCTCACCACTGGATTTTAGTGGGTATTACTTTCATGTCGAGTCCCACATACCCGCCTGGCAAGCGGGATGCGTAAAGGCATTTCCCAGCGATAAAAAAAAAGGGAGGTCGTCAAACTTACTTTCCGATTGATCTCTCTGAACACGTATGGCCCCATCTCCCTCAGCTCGACCTGCACGTCCCGGCCCGCCAGGATGTCGGCCACGTTGGTGATGTTGAACAGGAAGCACTCCATGTAGATGGGTATGGGCAGCTGCTTCCATATGTCGAAGGACGTAGAACCGTTCTTGAGGATCATCATCTGCGAGCAAGCCTCGAATTTAATTAATACTAACTAACTAATACTAACTACTAAGCAGTGATAGCCTAGTGGTTAGGACTGTGTTCTCCTATTCGGGGAGTCGCAGGTTCGATCCCGGGTACGGGACCGCTGAATTTTCGAAGTCGAGTGCGTTTAAGCAATTAAATATCACTTGCTTCAACGGTGAAGTAAAACATCGTGAGGAAACCTGCACACCTGAGAGTTATTCATCATAATGTTCTTGAAGGTGTGTCAACTGTGAAGTCCGCCAATTCGCATTGGGCCAGTGTGGTGGACTATGGCCTATAACCCTTCTCTGAGAGGAGACCTGCGCTCAGTAGTGAGTTGTTGATGGGTTGCTAATGATGATGATGATGAATAATATTATAAATGCGAAAGTGTGTTTGGTGGTTTGTTGGTTTGTCCTTCTATCACGCCGCAACAAAGCTACTGATCGACGTTATTTTTTGCATGGGTATAGTTGAGGACCTGGAGAGTGACATAGGCTACTTTTCTGCCGGAAAATCAAAGATTTCTCGAGGGATTTTAAAAACTAAATCCACGCGGACGAAGTCGCGGGCATCAGCTAGTAATAAATAAAAGCCTCAATAAATAAAAAATATCTTTATTACCAAAGTTGGTCTTCATAATTAGGAAAACCTGTGTCATGAAGACCATTACGATTGCCTGAGTAAAACTTAATAGACAACATTACATGACATGCCAGTGGCCATCCGGATGTGACTTTGAAAATTGATTTAATTTATTAAGCAAACATCCAAAAAAAGTATACAATTAAACGCTTATCATTTCTTGTAAATGCAAAAGCAGTGTAAGCCTAGTGGTTACGACTGTGGTCTCCTATTCGGGGGTCGCAGGTTCGATCCCGGGTACGCACCTAAGAAATTAAATATCACATGCTTTAACAGTGAAGGAAAACATCGTGAGGAAACCTGCACACCTGAGAGTTCTCCATAATGTTCTCGAAGGTGTGTGAAGGCCGAAGGGCTAGCGTGGTGGACTATGGTCTATAACCCTTCTCTAAGAGCCGATGATGGGTTGATAATGATGATGATGATTTCTTGTAAATAAGATCACCATCTCTACCGCCATTATCCTACTGAGCACAGCTCTCCTCTCGAATGAGGTTGTCCTACAAACATATTGCGAGCACCGCTATTATACATTATACATGGACAACACTCACTCACTCACTTGTTGTATCTTCGCGTGGAATATCTGCGGCCACGTCGCGCTGAGCAGCGCCCCGACACCGATGAACGCCAAGCCGCTGGCGATCAGCCCCGCGCTCTTCTTGCTCACCACCATTATACATTATACCTGGACAACACTCACTCACTTGTTGTATCTTCGCGTGGAATATCTGCGGCCACGTCGCGCTGAGCAGCGCCCCGACACCGATGAACGCCAAGACGCTGGCGATCAGCCCCGCGCTCTTCTTGCTCACCACCATTATACATTATACCTGGACAACACTCACTCACTCACTTGTTGTATCTTCGCGTGGAATATCTGCGGCCACGTCGCGCTGAGCAGCGCCCCGACACCGATGAACGCCAAGCCGCTGGCGATCAGCCCCGCGCTCTTCTTGCTCACCACCATTATACATTATACCTGGACAACACTCACTCACTCACTTGTTGTATCTTCGCGTGGAATATCTGCGGCCACGTCGCGCTGAGCAGCGCCCCGACACCGATGAACGCCAAGCCGCTGGCGATCAGCCCCGCGCTCTTCTTGCTCACCACCATTATACATTATACCTGGACAACACTCACTCACTCACTTGTTGTATCTTCGCGTGGAATATCTGCGGCCACGTCGCGCTGAGCAGCGCCCCGACACCGATGAACGCCAAGCCGCTGGCGATCAGCCCCGCGCTCTTCTTGCTCACCACCATTATACATTATACCTGGACAACACTCACTCACTCACTTGTTGTATCTTCGCGTGGAATATCTGCGGCCACGTCGCGCTGAGCAGCGCCCCGACACCGATGAACGCCAAGCCGCTGGCGATCAGCCCCGCGCTCTTCTTGCTCACCACCATTATACATTATACCTGGACAACACTCACTCACTCACTTGTTGTATCTTCACGTGGAATATCTGCGGCCACGTCGCGCTGAGCAGCGCCTCAACACCGATGAACGCCAAGCCGCTGGCGATCAGCCCCGCGCTCTTCTTGCTCACCACCATTATACATTATACCTGGACAACACTCACTCACTCACTTGTTGTATCTTCGCGTGGAATATCTGCGGCCACGTCGCGCTGAGCAGCACCCGAACACCGATGAACGCCAAGCCGCCGGCGATCAGCCTCGCGCTCTTCTTGCTCACCACCATTATACATTATACCTGGACAACACTCACTCACTCACTTGTTGTATCTTCGCGTGGAATATCTGCAGCCACGTCGCGCTGAGCAGCGCCCCAACACCCATGAACGCCAAGCCGCCGGCGATCAGCCCCGCGCTCTTCTTGCTCACCACCATTATACATTATACCTGGACAACACTCACTCACTCACTTGTTGTATCTTCGCGTGGAATATCTGCGGCCACATCGCGCTGAGCAGCGCCCCGACACCGATGAACGCCAAGCCGCTGGCGATCAGCCCCGCGCTCTTCTTGCTCACCACCATTATACATTATACCTGGACAACACTCACTCACTTGTTGTATCTTCGCGTGGAATATCTGCGGCCACATCGCGCTGAGCAGTGCCCCAACACCGATGAACGCCAAGCCGCTGGCGATCAGCCCCACGCTCTTCTTGCTCACCACCATTATACATTATGCCTGGACAACACTCACTCACTCACTTGTTGTATCTTCGCGTGGAATATCTGCGGCCACATCGCGCTGAGCAGCGCCCCGACACCGATGAACGCCAAGCCGCTGGCGATCAGCCCCGCGCTCTTCTTGCTCACCACCATTATACATTATACCTGGACAACACTCACTGACTCACTTGTTGTATCTTCGCGTGGAATATCTGCGGCCACGTCGCGCTGAGCAGCGCCCCGACACCGATGAACGCCAAGCCGCTGGCGATCAGCCCCGCGCTCTTCTTGCTCACCACCATTATACATTATACCTGGACAACACTCACTCACTCACTTGTTGTATCTTCGCGTGGAATATCTGCGGCCACGTCGCGCTGAGCAGCGCCCCGACACCGATGAACGCCAAGCCGCTGGCGATCAGCCCCGCGCTTTTCTTGCTCACCACCATTATACATTATACCTGGACAACACTCACTCACTCACTTGTTGTATCTTCGCGTGGAATATCTGCAGCCACGTCGCGCTGAGCAGCGCCCCGACACCGATGAACGCCAAGCCGCTGGCGATCAGCCCCCTGCTCTTCTTGCTCACCACCATTATACATTATACCTGGACAACACTCACTCACTCACTTGTTGTATCTTCGCGTGGAATATCTGCGGCCACGTCGCGCTGAGCAGCGCCCCGACACCGATTAACGCCAAGCCGCTGGCGATCAGCCCCGCGCTCTTCTTGCTCACCACCATTATACATTATACCTGGACAACACTCACTCACTCACTTGTTGTATCTTCGCGTGGAATATCTGCGGCCACGTCGCGCTGAGCAGCGCCCCGACACCGATGAACGCCAAGCCGCTGGCGATCAGCCCCGCGCTCTTCTTGCTCACCACCATTATACATTATACCTGGACAACACTCACTCACTCACTTGTTGTATCTTCGCGTGGAATATCTGCGGCCACGTCGCGCTGAGCAGCGCCCCGACACCGATGAACGCCAAGCCGCTGGCGATCAGCCCCGCGCTCTTCTTGCTCACCACCATTATACATTATACCTGGACAACACTCACTCACTTGTTGTATCTTCGCGTGGAATATCTGCGGCCACGTCGCGCTGAGCAGCGCCCCGACACCGATGAACGCCAAGCCGCTGGCGATCAGCCCCGCGCTCTTCTTGCTCACCACCATTATACATTATACCTGGACAACACTCACTCACTTGTTGTATCTTCGCGTGGAATATCTGCGGCCACGTCGCGCTGAGCAGCGCCCCGACACCGATGAACGCCAAGCCGCTGGCGATCAGCCCCGCGCTCTTCTTGCTCACCACCATTATACCTGGACAACGATATTACACACTAAACTTGTTTTTTCTACTACTAAAAGGGTAAAAAGGGGTAGTAAAAATTATATTATGAAGGATATTTTTTAGGTTTTGATAATGCCAATTTGTTATGATAATAATAAAATTAAACTTATCAAAAGCAATTGGGGGTGAAATTTAAATACAACAGTACTATTATATATTCTGTGACAACAGTTACAATAATTAATGTCTTTTTTGTGGTGCGTAAACAAATAAGATTTTGAGTATTTACGTAAAAAGTAAAAATTTTTTAAACTTTTTTTTTCACCTTTTAAACCTTCCTTGGACTTCTAAAAATATTTCAAAGCCAAAATTAGGCAAATTGGTTCAGCCGTTCTCGTGTTTTCGTGAGACTACGTACAAGTCAATTCATTTTCATTTAAGTGTTCCACGACACACGCATTTTTAGGGTTCCGTAGTAAATAAGGAACCCTTATAGTTTCGTCATGTCCGTCCGTCTGTCCGTCCGCGGTTTAGCTTAGGGACTATTGGTACTAGAAAACTGTTATTACAAGGGTATGCAAACAAAGTGGGGGAATAAAATTGTGAAAAACAATTTTTTTAGGGTACCTCCCCTACATGTAAAGTATGGATGGGTTTTTTTTCTAGTCTATCCTATAGTGTGGGATGTCGTTGAATAGGTCTTTCAAAAATATTGTGGGTGTAGCAACACCATTTATCGATTCAGGGATCTGTTTGTGAAATATGATACTTTAAAGTGCTAAATTTTATTAGAGTCAAGTGTCGCTCTCTCTGCCAGCTAAATGGTTGTTTATAGGATATATGAAAAAATCACAGCAGTAGTATATATAATGAATTTTAAAGGAAAACTATCACGGCTAAGTAGGGTTCATTACTTAAGGAGTTATATCTGTTTTTTCTAAGTTAGGTATTACACGTAGTGTACGTTGCATATTTTGTAGTATATTATAGTATTTTTTTTATTGAATAATAAAAATTTACAAAAAAAACTTACAAACAAAAGTAGCCATCCTCATGAAACTTAAGTGTTTATGTGATTTAAACCATGGAACTCAAAATATATTCAATATTCATAAATAAAATAAAAGCACTATCCTAGTTCAGCAATAATATTTGAGACTTGCTGCTACGGAACCCTACACTGCGCGTGGCCCGACACGCACTTGGCCGGTTGTTTGTATTGAAAATCTGCCAAAATATAAAATGTATTCAACGTTACTCAACGTTGGTGAAATCGGCTCTAAGTGAAAACAGAGTTGTTCCTTACGAAGAAGTTACTGATACAAAACATTTAGTGCCAATTCCAAGATCGCCAAATATGTTTTCGGAGAATTACAATACAAAAATTATTGTAAGAACGTCTAGTTTAACTATTCCTAGGTTAAATGAACTAAATGTTAATTGGCTTTAATGAAATCGGCAATCAACAGATTATACATTAAAATAATCCGCAAGAAACCTTATTAGGAAATAGGAATTAGCCTACTGTTATAAATTAGGTTTAAAAATTGTATGAAACCGATAAGGTTTCACTATTTTTTTTAACAAAAATAATACTCACTTGTCTCAGATAACTTTATCAGGCCCCTTTTCAAATGTTAATGCCTCTTTTTTAAAATAAAAACTTTAGTAAAGAGGCCTCACACCCAATCTACACTATAACTTCACATTACAAACATTTTTACTTTTGGTTAGTCACTCTTTTCTTTTACGAAATTATTTTGTAAACTTAATTTTTTTTATAACTGAAAATTAACATTTATACTTGATAATAATAATTTATTAATTATCTGATAAAGGTTAAAATATTTTGGTCACTTTTTATTTCACGAACGAAAATATTTTTTCGTTCATTAGGCATTAAACCGACTGAAGCGTCGCTATACCGTTTCCTTTTTGGCGAATGATGGTGATGTATTTTGACTGCGCGAGCAATCGAAGCTCAGAGTGCACTAACGATTCTCGGAGAGACAAGAAACGTAAAAATAAAGATAGTTTTATATGTTCGAACATTAGGTACAGAACAGAATAGATGTACTGTTGTTCCAATACATCAAAAGCCAAATCCGGTGCCTATCGATCTCTCATCGGTAAAAAGGGTTCACCGCCCCATCCCATTGGACTATGCGAGGGAGGAGTGCACCTGTAGCCTAGGCAATGGGGCGGTCTGTTGTATGGAGACCCCCACATCAAATCCTCAGTCGATGAAATTTGGCGGGGTTGTAGTATGGGATGACCCAAAATTTACACAAAAATATCCAAAAAAAAATCCATGCGGAAGTTAGGTATTTATACCTAAAAGTACAAATAGCTCAATATTTTGAAATAAATAATTTCTCCGTCCAATTTTTTTTTACCAAACTAATTATTAGCCTTAATAAGAGGTACTTGATAAAAATCCAAAACTTTTTTCAAACGGAACTGTCACTTTTTAAAGAGGTTTCCTTTTTTGTCCGCAATTTCGACCACAAAATTGCTCAGTCAATTTTTCATTTTTAAATGTCTTTAAAATGTAATTTAGCATAATGTGTAAGAAGATCCAAAAAAAAATCCATACCAAAATCTATTTATCTTACTTAACTGAAAATTGTTTATAACTCGGTATGAAAAATTTCTCAATCCAATTTCTTTTTTTTATCATAGTAGGTAGTCACATTTACACTCTTATCCTAAATATCCAAAAAAAATATCACGAAGAACATTGATATTGAAACAGATTTTTTGAAATCTAAACTGCGTTTTCGCGATAATGCACCTTAATTCTTGAAACATTGGGTATAGTTTAGAGTGCGCGAGCGAAGCGACTTCACAAAATAATATACATGTTACTACATGCCTTCTACAATGCTAAATATTGAACATAAACGTGTAACTGAACATTAATTTATTTGTACAAGATAAATGAGCTTAAATAAGGGCTCATAAATTATTTTTTTTGTAAGCTTATGTCTAGGTAAGTAAATTAAAATAAAAAATTAAGTGGCACTCGGGGACTGCCGCAGTAAAGCTATTGCATAGCATTTTTTATCAACTTATGCAATTATAATATTTATGCAATATTTTTTTGCATAGTAAAAATTATGCAAAAAAATAATTAAAAAACAAACAAACAAGAAAAGCGCACTGTCACTTCTTCGCGAGTGAGATTCGAACCTGCAACATCATACACCATACGGTAAAGAAAGCGGCCGCTGGCCCACTGCGCCGAACAGAGCTACTTGTGAACCTCTAAAATGTTGAACGCTTACTGAACGACGGTGTTAGGTTTATTTTCGTTACGGAATTTCTTGATTCGGTCACCGCGCTCAAACTGTTTGTCCTAGTTCAAAGCCCGCGATAAAAGCTATGCAATAGCTTAAAATTCAATTTTTTTTTATTACTTGGATTTGAGGAAATAAAAGAGGAAATGTATTAAATATATTTTGTTTAAGTACGTATTTGGCACGCCAGAAATTTGCAAACTGTTTAAAGCAAAATGCTAGACAGTTTATGCAACTGATATCGACGCTGGAAATTTCAAATGTCGTAAGGGACATTCTGTCGTAAGTACACTTGATTCACCATCGAACTTGAAATTTTTCTTTCTATCGATCTGTATATTTATTTAAAATTTTGATATCTCTTATAATTATAAATAAGGACTGGAGATACGAAATGTAATACTTTGTAGTAAGTAACAAAAAAGTAAAATTTTAGTTAGTATAGATCAAATTTTAGATTTCTGATTCTAACTTTCTTGTACAGTACCCGGCGATATATATTGCACATCGGCCATAAAGCCGATGTGAGATATATATCGCCGGTGCAATATATATGCCGATGTGCAATATATATATATATATATATATATATATATATATATATATATATATATATATATATATATATATATATATATATATATATATATATATATATATATATATATATATATATATATATATATATATATATATATATATATATATATATATATATATATATATATATATATATATATATATATATATATATATATATAGTAGTAGTACATACAGTACCCGGCGATATATATTGGACATCGGCCTTATGGCCGGGTACTGTAGCTTTTTGTAATGTCGTAATTCATTTCAAACTGTCTGGTTTCTATGCTGTAACGCGTCTACAAAAATTAAAAATTCTTTACGATCTAAAATCTATTTTGGTATTTAAAAATTTTGAATTAACATTGACGTAAGTAGCGACGAATTGATATCGACGCTGGAAATTTCAAATGTCGTAAGGGACATTTTGTCCTAAGTACACTTGATACACCATTGAACTCGAAATTTTTATCTCTATCGATCTGTATATTTTAAATTTTGATATCTATATATATAAAAGAAAGTGGTGTTAGTTACACTATTTATAACTCAAGAACGGATGAACCGATTTGGCTCAAAATTGGTGGAGAGGTAGCTTAGAACCAGGAGACGGACATAGGATACTTTTTATCCCGTTCGACCGCGTTTCCGTCAAGTCACTATAAAACGTGGTATAACAAAAACGCATCTGACATGGAATAAAAAAACGAAAATGACAGTGGAAGAACAAAACGTAAATGACAGCTAAACGTAATTTTGTCTTTGGTTAAGTATGGTAAAAAATTTGACAATTATAAAAAGTGTTATAATAAAGCACTAATGATATTATAAATGCGAAAGTGTGTTTGTTTGTTGGTTTGTCCTTCAATCACGTCGCAACAGAACAGCGGATTGATGCGATTTTTTGTATGGGTATAGTAATGGATGTAGTAGTGGTTCCTCAGACCGGGAGAGCTACTTTTTATCTCGGATAATGAAAGAGTTCCCGCGGGATTTTTAAAAACTAAATCCATGCGGACGAAGTCGCGGGCATCAGCTAGTCTCTTATAAATAAGGACTGGAGATACGAGATGTAATATTTGTAGTAAGTAATATTACATCTCGTATCGTAAGTAAAATTTTAGATCGTATAGATCAAATTTTAGATTCTGACTTAGTAAATATTTTCACGATCGCTTCGCTCACGAAAATTTCCATTACAGATTGATATTTTAGGTATCAAGTATAGAATACATAGCTGCGTAGTACGGCCGTTAATCACTGGCCTATATCATTGAGCTCAAGGTAAATTAGCTCAACTCCTCAATCCTGATGCTGCTGGGCTTCGGCCCACCAGACTCAGCTAGCCTTAATTAAATCATTGGGTCGTTAAAATAATCTAGGAACTGACACAATATTGTAGAGATTTGTAGGGGCGGCAAAATTTGAATAGCCTACTGGCGGCAAATTTGTGAATCTGGTGTGCGTTGCGCCTCCGTTTGTTTCGTTGTTTCTTATATGCCCATCCGACTTCAACATACGTGTAGAAACAAAGATTATATATGTAATTTATAGAGGCGTTTGAAGTTAGTTTTTTGATAATCGTTATTATTTTTAGTGGCCTAGGAGTGCAATATTCTGCAGCATCAGGTCTGATTTTCAGGTCAGGTGATAGAATCTGGAGTTCGTGGTGTAGTCTAACTAAAGGTAATTGGTCTTTACAATATGAATTCACAATCAAAAATTCCTAAATTCTCACAGCGTAAGAGTGCAGCACCCTGCAGCATCAGAATTGAGGAGTTGGGGCCTCGAGCTTAACGATGTAGTCTATGCTTGATACCTATTACTTACATTATTAATACACAATCGATATTTTCTAAATCTTCATAGTTAATAGCAAACATTCTCTTTCAAATAAAAAAAATGCGATACGGTCTGAAATCTCGAAGAAATTGGTGTACATACCTGCATGGAAAAAAATATGAGCCGATTGCGCGCCGATATAAACTTCCATTTTTTGAAGTCAATTATAAAGTCTAACTTTATTTTAGAGTAAATGAAATACAAAAATGAAAATTAATTATTTTTTTTTGTTGGCAAGGGGGGCGCAGGCGGATTTTCGCACCCCGGCGTCCAGTGTGGTTAA
Organism: Oeneis ivallda; assembly: GCA_029955525.1. Classification (NCBI taxonomy): domain Eukaryota; kingdom Metazoa; phylum Arthropoda; class Insecta; order Lepidoptera; family Nymphalidae; genus Oeneis; species Oeneis ivallda. The sequence continues at coordinate 1,756,533 of JARPMR010000010.1, forward strand.
GACGACCCTGTCTATGCAATGGTCTGATTCCAATCGAATGTGCTAGATAACATCCAAAGACATTACAAAGTATATTGTTTTTAACATACTTGGTAATGTCTTGAAATAATAAGTTTTAAATATTTAAGAATCGACCTTAGCCTAAACGACACAAACAGCAAAAGGCGTTAGCTTAGTTTATTTACAAATAGCAAAAGCTCTTTGTTAATAAACTAAGTCAATTTAGAAAAAATGCATAAAAGAAGTGTCTCAATGAAAATTAATGATTGTTAAAAATCAATGGAAGAAGAGTCCAACATTTCAAATGCACCAAAAATCTTCTAAAGATGTAAGTATTGAATTGGAACCTGAAATATCTGTAGCAAAATGCAATGATCTGAAAAGTTTAATGCAAATATAGAACAATATCAATACGGTTTTATACTTCAAATGTTCTAAAAAAAACTCTAAAATTATCAAGCAATGAGTTGTCTTCTATTTAAGAGTACTACTATTTTCTATTTATTGTCATCGAACCAATTTTGACAAGCGACTTACGTCATTAATCTGATAATTTTATAAGCTTTATATCATGAATTAATAGCTGAGTGAGCAAGACTTTTCAGGCAGTTACGACAAAATTACTTATATTATACTATTAGGCTTAAGGTGTAAGATTCTTTTGACGTGATAACGTCTTATAAATCAATGAACACCAGCTGCACGCACGACAAAGTGTCACGTTCCACCTGAGCCTGAGGGTGAAAGCGAGAGCGCGGAACAAGCGATAGAGAGGCATGATCGGCCCAAGCGTTGGCTTGTGACACATTTATTCATCGATGTTTCTTTATGACGTTATCACGTAAAACTATGGTCCGTAAACCGACTTTACAGACAACCAATTTTTTTTATTTTATTCCAAAATTTTTCGATATTATTATATTAAATTGATTATTCATATTTTTTTGTTATACTATACTAGATGATGCCCGCGACTTCGTCCGCGTGATTTAAGGTTTTTTGATTCCCACGGGAACTCTGTAATTTTCCGGGATAATAAGTAGACTATGTGTTAATCCTGTTTATAAGCTATCTCCATTCCAAATTTCCGCCAAATCGGTTCATTCGTTGTAGCGTGAAAAAGTAATAAACATCCATCCAAACATCCATCCATACATCCTCACAGGATATACTGCATCACAAAAAAAAAGAGACGTGTCGTGCTTCATGCCAAATTTCATGATTCTAGGTCAACAGGAAGTACCCTCTAGGTCTTGCGAGTGTTAAAATATGCGGCATAGATGTACGGAGTACGGAACCCTAAAAATGAGAGTTATGACAGTTTAAAAGGTAAAATTTTGTTTGGTCCTCCTGAAAATTAGGGGTTTGTCGCTTACAAAATTTGAAATATCCAGCATCGATGTATCGGATTACACACGGACCTCGGATTACAAAGGGCGTAAAGGACATTTTGGCCAAAACTTGAACTTTTTAATGGTATCGTACTCAGTTTTTAACGCTCTTTCGATCTGTCTTATTTACGTCTCAATATTCGCTAAAAATGTCGTTGACGATCTAAATTTTTGGTGTTCTTAAACATGAATTTTCGAATATTAAATAGGTCACTACTAATGGTACTACACTATGTAATGCATACATAGCATAATATCTATTAAGTATATTGTAAAAGTATTTTGAAAAGAGCAACTGCCGAGTTTCTTGCTGGTTCTTCTCGGCAGGAACGGCATTCCGAACCAGTGGTAGACTCATTGACGATTGTAAAAAAACTTGTAAAAGTTTATTTGAATAAAAAAACATTTCTATTCTAGTCTATTCTAATGGTCGTAAAGCTTGAGCTAAAACATAATATCATCAAAATTATTTTTTTTTAATTTTAAAAAGTAAAAAATATTAATATCTATTTCTTCTTTATCAACCTATAAACGTCCACCCGCTTTCAGGAGTTCCGCAATGATTCCGTCATCACCAGGCGCTTTGTTGTTCTTGAGCTGTTTGAGAGCCATACTTATCTCGTATAGGCTGACTGACATCTGGGACATCTTCGGTATAGTTCATAAATCATAACGAATAATTGATCGTCATAGTCACCGTCGTTGGCAACAGTTTTTGATTGACAATTGCACTGTCGATTCAACGAAATACAGTCGATTATCGAGTGCAGGCTCGCGTCACCGTAGAAAAAATATGTCGATAATATGTCGGGTCTCGTGACGTCACCACGCTCCTGCTTCCCTTGATGGATTAAATATAAAATATTTCTTTCTAAAATGTTTATAGTTTTTAATGCGCTTGATTATTTTTTTGGATATTTTGATACTTGATACAAATAAAATAATTGTAATCATATCAATAAAAAAAATGGATGGAGAAATTTTGCACTGTGAGTAAAAGGGTAGTTTTTGAAAAAAATATAGTCTCTTGGTATATTGTTTGGATTTTCAAGTTGTAGGTACAAAACGGCTATAAAAGGACATTCCAGTGAAAAAAATTCACAGAGCAATTTTTCGCTGCAAGTTACACTGAAAAAACGTATTTTTCAAAATTTGGTGGTTTCGACTAGGAGTATATTTTGGATATTTTATATTTTGTTTCTAGACTTTACATGAATGTTTCAGGTGAAGAAAGTTTTGACCGAGCATTTTGCCGAACTGAGATATTAAGCATAAAAGAGTTTAGGTAAAAATACCTAACTTCCGTTCTAATTTTTTTTTGGATATTTATAAAATACGTTTAACTACTGATACTTTATCATTCTGTAAAGTTTCGTCGCCTGAGGAATTGATGTTGGGGTCCACTAGCTTCATTGCCTAGACTACTGTGTTTGCGCACATGCTTAGGTATATACTTAATATCTCCCGGGCAGGTGGGTACTGGGTGTTCTCCGTCATAGATAAGAAGAAATACTTAGATTGCTAACTCAGTAGCAGAGGGTTTTCTCCGTTTGACTTTAGAATAGAATAATTTCTATTCTATTCTAAAGTTTTTTAATCAAATAAACTTTTTTACAAGTGCTTTTGTATCGTCGATGAGTCTACCACTGGTTCGGAATGCCCTTCCTGCCGAGAAGAACCAGCAAGAAACTCGGCGGGTGCTCTTTTCAAAACAAGTTCACAATACAATAGATACTATGCTATGTATGCAGTGTTTATGCAATAGGGGAAGTTCCACAAAAGCATACCTAATTATAATTCAACACATGTTAAGATGGGCAGACAGAAAGTAGCCCCATTCCCGCTGGTGGCACCCGTTCACGAGAATGACGCATGATCCAGCCACTGCTTCGCTCAACCATATTTGAGGGAACGTAACAACCCGCATCACTCGACACCACCATAGAAATGTTTAAAGAGAGCGTGACATACTTAGCGAAGTCGGGGTACGAGCTTCGAGGTGTGCCGTGTGGCCTCACTGCCCGGGTGTGGCGCGTGGAGTACACTGCCCGTACACTTCTGCGGTGATGTTCTTTAGGCCACATGTTGGCTTAGGGCTTCGTGGTCCTGGTCCTGGTCAGGTGCGCGATGGACTCGCTTTTACGCGCAGGGTTGCTGTCAACTTCAGTTTAATGCTCGCTTTGTCCTTTTCATCACCATCTTCTCACCATCTCCTGTTGGATTGCCAACGCTTTGTACAAATAAAATTACGCTGAAAATTTGCTGATGCCCGTGATTTCATCCGGGTGGATTTAGTCTTTAAAATTCCGATGGAGCTCTTCGATTTTCCGGGATAAAAAGTAGGCTATGTCACTCTTCAGGTCTTCAAGTATACCCATGCAAAAAATCACGTCGATCCGTTGCTCCGTTGCGGCGTGATTGAAGGACAAATCAACACACGAACACACTTTCTCATTTATAATATTAGTAAGGATAAGGATGGTGTTACTAGGATTGCAAGTTACATTAATTTATTGTTGAATTCGACGAAATATCGCATTTATCGCAACTCATCATTATTAAAATCATCCTTGCTAGTATTATAAATGCGAAAGTGTGTTTGTTTGTTGGTTTGTCCTTCAATCACGCCACAACAGAGCAACGGATTGACTTGATTTTTTGCATGGGCATATTCGTGGACCTGGAGAGTGACATAGGCTACTTTTTATCTCGGAAAATAAAAAAGTTCCCGCGGGATTTTTAAATGCTAAATCCACGCGGACGAAGTCGCGGGCATCAGCTAGTTATAACATAAAAATAGCAATTAATTAGCTATTATAATTACCTATCTAGATTTACCTACGCAAGCTAACTTAGGCCCGCTTGCAGAGACGCCGGGTTATATAGCCGCCCAGGAATAAATTTGTAATTTTTACAGAAGCTTTATACGAGATCTGTCAAATCTGTCTGTTCTTATTATGCGAGGCGATACGAGGCGATGGGGAGTTATTCTGTGTAAAGAATACATAATAATACAGGTACAGAAGATTAGCCCATTAAGTTGGCCCGTCCGGACGGGCCGACGCGACGCCGCGCCGGGTACTTGTATCTTTTAGCCTAAGTTACGGAGTGCGCCTGGCCTGTTCTGGGTTAGGAATTTAACCTTCAGCCCCGTCGCGTTGTGCAAATACTTGACCAGTGTGTCGTTAGCGTGCTTCAGAACTAATGTATCCGTAGCTACAACTCCGCATATCATATAGAGATCGAAGATTAGTTGATCGATTGTATTCTGTAATAATTTTCAATGTAAGTATTAGTTTTTCTTGCTAAAATTAGTTTCTCATTAGGTTTTCATTCTACCTTAAGAAAAATAAAAAGATGACTTGATAAAGTAATAAAAACATACCTACAGTAGGTACCCGGCGATATATATTGCACATCGGCCTTTCGAATAAAACGCTATTCTATTCTATTCACAGTTCGACTGCATTTTTTTATATATGTTACGTGATGTGCTCGCCGATTGTGAAGAGATTTCAGTAATTACTACGTGAATTTCTGGCTAGCTTTCCTTGCAATAGAATAGAAAGCGTTTTATTCCAAAGGCCGATGTGCAATATATATCGCCGGGTACTGTACATATTATTTTCTAGACTAGCTACATATAATATATCCCGCGACTTCATCCGCGTGGAGTTAGATACTTTTTAATAATTTCCTATTTAGTAAGTGCACATGATTGCGCACACACTTGTGCACTGTAATATCACCCACGCAGATGGCTAACCTCTCTGTGAGAGTGCCATCTCTCATCTCACCCTAAGGCGACGTTTAAGCACAGGCGAATCGCCGCGCGGCGCGCGGTTCGGCGTGTCGCGTGAGCCGTCGCGCGATATGGCCAAGGTATGAGGGCGAGAGAGAGAGGGAGCGAGCGACGCACCGCGCGTCGCGCGTCGCGCGGCGATTCGCCTGTGCGAAAACGTCGCCGTCTGAGCTGAGTGAGAGTGCCATCTCTCATTTCACACTAAGACTAGATCTATAGATATATTTTGCGCGGATTAGGTTCATTGCGAAATAACACTAATCAATCAATCAATTTTCCAGTAGAATAGCCAATTAAAAATAATTTAACGGTAAAAGAAATTAATATGAAATTCTAAAAAAAAAATTATGCTATTTTATTTTTGATGCAAAAATAAGACGTGTTAACTGTTAATTAGTAACAGTTAACACGTCTTATTTTTGCATAATAAAATTCACATAACTGGTTCGGGTTTTTTACTGTTTAACTAGCTGACCCAGCGAACTTCGTACCGCCAACAAAAATATTTGGGGGTGGGTTACCCTTATAATTTAGGTGTATGAAAAATAGATGTTGGCCGATTCTCAGACCTACCCGATATGCACACAAAATTTCATAAAAATCGGTCTAACCGTTTCGGAGGAGTTTGGTAACAAACACCGCGACATGAGAATTTTATATATTAGAAAGAAAGAAAGATTTTTCACAACGAAACCAATCTCAAACCTACGTATTACAGCGTCCGTAAAAACTGAAGCCCAGGCAGATCTAGCGGAATTCCGCGGGCGAAATTCTCTTCCACACTTCGTCCGCATGGTAATTAATTTTTTATCATCATCATCATCATCATCATCAACCCATCAACGGCTCACTACTGAGCGCAGGTCTCCTCTCAGAGAAGGGTTATAGGCCATAGTCCACCACGCTGGCCCAATGCGAATTGGCGGACTTCACACACCTTCGAGAACATTATGAAGAACTCTCAGATGTGCAGGTTTCCTCACGATGTTTTCCTTCACCGTTGAAGCAAGTGATATTTAATTGCTTTAATAATTATCCCTAATTTTCAACACGTTTCCTACATCCGATACTATTCCACTCACGTTTTTTCCTTACATTTGTAAAGTGATGAAGTTCGAAGATTTTAGCTTTTTGGTAAACTCTTATCGTAGGCCTAATTTGTTAACCTGCTAAGGCCCGCTTGCAGAAACGCCGGGTTATCCTTTTAACCCAGAGTTAGCAGTGACGATATAGAAATTATGATTTAATTTAATAAGTATTAGGTAAGTGACATTGTTTATTATTTTAGATTTTACTGGTGAAATATCTTTTGCATGCTACTCAGTGGCAGATTGAAGCGCTACAAATTATTATTTAAGATCTTGTTATTACTCAATCTGAGCAAATACTTAAATAAATTTGAAGAATTTCAGTTTTTCTTCACCCTGCAAAACTACGCAAAAATCACAAATTAGGCCACGTTATCTGAATTGTTTTTCAATTTTTATGTAATTAAGTAGGTAATGATCGGTATTATCTGGTGATTCGATCTTACTTGCATTTTATAAGATTTATATCTTTCGATTAAGATAACATACCTAATAGATAGAAACTAATTTTTCATTAGCCATGCAGAATCGATTGCTGATTGCAAATTTGCACCCTAACTTAATATTAATAAAAAAAACTTAAGTGGCACTCGGGGACTGCCGCGGTAAAGCTATTGCATAGCATTTTTTATCAACTTATGCAATTATAATATTTATGCAATATTTTTTTTTTTGCATAATAAAAATTATGCAATTATGCAAACAAACAAACAAGAATTGCGAACTGTCACTACTTCGCGAGTGAGATTCGAATCTGCGACATTATCAAAGAAAGCGGTCGCTTGCCCACTGCGCCAATTAGAGCTACTTGAGAACCTCTAAAATGTTGAACGCTTACTGAACGACGGTGTTAGGTTGTTAGATAAGCACTTACCTACAATCTATACCTAAGCATAAGCTAAGTACTAACCTAGTATATAATGTACCTAATACCTACTAACCCATCACTGTACCTATAGAATAATATTTACATACTTATAATCACCGAACTCTAGCCCCTAATCATATATATTAGTAAATAAGCCTATTTTTAGAATGTAAATAAACCAAGTCTCACCCTTCGTCCTAACAACTACTCATTATCCCCTCCACTACCGAATCACATAAATACCCCAGATATCCCGAAATCAATACATTCTATTTCCAACTCCTTTCTATAACGTTACTCTGTTTCTCTAGTATTAATTCTTTTGTTTTAATTAATATTCAATTATTTTTATATTTTTATATTTTTGTGTTTAAAATAAATAGTTTAGTTTTTAAAAAGATAATTTATTTCCACGCCACGTAACACTTTTGGCGCAGTCTTGTGGATAATTGTTAAAATAAGACGACCGTAACGTGCTTCGAGACAAAAATCGCTCAAGAAGACAGCACGGTAGCCGCGGGCTTTTGAAGGTGTCGCCGAACAATGCTCCCACTCATCGTGTTATTGTGGTAAGTGGCTAAAATTGTCTGCTCAATTCCCATTTTCCTTGTGTAAATATTTTATATCTATTTATCCTATTTCCACATGCCCAAATCTATTAAAACCGAATCATCATATAATTTTCTATACCCTAACCTAAATCAGTCTTATACAACACCGAATCAGTCTATTACAAACACAATGTCTCTAGATATCAATACATTACTTAAACTCATCCCGACATTTGACACCGCAGACACACAACAAGTATACAGATTTGTCCGTTCCTGTGATTCTGCATTTTATTTAGCAGACACAGAAAAGGCACAAATCTTACTCGTCTATGCACTAAACAACATTACTGGCACAAGCGCTTCCGACATACATTGTAAACAATACACATCATGGGACGAACTTAAGTCTTACCTCATCGAAAAATTCTCCAACGTTAAGACGATTTCACACCTTAATTTGGAGCTGCAATCAATGTTTCAAAAGCCGACCGAAAGCATAACCGATTTCTTTCACAGAGTAGATTTATGTCGCAGTAAAATAATAGAAAAATTAAACACCGAAATAAAAGACGGTACATTATTAGGTAGGTTGGCAACCACAGAAGAAACCGCCTTAAGCGTCTTCATTAACGGCCTCAGCTCCGAGATAGGTACAATGTTGAGAACGCGAGGTTTCCAAAACCTAACAGTAGCTGGTCGTTTTGCCATAGAAGAAGAAAAAATAAGATCCATGAACATAGCCAGGCAGTCTCTATTTAAAAATAATACAAATCACCCTAAACTTATGACACAACGCACTCAGATTGTTCCTAATACCCGTCCAATTCAAAACTCATATGTATCAAATAATAAAATATGCAATTATTGCAAAAACCCAGGACACGTGATATCAGAATGCCGAAAAAGAGCGTATAATAATAACCTCCGAAATAATCAATCAACGCCTCCTATACAACGCGCTCTTCCAGCTCCCCTAACATCAACGCGTCCTTCTATGCAACGCGCTCTTCCAGCTCCTACGAATCGCATCAATAATTTAAACTCCGAGGCGACCAACGAGGCGAGCAGCTCGTTGGAAATCGTTTCAGCCTCCTGCTCGACGATCCAGACTCCGATATCGGATTCGAACCTACTCGAGAACTCCCAAATCTCATGGTAAATAGGCCAAAACAAACCATTAGTCGCAGTTCTCAAAATCCAGTCCATCGGGGACAAACAACTGCATCTAATGATCTCGTTAGTGCGTCATCAGTCTATCGGAGACAATACAAAGACGCGTCTACACAAACAAGTTCCGACTCTATCCAAAACGACAATTCCATATCGAACACTGTATCTGAATTTCACTCAAAATCGGTCACTCACGAACAGGGTAACCAGCCCCAAATCCTCAGTACCGACACCATTACTAACTCTGAACATACAAAATCTACAAAATCTACTATTTCTACTAATTCCGAACTCTCTAACATTACTAAATCTACTATTTCTGAAAAACCTACCATTTCTACTAATTCTACGAAACCTACTATTTCTATGACAAAACCTATTCAATCTACTATTCCTGCCAAAACTCCTAAATCAAAAAAATCCCGATACCAATATAAACCCAAATCAAAACCAAAACGCAAACCCAATCCTCAGAATACTACTCCCGCTAAACCAACGTCTAACTCTCAAACTTATTCTATATCATCTCTAAATGACATCCCACCAGAGAACTTACTACACTGTACTTTCAAAATCGAGAATCAACCCGTGACTCTTCTCATCGATACTGGTGCAGGAATCTCAATAATAAGACAAGATAAAATAGGTACAGCTCAGCTGAATGACCTAGACAAAGTCTCTATAATAGGTATTTCTAGCACACAGACATCGACCAGCAGTTTCGGGTCAACCGAAATCTCTCTAGATAACTTTCCTAAGTTCAAATTCCACGTAGCCAACTTGAACATTAAAGCAGATGGTATTCTAGGCAACGACTTCATGACCAAATTCAACGCAAACATTTATGTTCAATCAAAAACAATGCGAATCCGTGATAAAACCTACAAGCTTCACTATCTCAACGAGCCCGTAACTAATTACGGTCCAGATAAACAATTTCTTGCTAGCCGATCGGAAACCGTAATTAGATGTAAAACTAATAACATTAACTCAGGCACTGCTATTATCGAAAAACAACATTTAACTAATGGTGTTGTTATTCCCCACGCGTTAGTCAACGTCGTAAACAACTCATTTTCTATCACTTGTATAAATGCTAACAAAATAGATAAGATAATCACTACCCCTATTATTAATGCAGTCCCATTCGATAACGATGTAACAAACAACAACACATCCCAACAACCCGTAACGATTAATAACATAAACTCTATAGACAAACAAAATAAAGTCATGCAGTTGATAAGAAAAGATCACTTAAATTCCGAGGAATCAGAATCATTAGATAAAATAATATCCGAGTTCTCAGATATATTCTTCATCGAAGGCGATTCCCTTACATTTAGCAATCACACAAAACACCGAATCCCTACCACCTCCGACACACCTATTCATACTAAGACTTACAGATTCCCACAGGTTCACGAAAACGAAGTTAAGACTCAAGTCCAGAAAATGCTAGACCAAGACATTATTCAACCTAGTTCATCTCCTTGGAGTAGTCCCATCTGGGTAGTACCTAAAAAACTCGACGCTTCGGGTAAACAAAAATGGCGTTTGGTAATCGATTATCGTAAATTAAATGACGTCACCGTAGGCGATAGCTATCCACTTCCTAACATCACCGACATTCTAGATAAATTAGGTCACTCTCAATATTTTACTACTTTAGATCTTGCCTCAGGTTTTCACCAACTTGAAGTCGAACCCGAAGACATACCTAAAACAGCTTTCAATACACCCTATGGTCATTATGAATACAAAAGAATGCCATTTGGACTTAAGAACGCTCCTGCCACATTCCAACGCGTAATGGATTCAGTACTTTGCGGATTACAAGGTGAAAGATGCTTTGTCTACCTAGATGACATTGTTGTTTTCGCATCCAGTTTACAAGAACACGAACAAAAACTTCGTGAAGTATTTTCTAGGCTCCAAAAATATGAACTCAAGGTCCAGCCAGACAAATGCGAATTCCTAAGACGCGAAGTAGCCTACCTAGGACATATTATTTCAAGCGAAGGTGTAAAGCCCAATCCTGACAAAGTTCAAGCTGTTAAAGATTTCCCAATTCCGAAGTGCTGCAAAGACATTAAAGCATTTCTAGGTCTCACTGGTTATTATCGCCGATTCATTTCTAACTTTAGCAAAATAACTAAACCTCTAACTAGCCTCCTTAAAAAGGACACTCCTTTCATTTGGGGTGAAGCTCAACAAAAAGCATTCGACGAATGTAAACAACTACTAATTAGCCCTCCTATTCTTCAATATCCTGACTTCACAAAAGAGTTCATTTTAACCACTGATGCTTCAATACACGCCATCGGCGCAGTTCTATCTCAAGGTCAAATAGGTAAAGACTTACCTATAGCTTACGCTTCTCGCACTCTCAATAAAGCTGAATCAAATTATTCCACTATAGAACGCGAATTATTAGCAATCGTCTGGGCCGTCAAACATTTTCGACCTTATCTTTTCGGAAGAAAGTTCAAAATCGTTACAGATCATAAACCACTCACATGGTTATTTTCCATAAAGGACCCAGGTAGTCGTCTCGTTAGATGGAGACTTAAATTAGAAGAATTCGACTATGAAGTTGTTTACAAAGCAGGAAAAAATAATACGAACGCAGACGCACTTTCTAGGCCCCCTGTCATGAATACAAATATTGTAGACCTTACACTCGACGACGATAACATTTCAAGTGCCACTCAAGTTCCAAGCACTCAAAATCCAAATCCCACGCAACCATTCTCAGAAGATTATCTTCAAATAAATTATTCACATTTCGTCGAAAATTCCACTTACAGCTTTGACACTCCAAACCTCCATATCTCTCCAGACAATCTCTTAGACGAACGACATAAAAACATATTTATTCCCATTTCATGCGAACTTTCAGATAAGAACGACCTCTTTAACACAGCAATCTCCATATGTTCTCAAGTAGACCCCTTCTTAGAAAAACCCAAAACTCTCTACGATGTTGATTTACTAGTTTCAGATAAAAAACAAAATATATTATTTGGTTGTGCAAGACCAACACATTTCGACTCATGGGATTCTGAAAGCTATTTCAAAACCCTTTTAAATTGTTTACAACACCACGACTACAAAACTCTCTTCGTCCCAGATCTTAAAAATGACCCTACTTGCAAATTACAAGGTAATGAACAACTACATATCACTGCGTATTTAGCTGACGCTTATGACTGTGAAATCACCATTTGTGAAAATAAAGTTAAATATCCAACTCCAGAAGAAATCCCTCAAATCCTAAAGACGTTCCATGACGATCCTTTATCCGGACATAGAGGAATAATCGAAACAGGACGCAAAATTAGATCCGAATACTTTTGGAAAGGTATGACTGACACTATCAAAGACTATATTAATAACTGTATGACATGCCAACGTAGTAAAATACAAAGAAAGACATATAAAGCCCCTATGGTAATAACGACTTCTTCTACGGAACCATTTGAAAGAGTAACTATAGACCTAGTTTCCTACTCAGACATTACAGGCGACTCTAATAAATATATACTGACCTTACAAGACGATTTAACTAGATTTGTTCAAGCCTATCCTATTCCCGACAAACAATCAGTCACTATCGCGAAATCCCTTTTAACCTTTTGTCAACATTATGGCATCCCTAAACGATTTCATTCCGACCAAGGCGGTGAATTCGTCAACAACATCTTGAAACAATTAATGAAATTACTTGGCTCAAATCACACACTCAGCACAGCATACCACCCTCAAACCAATGGTGCTCTAGAACGATTCCATGCAGTACTTAGAGATCATATTCGCATGTACTCCACTAAACATTCCCACGATTGGGATCAAATTGTACCACTCGCTATAATGTGCCATAACACTTCACTCAATCAGTCCACAGGTTTCACACCTCACGAACTCTTATTCGGTTATAAACCTCGTTTACTTTATACTCTTAAAGAATCACGCGAATACACGACAAGCGACTATTTGAATGACCTCAATGAACGCCTTAAAATCTCTCGCGAAATAGCTCAACGTAATCTCAATACCATGAAGGATAAAGCAAAAGCTCGCTACGATAACCACATCAAAAACATAGCGGACTTCCAACTAGGTGAAAAAGTTATGCTCCGTGTCCCAAATCCTAATAACCTAGATAGCAAATGGGAAGGACCCTACGAAATCGTACGCAAAGGTTTTAACGAAAACTATATCATTAAGAAATCTGGAAAAAATCAATTAGTCCACGGAAATCGACTTAGACCTTTACAAGATTTAGATACTTGATTCGCTATATTTATATTTTTGTTATACATTAGATAGTTAAGATAATTATTATTTTATACAATTTCCTTTTTACAAGTTTCCCTTTTACAATTTCCTTAATACAAATTTTACCAAATCTTTATGATACATAATTGTCCTAATTCTAGATTAAAATACCTTCTAAGTCGTTCACAAGACCTATGTCTTTCAGGTCGCATCATTTGGTGATGGCAAACCCTATTCTACAAAGTGAAAATAACAACGAAATACCAAATCTAATTAATAAATTCGCCGAAATCATGAACAATCCATATTTTAGTTTTACTATATTATCTTCACTCAAATTTATATTGTACATATTCTTATACAAACTCTACGTCTTCATAAAAAACTTCTACATTAAGAAGTTTAAAAGTTCATCAACTAATGCCATTCTGACTCAATCAAATCATCAGTTTCAAGTTAACCATAACGATAAACGTTGATGGAATTACAATAATAAAATTAAAATTACAAACTATTTCTTATACCATCTCTAATTTCAATGAAACAATTTCGAAAAATATAATTTGCAAACACTATTATTATTAGATTTTAATTTCAAACTAAACGTACAAAATAATTTTAGACTTACAAGCATCAGAACAAATCTTGACTGTTTCTATCCAAATTCTCGAATCTGTCTTTTCTTTGGAGAAAGAATTAGATGAAATTATCATGAGTATATAGTTTATAAATTCAGGAGCGATTCACACTTCTATCATTTCTACTTTGCGAACCTATTTAAAAGAACTTTTAACAACAACAGCTTTTTAATATTTTAGTTGCACCTATAACTCTACAAAACATTCACAACATTTTAGAATCCACAGCACTCACCTCTTACATTTATCTTAACAAACTTGTATATGTATTAGAATTCCCTCTAGTAAAAACGAGAAATTCAACCTATATCATATGTATTCTATCCCCATTAAACATCCTAATTCCTCATATTACTCTACCTTGTTCCCTGAGCATACATACCTTGCCACCTCTACCACACGGCAACGCTACATAACTACGAGCTTTCTCGAAAAATGCAAGACGTTCGCTACTAAGACAAGAGTTTGCAAGGATCTTCCAGTTTACAACTACAACTCCAGACCTATATGCGAAATAGCAATCTTACAGTCATCAAGCAAGGAACTTCCAGGGAATTGCGAACTTACTACATTCTCAGCGCATATCGACACGTTTCAATCACTCGGAAATGATCAGTGGATATTCCTGCTAAGATCCAAAACTCCATACGTTGTAGAATGTGGAGATAATACCCAACATCAAGAAATCTCCGGCTCTGGAATCATCTCTTTAAACCCAGGATGCAAATTTTACACCGCATTTGTAACATTGAATGCTGAAGAAGATACAACTACCAACCTAACTCACCCAATCATCATGGTGAACATCGAAGACGCCTGCGCTCCTGAGACGCTGCAACAACCGGTTCCACCAGAGTTACAACCTATCACAATGAGAAACGTACCCCTGGATTCGCTGCACGTTATTAAAGACCAAATAAAAATCCAAAAACAACTTCTGAAGGAACATCAAAACTCCTTCAATTCAAATCATTCCAACTACAAATACTCTTTCGCCGCAATGGCACTGGGCACATCAATGCTCATTTTCCTAATATATAAATGTTGTCCCTGGCGCCGCTTCTGTCCTCGAAATCAACGCCGTCCAACTTCATCAATCGAAGACCTACAATCTAGAAGTTGTATTCAAATTTTCAATAACTGTTTCGACAACTCCCGTCGACATCAGAGCATCCCGATGACCACGATGAACGCAAATGCAATTTCCGAAGACGACGAAGAAGAAGAAGAAGACCCGCCGATTCCAAACTCAAGATCGCGCACACCGAAGGCCCGATCTTTATTCTAAGAGGGGAGGTGTTAGATAAGCACTTACCTACAATCTATACCTAAGCATAAGCTAAGTACTAACCTAGTATATAATGTACCTAATACCTACTAACCCATCACTGTACCTATAGAATAATATTTACATACTTATAATCACCGAACTCTAGCCCCTAATCATATATATTAGTAAATAAGCCTATTTTTAGAATGTAAATAAACCAAGTCTCACCCTTCGTCCTAACAACTACTCATTATCCCCTCCACTACCGAATCACATAAATACCCCAGATATCCCGAAATCAATACATTCTATTTCCAACTCCTTTCTATAACGTTACTCTGTTTCTCTAGTATTAATTCTTTTGTTTTAATTAATATTCAATTATTTTTATATTTTTATATTTTTGTGTTTAAAATAAATAGTTTAGTTTTTAAAAAGATAATTTATTTCCACGCCACGTAACAAGGTTTTTTCGTTACGGAATTTCTTGATTCGGTCGCCGCGCTCAAACTGTTTGTCCTAGTTCAAAGCCCGCGATAAAAGCAATAGCTTAATTAATTATTCAACTTTCTCGGGGCTAAAATGTAGCTTCTGTCACCGGGACTATTAAAGAATCGATTGACACTTCATCGAAAGGCATTGTTTAGGAACTATTGTGAAACAGACAGACTGCTTAAGTTATAATGCTTAAGTTATAAGTATCTTTTGATAAAAAAAGAGGCATGTGGGTAGGTATATGTCGGAGCAGGTATCCTCGTCGGCAACAAAGTCAGACACATTGTTGCGCAACGAGGAAAGGTAGCGTGGAAAGATCATTTAATTACATAGGATGTTTATTGTTCGAACAAAGTACCCTCAAAAGCCCCTCTTTTACATTTATTAGCGATGGACCAGAAGCGGAAATTATTACTACAAAACTAATCAGGCTTTAAGAGAACGCGTCTCTTAAAACGCTGAAACCCTACCTAAAGCCGTCTCCACCATCCCCAATAACGGCCCCTTTCCACTCAGCTAATAACCACAGCACGACAGACAAACCACCATCTGAACGTGAGGGTAACTATCAAAATGAACAAATCAACCAATGGACAATTATTATGACTCAGGCGTGACCCCATCACGATTAAGAGATGTTGACGGTATGCTCGTCCCAATAAAAGAGAACCACCCCTATAACGGCCCCTGAACCTCACATCTAATCAATTTAACCACAACACGACAGACAAACCACCGTCTGAACGTGAGGGTAGTTATGAAAAATATCAAATAATTAATTAATCATTTACACTAATCTAGACAGTATTTATTCGATTAGGGAGCGATTGCTATCGCAATCCCTCAATCAAATAGAACGGCCTAGATGCGAAAGCACCTACTAGTCGTATTGAGTCTCTGGGCAGAGACTGTCAAAGTATCGTCGAAACAGCCCTTTTATACTAATATTTCAAGATGGCGTACCCACGCTGTCAAAGTCAAATGACAATTTGATTAAACTAATTTGAATAAATAAAAGGATACGGAAATCAAAACAATACTTTTAAATAATTAATATAAAATAAAAGGATACGGAAATCAAAACAAATACTCTTAATTAATTAATATAAATTAAACGGAAATCAATTGCGCGCACATATAATGTAACGAAGCGTGAGGTGCGGGCATAACAGACGAATCAGTAAGGCGATGAATGATCCTAATGGTTATTATGCATTTTTAATTCCTTGAGAACCAGCAAGATAAGGCGAATAGGTGCTGGTAACTTGGGGTGACTTTGCACCTACGGGGGTGACTTTGCACCAAATCCGAACAACTTTCAAAATGAAATTAAAAACAAAGTTTTTGACTTAAAAGTTTTATTGACTTCTGAATGCAATCCTTAAAATATGTCAGTGGTCTGTCGAGACAGTTGACAGGTTAGTATTCCTGCAATTAACTGTGCAACGATTGTCAACGTAAAAGTTGAAATTATTTCAAAAAGAAAGCCTTGTAAAATCCTTGTGTACAATGATTGTGCAGGCAATCCTTGTACATAAGCAGGTAAACCTAATAATATTTTATGGGCTATTAGTTCTATTTTACTTTAAAGAAAGAATTTCAGCCCTTAATTCAATGGATGTAATTTTGAGCTTTGTTACTTTATCGTTAGCAAGTCACCCCGTCGAAGGGGTGACTTTGCACCAAATTTAATTTAAATACAAATAATGTTTTCAGAAACATTATTATTAAGTGCCACTGTTTATTAGTCAATAAAAACCATGTTAGATATCCAGTCTTTCAGTCACTAAAACTTCTTTAGTTTAAATTAAAGTATATGACTTTTTATTTGATATTTACTAGTAATATAACAAAAATTGGTGCAGTCACCCCAAAGCACGGTATGATTATATCTAATCATAAAATATGAGTAGGTACTGAGTAGGTATAAATAATCATTCGCCGCAAACTTCGCTTATGTACCTGTGCTAAGGACGATCCAATAAATAATTTTATCATCGGAACGTAAATATCTGCATCAAAGCTACTAGCTTTTGCCCGGGACTTCGTCCGCGTGGAGTTAGATTTTTTAAAATCCCGCGGGAACTCTCTGTTTTCCGGGATAAAAAGTAGCCTATGTCACTCTCCAGGTCTGCAGCAGCTATACCCGTGCAAAAACATGGATCTGTTGCTGCGTTGCAGCGTGATTGAAGGATAAACCAACAAACAAACACACTTTCGCATTTATAATATTACTATTTGTATAAAAAAAATAGTCCAGTCGACAGGTAGTTTCAGAGAGAAAAAGGTCGGAAGTTAATGAAACTTTGGGATTAAAAACATATTGTTCGTTTAATCAAAATTGTAGGTTTAACGCTCGACAAAAAAGTATAGAAATGCTTTTGCCGTAGGACTTAAGGAGAAAAGTTATTGAGGAAAAACCGGAGGAAGGTCCAAAATTTTGAAGGTCCCCCTTTTTTCAGGGTCCTCGAGGTCCAAAACTTGAGAAAATATTAATTAACCATCCCTGAACAACATCCCAAATTTTCAATAGCTTCCCACCTTTTTCCACCAAACCCCACCTTTTCCAAATCGCGTCCAGGCTAACCTAGGTCAAGTTATACCTACTCTGGAGATGACGGTGTGTTTATATTTATCAAAGGTCAACAAAAAACAGATAAATAAGCGTTTAAATTATTTTATCTTTCGCGATGGATTTTAAAGTCAATGATACAAGACGATCAAACTGATAATAATAATTGATAAAAAAAAAATGGGACACTTCATATTATTTAGGGTTCCGTCGCGGTCGGTTCCCTTAACAATTATTCTAAATTATTTATTTCATGTAGGCCACCTTGTGGCTGTCATGACAAGGTCACTGAAAGTTAGCGTTGGGTCACTTACAGATGCGAAATTGGCGGCGTCGCCAGTCGTAAGTTTGTGAGGGTAGGAGCCCCGACATAAGCTGAGTGACTCATCAGTCATCACTCAGCTGTTGGTAGCGTTGGACTGCCGATGCTGTAGAAATTAGCAATATCTAATTTACATTGTGTAACTATTTATTTTTATTTGTTTATCTGATTTATTTTGTACAATTTGTATTTACAGCTACCAATAAAGTTCTATTCTATTCTATTCCACTCTGTTCTACTCTATTTCACTCTATTTCACTCTATTTCACTTTATTTCACTCTATTTCACTCTATTACATTATATTTCACTCTACTTCACTCTATTCCATACTATCCTATTCTATTCCACGTGCCGGGAAGAAACTCAACATTTTCCCTTTTGAAAACAAAAGTGTTCCAATAATAATACAGCTTATTATTTATCTATCTTGTAGACAGCTGAAGCAAAGCCGTGTTTCCGTGCAGCTTTATCATTGAAACCTGTAAACAAGTATCCCTACGAGTAGTTTCATCCAATCCAATCAATTTATAGCCTCAATAGCTCAACAGTTAAAGGTACGGACTGAAAACTGAAAGGTCGCAGATTCGATCCCACCCGTTGCACTATGGTCGTACCCACTCCTAACACAAAATTTCCGCTTATTTGGAAGGGAGAGGAGAATAAATCGAGTTAAGTTTGGTTGATATTCTTTAAAAAAATCGGTCCGTCTGTCTGTTTGTGTGTCACAGTCATTTTAATCAGAAACTTTATTCAGTAATTGCCTCGTTGGTCTAGTCACTAGTGTTTACCATATCCGATTGCGTATGACGACGTCCCGGGTTCGATTCCAGAGGTCAAAAAAAATATTGGTTTTTTTTTGTCTAGAAATTCTTAGTAGGTAGGTAATATCCCAGAGTTAGGAAGTTGGCGGCGTGTCACCGTCACCCCCGTGCCTCGGAGAGCACGTAAATCCGTTGATTCTGCGGCCTGATCTCTCTCCAGTCGCGTTTCATGTGTATTCAGGCCTTTACACCCGGCTCGTATTTCGGCGACCTCTAAAGAGTTAAACTATCGTTAAACAATCAGACGATTAATTATTAATAAGGTCAATTTTATTACTGTTCAATTCAAGACAACCTAGACAAATACCTATAGCGTATCCACTAAAGTCTTCACGAACCAAAGTCACCGACATAGCTCAGCGAGTCGCGAAACTGAAGTGAAAATGGGCACGGCACATAGTGAGAAAACTTGGGGTCCCAAGGTGCTTGAGTGGTGACCGACGACATCAAACGAATCGTAAGGAGTCACTGGATTCGTGCGGCGCAAGACCGAGGCCTGTGTCAGTCCATGCATGAGACCTATGTCCAGCTGTGGACGTTTATAGGTTGATAAAGAAGATTTGATAAAGAATTTCATGGGGGTATGCCACCTATCTATAAACCCATATCCGTATGCCAGTGTCTGCAACGTACCTTAGTTATAAACTAGCTGATGCCCGCGACTTCGTCCGCGTGGATTAAGTTTTAAAATCCCTCGGGTTCTCTTTGATTTTCCGGGACAAAAAGCCAGACAAATAGCCTATGTCACTCTCCGGGTCCTCAACTATGCCCATGCAAAAAATCACATCCGTATCCTGTTGCGGCGTGATTGGAGGACTAACCAACAAACAAATACACTTTCGCATTTATAATATTAGTAAAGATAAAGAACAGCTGATGGGTCAGACAAGAATGCAGCCTGTGTTACCCGGACATGCTTGCATGGACTTCCACAGGCCTCGATCTTGCGCCGCCTGAATCCAGCGGCTCCTTGCGATTCGTTTGATGTCTTCGGTTCATCCTAGTGGGCTTCTGCCAACATTGCGCTTAACGGTGCGGGGTCGCCACTCCAGCACCTTGGGAGTTGTGTCCCCAACGACCATCAGCTCTTCGAACTATGTGCCCCGGAGTCCGGACATTTCATTTTATATATTTTACTAGCTGATGCTCGCGACTTCGTCCGCGTGGATTTAGTTTTTAAAAATCTTGCGTTAAATCTTTTATTTTCCGGGATAAAAAGCCTATGTGTGAATCCTGGGTATGAGCTATATCACCATTCCTAATTTCAGCTAAATCGGTGCATTCGTTGTGGTGTTAAAGAGTAACAAATATCCATCCAAATATCCACCCATCCATCCATCCATACATCCTCACAAACTTTCACATTTATAATAATAGTAGGATAAGTAGGATTATTTATTTTTATTTTGTTATTGACCATGTTCGGAATAAGTTCATACTACCACTTGTTTTCGGGTCGACAGGTTCAATTTGGAATTATTTGCAATAAACTCCTGCGCATTTCACAGGAGTTAACCAATTAGGGGTATGGGTTGAATGTTCACTGTCTTACCCCGTCCAAGTTAGCCCGCTACCATCTTAGACTGCATCGTCACTTACCATCAGGTGAGATCGCAGTCAAGGACTAGCTTGTCATCGATTAAAAAAAAATTCACAGGAACCAAGCTGGACGTCAGCAAACGGTGCACGCTCAGCTTATCGTGCAAATCGTCGCTCGTCTTCTGTCCAAACCTTTTATAAATTTTCTAGCGCCATCTATGTAAAAATCGCACAACTAGGTAAAAAATGTTTCGATATGAACCTAAACTGACGTCCATAATCCCGTTTAATACCATGGCTTTACAATAGATGACACTTACATTATTTTATTCGATTTTTCAAGATTGAGTATTTCAGGATTTTAATAAAAGAATAAGCCGGACTAGGTATGATGAAATAGAAATTTTGAAATTGGTAGGTGGTATTGGTGGTACTATAAATACACACCTCCTACAATGAGATTTCGTGTTAAGTATATAATAATATAGAATTGGGTATTTGACTCATATTTTTTAATGTATTTAAAATAACGTTTACAAATATCATATCATAATGTCATTTCTCTTTTTAGGGTTCCGTACCCAAAGGGTGCCAACGGGACCCTATTACTAAGCCTCCGCTGTCCGTCCGTCCGTCCGTCCGTCTGTCAGCGGGCTGTATCTCGTAAACCGTAACAAATAGACAGTTGAAATTTTCACATATTGTGTATTTCTATTGCCGCTATAACAACAAATAATAAAAATCAAATTAAATTAAAAAATAAAGGGGGCTCCCATACATGGAAAAGGAGTCGAAATAAAATTTTATTTTTTTACCCTGACATGTGGAGTCTCATTGTCTAGAGCTCATTAAATGGAGTTCAAATATATATTTTTTAATTTTTTAGCTACAAAAATGAAGAAATGGGGGGCTTTCAAAGTTTTCGGTTTTAGACCAATTTTGTTTAGTCTTAAGTACGGAACCCTAAAAGAGCGAGGCCCGACTCGCACTTGGCCGATTTTTTATATATTATTTTTGGACCGATTTTCGATTTATTTTCTGTTTTTACAATTGTTATTCTTACATGTTACATTTTCGATTAAAAATAATGAATATCAACTTTTTGATAAAACAGTCAAATACCCAATTAGCACCACCATCATAATCCTGAGGTCTGAGGATCCAGGAGTTATGTATTGGTAGCGTCATGACGTGTTATAAGAGCCACAGGTTAGGTGGACCGACGACATCAAACGAGTCGCAGCCCGCAGGGAGCCGCTGGATTCAGGCGGCGCAAGACCGAAGCCTGTGGAGGTCCATGCATGAGATCTATGTCCAGCAGTGGACATCTAAAGGTTCATAAAGAAGAATCGTGCAGAATGTCGAAAACAATACCGTTCCCCGAAGTTTACCAATCTAAAAATCAGAAATAATTATGGTCAATAGAGTTTTGCGTATATTTTACTGGAAAAATAAAACCAACGAGAAAATTATTTTTAATTTAACTAAAAAAGGGGGAAAACTGGGTTTTGAAATTTTCAAGTAAGATAGCTATACCGAGAGGGGTATCATATGAAAGGTCGGTAGGTACCTGTACATTCAAAAACAGATTTTTGTTTATTTTTATACCTACATAAAAGTTTTTGATTAATCGCGCAAAATAACGAAAAAATACCGTCCCCCCCCTTATCTCCGAAGTTTACCCATCGAAAAATCAGAAATTATTATGGTCAATAGAAGTTTATTTATATTTTACAGGAAAAATAAAACCAACGCTCTAACTAGCATAGTTTTTTTTATTAACAATAAACCTGTAAAACGAAAAATATTATAAATAAGCAAATAAATATAATATTATCGTTTTACATGAATACTACTGGTACTTCTGGAGTACCGAACCCTCGGTGCGCGAGTCCGACTCGCACTTGGCCGGGTTTTTTTTCATGCCTAATCTTGTAAACAACTGAACCGCTTTTGATGGAATTTTTACAGGATAGAGGATTATACACCGATTGATCTAGGCTTAATTTAATCCCAAGACCTCAAAGCGTTCCCACGGGACTTGTCGAGTGAACTAGCGGACCTCGGCTATATTATTATGTGAATGTATTATTAGTACTTTAAGTAATATTGACCTTCCTCTACTTCTATTTTAGTTTAGTAAGAAAGCTTCTAAATGACGCTGAAAACATGGAGTTACATTAAAACGTCGTGGCTTTCAGAACGTTTTGCGTCATTATGCGGCTAAAGTCCTCGAAACGGTCAAGTGCGACGCCGAATCGAGCACAAAGGATTCCGTACTATCACAAAACATAACTAAGGACAAAGATGAAAACATAGCAACAAAAAACTACTTAGGCGCTAAAATGGTTCCGCCTCACCAACTACTCGACAGTCGACACCCTCTATACCAATACCAAATTTTCATTTTTAACCGACTTCAAAAAAGTAGAAGGTTCTCAATTCGTCGGATTCTTTTTTTTATGTATGTTCACTGATTACTCGAAGACGCCTGAACTGATTTGGAAAATTCTATTTTTTTTAAAGGATATCTTCCCAGATATCAGGTCCATTTCGGTAGAGTGGTTTTACAAAAATCAACAGTAAATTAATTTGTAGTGGCGCGTGCGTTTATAAAGCCGAGTTTTAAAAAGATTTTTTATATTAAATTATATTATTACTAGTGGTTCGCCCCGAACTGAGACCTCGCGGTAACGGTATCCCATGATTATTCATTCAATCGATACATGACGACCAAAACTGACATTATTATTATGCCCTTTTTCACCAAACATACCTAAATCATCCCCTATGTAGGAGTCTCTTTACGTAGGTAGCTCCTAGGTAAATACAATCCTAAGTCCTAACATCCGTCCCAATGTCATTTTAGGTGTCCCGTACAGGATCGTGATAAATAAGTTGACAGAAATCATCACCTAACTTATCATAGGTAGCCCGTAAAGGTTAGGGAACGTTAGTGAAAACATTGAATTATTATGTAGGTAGGTACTAACGAGTGAAACCGGGTTACGGGCATCTGTACAAATCGTCATCTATCGACGCGAATAGAAAATATTATACAAAATGTAGTAATTAATAGTCTATTGAAGTTTGATATTTAACTAAAAAATTGGTTGCCTGTAAAGTCGGTATACGGGCGAAAGTTTTACGTGACAACCGAAATAGAAGCGCAAGACATGAACCGGTGTGTATGCCTATCTCTCTCACTCTCTCTCTCTCGCTCTGTCTCTCTCGCTCTTAGGCGGGCTAACTGTGCTCGAGTGGAAGGGACGCGTGCCTTTCACTTTTTATGTCTGTCTCTCTCGCTCTTAGGCGGGCTAACCATGCCTCTCACTCGCTCTCATTGTGAGCGCATAACGTGAGCGGAGCGTAACGCAGTTTCTTGAAGTGTCACCCGGCAAACCAATTTATAAGACGTTGTCACGTCAAAAATAATTTTAATTGAATAATATGGTAGGTATTTATTTATTCCGTGGGTATTATATTATGTAACTAAATAATAATGGTCGACGCAAAACTGTTTTTGGGATAGGTCGTAGTCGTACTCCTAGTTACATGGAATAGTTAATGACTGCGCCATCTATTAGCATTATTGTGAAGCTATGTTGATGCTATATGAATTACTGATGCCCATTAAAAATTAAATAATCTCGTTTCTTTATAATATTCATATAATTATAGTATTTGTTGTTCAAGTACAGGATATAAGTGAAATAATAAAAAAAAACAGGTTGAAAATACAAAGCGGATTTTGCTAGAGAGCGTCTTCAAGCGAGCGTATAAAATCGCCACTTTGAAAGCCCCCCATTTCGTCAATTTTAAGGGAAAAATAAAAAAAAAATTTTTGTACTCGGTTCAAAATTATCTTTAAAATGATATGTAACAATTTTATGTAACGCGATAAAATTTTTTTTACTTCGCATTCACTTCTATGAGAGCCCCCCTTAAATAAAGGTTTTTATAATGTTTTATGCAATATTCGGCTGAAGGCCATCAGTTTACATATTATATCTAAATTTGAAGTAATTACGTTCAGTAATTCAAAAGTTATAAGGCTCTGACAGACGGACGGACGGACGGACGGACAGACGGACGGACGGACAAGTGCAAATTCACTCTATTAGACTCAGAGACCTCACTTCGCTCGGTCAATAACTTAAAAGTACTTATTCTTCTAATATATAAAAGGAAAAGGTGACTGACTTATCTATCAACGCACGACGCACAGCGTCGATCCGTAGCTCTGTTGCGGCGTGATTGAAGGTCAAAACTAGAATCTGGATGATGCCCGCGATTTCATCCGCGTGGATTAAGATTTTTTAATTCCCGCGAGAGTTCTCTAATTTTCCAGGATAAAATATAGCCTATGTGTTAGTCCGGGGTATGAACTATCTCCATTCCAAATTTCACCCTAATCAGTTCATTCGTTACAGTGTTAAGGAATAAGGGAGTAGCAGACATCCATCCATCCATCTTCACAAACTTTCGCATTTATAAATTAGTAGAATTAGGTAATAAGGGTACCTACCTACCTATAAAAGAAAAATAGATATCACGCGCGGGATTTTTACTCTTCTTCTTCTTCTTCTTTATCAACCGATAGACGTCCACTGCTGGACAAAGGTCTCTTGCATGGACTTCCACAGGGCTCAGTCTTTCGCCGCCTGGATCCAGCGGCTCCCTGCGACTCGTTTGATCTCGTCGGTCCACCTGGTAGGGGGTCTGCCAACACTGCGTTTCCCGGTGCGGGGTCGCCACTCCAGCACATTGGGACCCCAACGACCATCAGTTCTTTGAACTATGTGCCCCGCCCATTTCCACTTCAGTTTCGCGACACACTGAGCTATGTGGGTGACTTTGGTTCTTCTACGGATCCCCTCATTTCTGATTCGATCCCGCAGGGACACTCCGAGCATAGCTCTCTCCATCGCCCGCTGAGCGGTCCTGACTCCTGAGCCTACTTATGAGGCCCTTAGTTAGCGACTATGTCTAGGATCCGTAAGTCACTTTTATGTCGCGGGACTTTTACTCATTAAATTCTTTTTCTTTATAAATAAAATATGGGGCAGTATTCAGTAATTTCAAAATCAAACACACTTCATCTTTGTTTGTTTGCATTCTATGCAATAATGAGATGCCTTATCAGTGAATTAAGACCTCCGAACTCGAACTGCAATCGACTGTCGTCTATACTCTAGTCTCTATCACTTATCAGTGTCAACTTAAACGCGGTGGGAGTACAATGTGTCACTCCTCTAATAAAATAAAGCGCGCGTAAAATTGTAATCGTAATAACGATGATAAATCTTAGTGATAAATAAAAAAACATATATTCCGCTGTCTTTAGAATTAATTTCCACGTAATCAGTTATTATTGTGTTGTTATCACAAGTGACATTGAAAAGTTATCTCCAGTTTTTGGTAAGCTCTTCAATTTCGATATTTTAGTGATAAATTAATAGAATAGATCGGGTGCATTTAAAGTTTTTCTAATTAGCTTTTACTGCGGTTTAGCTCCCGCCATCTATTAAAAGTAGGTAATCCGAAGTGGCCGATTCCTAATTAAGTATAATTTTTTTATACGAGTACGTACCACGATAGATAATTGTTTTATCTACTCCAGCATCGAAAAGTTCCAATTTCGAATTTGACAGCTGAATCGAAATGAACCCTCTTTCGGTTTTGCTTCGAAATTGTTATCTTCTTGTTTATTAGGTCCATGTTATCTTCTTAAAATAGGATACCTAAAGCTAAGTCTGAAGTCTGGCATTTTTGTATCGGTCATATATTATTATAATGTATTAAAGTTGGTATCCAATCCACTCTATGGTTGGTACTGGCCACCCAATATTAATATCAAACCTAAAAAAAAAATTAAAAAATTAATAAATATTTAAAAAAAAAATACGTCGCAAACGGATTACTTTTGCAACTTATTGTGCAATTTTTATTGATTTGACATTTTTATTAATTGTAAAGGAAAGTAAAAAATCATAAAGACGACGTAATTTTGTTAATGATGTTATTTTCCTTGTCGTACTTAGATAAAATCTCGTTTATGCAACTGTACGTAATTAGTTATTTTAATTCTCGTACTATCCTATTTTGATACTCGGCAACAGCAAAAAACAGCACTCGAATTAAAATGACCCTCATTACGATGCAGTTGCATAAATCGCTATTATTTGAATATGTCGATATTTCGATCCAGTTCCATGGTGTTCCGAGACGGCAAGTTGAAGCTGTCATGGGTAGAATCTATCCACCCGCCTGCTTGGTCTTCTTGATGGAACATCATTTAAAATTCGACAAAATACACTCACAACGTCACTTTTCATTTCTGCCCTCGTAATTGAAAACACCATAATATAAAGCAGTGATAGCCTAGTGGTTAGGACTGTGGTCTCCTATTCGGGGAGTCGCAGGTTCGATCCCGGGTACGCACCTCTGACTTTTCGGAGTCAAGTGCGTATAAGCAATTAAATATCACTTGCTTAAACGGTGAAGGAATACATCGTGAGGAAACCTGCACACCTGAGAGTTCTTCATAATGTTCTTGAAGGTGTGTGAAGTCCGCCAATTCGCATTGGGCCAGCGTGGTGGACTATGGCCTATAATCCTTCTCTGAGAGGAGACCTGCGCTCAGTAGTGAGCCGTTGATGGGTTGCTAATGATGATGATGAATTGAAAACACAGTAACTTCAGCTATACAGTAACTGAAGTTACTGAGTTTTCAACTTTGAGGGCAGAGTTTAGGTGCTGTACGACGCTTTCCTGGCTTGCATAATTCTACCACTGGATTCCACGTGCTGGCTAGCTTGAAACCGTTCTTCGGTCTTCTTTGTGCCGTGTGGTGCCGGCAGATCAGAATACAGTTGTCACCACCCCTCCTCTTCCCGCGGGTGTCGTATGAGGCGACTAAGGGAATATAGCGGAGAACGGGCAGCAGCGTCCTCTGTGCTACTACTACCATCTACTGCGATCACCAACCCGTCTGCCCCGCGTGGTGATTATGGGCAAACCCTCCCCTTGGGAGAGGCCTTTAGTCCAGCAGTGGACTGTTATAGGCTATTGATGACGAATTTCAATCCCTACCCGCAGTAACCCAGGGATATAGTGACGGTCTGTGGAGAGAACTCGTGGGTTATGGAGTTCGATCCATTGTTTTGTTCCTGGTTGCAGAATATACTCCGCGATCGCAGACTTCAAAATTAAAAAAAAATCAAAATTCAAAATTATTTCACGTAGGCCAACCTGTGGCTCTTATGACAAGTCATGATTCTACCACCGGTTCAAAAAGCGGATTCTGCTGAGAAGAGCCGGCAAGAAACTCAGCAGTTGCTCTTTTCAAAATAATCATTTTACAATATTATTATGAAGCTATTACATTGTAATAAGTTTTTTATACTATCTTGTGTGCAGCTGGATGCCAAGCCGATTTAACCTATGCAACTTTGTTAGAATAAAATATAATATTTCCACAATGAGGGGAAGTTCCAAAAAAAAAGAGAAAAAGAAAAAGAGGATTCTTCTGAGAATCGTTTGTTTTCTGACACCCTTGTTGCTATGGATCTCTTAGTTTGACCAATATACTTAAGAGCTACCACAACTCCAGTCTTATACACACCCGAACATTGGTATGGTAAACGATCCTTCGGTGATCGCATCAAGTAGGTACTGCGTTCTTTTGGAAAGGAGTGGACACGGCCCTAATGTTGTATTGTTTATTCAACAATGTACCTATTTTGTCATTCACTCCTTTCACATAATTAAGGCAGGTATGCCATTTGCCTTTCAGCTTCCAAAGGTCGTCCACTACGTCTCTGATGTGACTGTAAATCTGGTGATGATGGTGACGGAGGCTGAAAACTCCTCAATGAATAAGAGCAAATCGCTCGCGATCAGAGAATGTGTAGATAGATCCTAAAAACCTTAAAACTAAAATTACTTTAAACTTTGTTGGTTTTTTAAAAATAATTTTTTTTTTCATTATTTTATAATGAAAAAAAAAATATTTTTAAAAAACCAACAAAGTTTAAAATAATTTTAATTTGTACACGTATGTTTCAGTCGGGCTAGCGTCGCGATTCGGTTTCATCGTTTCTATTTATAACCGCCCGACTTCAACATAGGTACGTGTGCAAACTAATACTCTTTATTACTAGATGATGATGATGATGCCCGCGACTTCGTCCGCGTGGATTAAGGTTTTTAATTCCCACGGGAACTCTATAATTTTCCGGGATAAAAAGTAGCCTAATACATAGTTATGTGCTAATCCAGGGTATGAGCTATCTCCATTCCAAATTTCAGCCAAACCAGTTCAACAAACATTCATCCATCCATCCACCATCCTCGCAAACTTTCAAATTCAAATTATAATAATATGTAGTAGGAAGTAGGATAGTACCTAGGACTTTGTAGTGCCGTTTCGTTTGAAGTCGGGTTTTTAAAAATAATTTTTAGGGTTCCGTACAAAAAATGGTTAAAAAGGAACCCTAAGGCGACGTTTTCGGACAGGCGAAACGCCGCGCGACGCGCAGTGGGTCGCTCGCTCGCTCTCTCTCGCCCTCATGCCTTGGCCATATCGCGCGACGACGCGACGGCTTGCGCGACACGCCGAACCGCGCACCACGCGGTGATTCGCATATGCGAACACGTCGCCGTCCGTCCGTCCGTCCGTCACAGTCGATTGTTTTAGTAACTATTAAAGCTATCGACATGATATTTGGAATAGTTGTATATTATAAAAGTGGCCCAACATCATTGAAATATAACAAAATCGAAAATTATTTTATTATTCTTTATGTAAATAGCGGTGCTCTCTCCATGGGAAACCTAATAATAAAAATTAATTAAATATTAATGAAGGAACTCCGCAGACTGTCACTTAAATCATTCGTCATTACAAGTAGGCTTTTTAGGATTCCGTACCAAAATGGTAAAAATTGAACCCTTATGGTGAGACTTTCTCCGTCCATCCGTCTGTCACAGTCGATTATTTTTGTAACTATAAAAGCTATCGACTTGACATTTGGAATAGTTGTGTATATGGGTAATAGTGGCCCAACATCATTGAAAAAAAAAAACAAAAATTATTTTTAGTTTAGTTAATAAAGGGGGAAATCAGGGGTTTGAAATTTCAAAGTGTACTGAGTGGAGTATCATATGAAAGGGCTTCACCTATACATTCTAAAATACCTAGTAACAAATAATTTTAGAATAATCGTGCAAAATGTCGAACAAAATCCTCCCCCCCCCCCTCCCCCATCTCCGAAGTTTACCAATCGAAAAATCAGAAATAATTATGGTCAATACAGGTTTATGTACCTATATTTTATAGAAAGAATAAAACCAACGCACTTACTAGCATAGTTTTTTGATATTAACAATAAACCTCAAACAAAGTTAATGATTAATAAAAACAAAAAAATTATATGAATAAGCAAATTAATAATATAATTACTTCTGGAGTACGGAACCCTCGGTGCGCGAGTTTGACTTGCACTTGGCCGGTTTTTATTTTTCAATCCACAGCTACCTAATGTGTTCTTGGAGTTAATGTTCACGGAAATTGATACACGGAAAACTCGAACCAGTTATAATAATATCATTGTAAACAATTTTTGTTAATAAATTACAATAATTAATAATAACATTACAATTAATATAAAATGTACACTACTCCAGTGGCGATTCATGGGATGTCCATAACTTTGAGACACGTATCTTTAAGGGATGTTTGGCCTAGATGTGACAGCGACTACTATTCAAAATTCAAAATTCAAAATTATTTATTTCACGTAGGCCAACCTGTGGCTCTTATGACACGTCATGAATCTACCTCCGGTTCGGAAAGCGGATTGCTAAGAAGAGCCGGCAAGAAATTCAGCATTTGCTCTTTCCAAAATAATCATTTTACAATATTATTATACAGCTATTACATTGTAATAAGTTTTTTATACTATCTTGTGGGCAGCCGGGTGTTATGCCGATTTAACCCATGCAACTTCGTTAGAATAGAATAGAATATAATATTTCCACAATGAGGTGAAGTTCCCAAAAAAAGCGTAGATACTACAATTCAATTCACGTTAAGACGGGCACACCGAAAGTAGCCCCATTCCCGCCGGTGGAACCCCTTCACGAGCACGACGCATGATCCATCCGTTGCTTCGCTCGACTATTTTTGAGGGACTTTGACCCCAGTAAGTTGTACCTTGGAGAGGACGATATGCTGTTGATCCACCGGTTATAGTTATTACAACCAACATCTGGTTATAGTAGATTATTAACCAAGGGGATAAAGCAGTGTCTTCTGTCGCGGGTGACGATTTAAATCGCGAGCGTAACGAAGGACTCGAGGTTTACTCCCGAGCGTAGCGAGGGTGTTAAAAACTGAAATCACGAGCGAAGCGAGGGATTTAAGACGAGTCCTGAGTGTAGCGAGGGATTTAAGTTCACCCAAGACTAAGACAGCTTTATCACCGAGGAAAATACTCTACTTTTCGTACCATTTGCGAAAAAATTAACACAATAATAATATGAGATAAGCATTTATTAAAAATAATGATAATTAAAAGTAAAAGTTAACATTCGAAACATTGGTCCAATTATTATTGATAGAGAGAGTTACATTTTTGTTTGGTACATTTATTGTTGATGAGTTGATTTGAGTATTTCTCTGTTCTTGCGTCTGAGCATTTGCACTGATGGAATCCTACAATTCACTCTCACTGTCGCTTTGATTTAACATCGTAACGTATTTTTAGAACATTTACTTATTTATAAAAATAAATTAAAATAAACTTAACGTTTGTATTTGAAGAAAACAAAAACGCGGCAAATTCCTAGACTAATATTTTTTTTGTCGGAAAAGCAAAGGCATCAAGCTCATACGGCCTCGTCGGTTTTCGTAATTTTATTTAATAATCATAACTGCATAATAAATGCGTATTCCTTTTTCAAAAAGATGTATAATGCTTTATATACAAACTCAATGGTGTAAACGCAGATGTAGTTCAGTATCGGTAAGTATTCCAAATTTAAATCACATTCTCCCCCTAGAGGATGAATGAAATTCAGTACAATTTTCTTTCCCTGTTTTTAACAGATTAAAAATGACTATTGTTATGTTCGCTTTTTGTGGCACAGAATGTCACTTTTTTGAGCAAGTGGTACGAAAAAGCCATTATACTTCAATGACGAAATCGTATTTTCTTAGTTTTAAACCTAAGGGACGTAATACTCCTGTTTTCTTAGTCTCCTCGTACATGCGGAAGGATCTGGTAAACCATTGCATTATTAAGCCAAGGTAGCCCCTACCATTATGTGAATAATGAAATGGTTACACGACCCTCAAAAATGAGGAATGCGATGCAGCTCTCACCACGAACACTCAGCAGGAATCCTTTTCATGGCCGGCTCTTAATAGCTATTTGTATTATATGGGGCCAAAGAAATTTTTTATTCCCCGAGGGCGTTATTTTGAATTCAGAGCGAAGGGAAGGATACTAAAGTAGAATCCTGAGCGTAGCGAGGAATTCAATATACGCCGCCCGAGAACAAAATATTTTGGCCCCGAATGTCACACACTATTTTTCATCATTAGGTACCTATGAGAAAAAGCTAGGAGTATCAACCTACTATGTATAGACATCGTATATTGAAAGTATAAATAAAACACAAATAAATTATTATTAAATAGTTAAACATTAATATTTATGTTAGATAAAGTATGGGCGTATATCCGATCGACAAATTGATCACGTGACCTATCACCTATCGAAGACAACAGCTTCTCAAACATTTTTGAATTTCGACACATACTAAAGCACGAACGCGGACCAATCAGAAGAGAGAAATGAAAAGTCCCATGGGGTTAAAATTAAATTTTGCTTCCGCTATCCTTTGAAGCCAATATTCGGTTTTCGAATAGGTATGATGAAAAATATAATTGCCCTATCCACCACCACTTATCTCTATTATACCATCACCTATATCCGTATGCCAGTGTCTGCAACTCACCTAAGTTATATAGAAAGAAGAACAGCTGATGGGTCAGACAGACAGGACTGCGTGGAGTCGGGGTGTTTAGTTTCATTTATAGGTTATATTCATCATAAAACCCTGATTTTAATCATGATCATTTTTACCTTCAACAAATGCAGTATTTCCTTGTTTAGTTGTCATATTCATAATTATCAGTTATGTATAATTAACGCATTCTTAACATAATATTATAATTATAGTCAGTTATTAGTTTAATCTTTGTATAATTACAATATTCCCATTATAATAATTATTTCTGAATTGATTCTTCTATGGGAGGCTTCGGCCTTGGGTAGCTAACTACCCTTACCACCCTACCGGCTTCTGCCAAGTGAACCCTTTGTGAACCCATCGTGAACCATGAGTGGGTTTCTTTAAACTGATAGAGGTGTCAGGTGATTTATTATTATTAAAGGTAAAATAAAAAAAATTGACAAGCGCGTGTCATATCACGCACATAGGGTTCTGTACTATAATATCATCTTTCATACTAATATTATAAATGCGAAAGTGTGTTTGTTTGTTGGTTTGTTGGTTTGTCCTTCAATCACGCTGCAACAGAGCTATCGATTGACGTGATATTTTGCATGGGTATAGTTGAGGACCTGGCGATTGACATAGGCTACTTTTATACCGGAAAATCAAAGAGAACCCGAGGGATTTTAAAAACTAAATCCACGCGGATAAAGTCGCGGGCATCAGCTAGTAATATTATAATAATGTCCTCCCGACCAACGACCAGCATCTCGATGGAGATTAGCCATTGGTGCGGCACATATTATAGTGCACAACTGGGTGTGCAAAGACAGGTACACTCTCCATTCCCTCACTCTCACTGGCTAAACGATGACTAAAAGATGCCATATTATCAAGGCGACAAAACAGCGCGGGCGCTAAAAAGCTTTGCTACAATTCAGCGCTCTCTTCTTCAATCTGTTTGTCCAACTTCAATCCATTGCTGCGTGATTGAAGGACAAATATGATAAACAAAAACAATTCAC
This sequence comes from Oeneis ivallda, assembly GCA_029955525.1. Classification (NCBI taxonomy): domain Eukaryota; kingdom Metazoa; phylum Arthropoda; class Insecta; order Lepidoptera; family Nymphalidae; genus Oeneis; species Oeneis ivallda. The sequence continues at coordinate 1,790,397 of JARPMR010000010.1, forward strand.
ATCAGCCCTAGTACATACCTACTAGAAGGTACTACAAACTGACCTTTATATACTATAAGTATCTATTAGTAGTTCTTAAGATAGAACTGAAACAAAAAAAAAATAAGTGGCACTCGGGGACTGCCGCGGTAAAGCTATTGCATAGCATTTTTTATCAACTTATGCAATTATAATATTGCAATATTTTTTGCATAGGTAATAAAAATTATGCAAAAAAATAATTAAAAAACAAACAAACAAGAAAAGCGCACTGTCACTACTTCGCGAGTGAGATTCGAACTTGCGACATCTAAAGAAAGCGGCCGCTCGCCCACTGCGCCAAACAGAGCTAAATGGGGACCTCTAAAATGTTGAACGCTTACTGAACGACGGTGTTAGGTTTTTTCGCGGTTTTTTTTGTGTCGCTGCGCTCAAACTATTTGTCCTAGTTCAAAGCCCGCGATAAAAGCTATGCAATAGCTTAATAACGTTGAAAAAATGAAATTTTTTTGATTTTTTTAGTAGTTTTTTGTTGTGATGAGTACTGACCATAGTAACACGTATTCTCTTAAACTGGTTGCCTGCATGCCTAAAGTTAAAGACCCCTACAAAAGCGGTCCCACATGACCACACGAGTCCGTCGATCCTATAGGCTTCACACTATTTGGGTACGGAATCCTAAAAACAAGAGCTGTCCTAAATGATTTTTTTCACTCAATTACTATATTCCAATGGCCATAAATAAACCCGTAAAATTTAAAAAAAAAAACATTTCCTTGACTTCATATCCTTGAAATTGATGCTCCGAAATTATAAAAACAACAATTAAGTAATTACTTAGAACTCTTAGAGCGAAATAATTTTTTTCTTCTTTTAAAAATAGATATAGCCTTACGCAACGGAAATTTTCTGGCCGACATTCTTGATCCATTGATCGATGATCATGAATTTATTGAACTACTAGCGAGCGGTAGTAGAGCATATTACGCCTATGCTTTGCAAACTCCTTGAAATGTTCCATAAGTTATACCTTGAACAGCATATTGAACAGTACGTAGGCTTATTTAAAAGAAGTATCGCTCGGAAGCGCTCGGCTTATATAATAGCAACTGCGGAGCGCGCTTGAAATTATTTTGGCGCGCGATCGTTTTCTCCAAAGATATTCATTTACATTGTATGGTGTAAAGGACGATCATAATGTGCATGAAATGCGTATACTGTATCTATCTAACTAGATTTCCAATTACCGCATAGTACGTAACCATTTTTTTAGAAGTTTAAATGGGTATAGTGAGCTATCCTTAAAAGATAGATATATGCCATAGCGGACTTTTTTGTAAAGAATTATCCCACCATACCACCACCATACTTTTTTTGTTATATCTCAAAGGGATTAGCCAGCATTTTCGATGAAAGCTTAAAATTTTCCGACATTGTCAACAATTATAGTCATATTTCAACCAATTTGCACAAAATCTTAACACTAAAACCTTCGTCATGAATCACCCTATCCTACTATCCTAGAAAATTCAGTCTGTCAAGCTGGGATTCGAACCATCGACTTTGAACTTTTAGGCGACTGCCGGAGCCACTAGGCTACGGAGACTCGATGTTATACCGCGAAAATACCGAACACTATGTAATCGAAAGGAACTACGTTCCATCCGGGTGTCCCTTGACACCTCTCAAGTTTTTTTTTATAAATTACTAGCTGATGCCCGCGACTTCGTTCGTGTGGGTAGAACCCCTGCAGCAACAGGATTGGGGAGTTGGGTCCTGGAATTTAACTATGTAGTCTTTGCTTGGTACCTACTACTATTCATATAATCGACAGTTAAGTTCAGTGGTTCCATATAAATTTTATCGAAATCGATTGAGCGGGTTAAAAATAAAAATTTAAAGGTTAAAAGGTATATAATAAAATTAAGCGTTATAAATATCAACAATAAATTAAATACTTTGTATAGTGTGTGTGTGTGTAATGTAGTAAAGCGGGAGTTTGAAGTCGGTTGTTTAAAAAGAACTTTTTATATTAAATTATACTAAAAAAGAAAGAACATTGATTATGCAAATAAGGAATTATTTCATTTAACAATTAAATAATTAAAACAACAAACACAAGCAGGAATGTGAATGGCGTGACAAAGGGAATGGCTGGTACTCGTTGGCTTATAAACAATCGACGAGAAAATTATACCCTCCCAACAATAAAGAATAAGTATAATTAACCACCAATTCGCATTGGGCCAGCGTGGTGGACTATGGCCTATAACCCTTCTCTGAGGGGAGACCTGCGCTCAGTAGTGAGCCGTTGATGGGTTGCTAATGATGATGATGATATTTAACCAAGGTAATGTGGGTGACATTTCTCTCACCCCTCCGTCATCAGTGACCCATCGGCTCACTACTGAGCGCAGGTCTCCTCTCAGAGAAGGGTTAGAATAGAATGGAATAGAAATGTTTTTTATTCAAATAAACTTTTTTACAAGTGCTATTGAATCGTCGATGAGTCTACCACTGGTTCGGAATGCCGTTCCTGCCGAGAAGAACCAGCAAGAAACTCGGCGGTTGCTCTTTTCAAAACAAGTTTACAATACAATAGATACTATACTATGTATGCAGTGTTTCCACAATGAGGGGAAGTTCCACAAAAGCATACCTAATTAGAATTCAACACGCGATAAGACGGGCAGACAGAAAGTAGCCCCATTCCCACCGGTGGCACCCGTTCACGAGCATGACGCATGACCCAGCCATTGCTTCGCTCAACCATATTCAGGAGTCGTGTAGGTACGACAATAGTGTAACGGGTGGGAGTCGAACCTGCGACGTTTCAGTGTAGCGTTCAGTTTCACGAGCAGCTCCACTGAGTACGTCGTTATCTTTGACGTTAACTTGAAGAATTAAAAAAATTAAAAAACACGACTGCCCTGCCAAAAAACGAACTAAAAAGTTAAAAATCGCAGTGACCGTAGATTTGTTTCGGGAAAACTAAAATATAAAAAATCTCCCCGAATGGAAGTAGGGGGTACCACTGCTGCTACGTATAACGACACCACAGTCATTAATTACCTTTCTAATCTTATTCACATTAATTTTAAATGATATTTTTTGTGAATCACTGGATATTGAACTATAATCATATAAATTTTACTAGCCTGTCTCTATGTCTCCTCTATGTCTCCCGGAGTAAGCTAAGGATTCTAACGATACCTCATTGGTCAAAATCGGTTCAGCCATATAGAAGTTATGGTGGAATAAACAAACTCACATACATACATACATACATGAACCCTGAAAACAATATACTCCTTTTTTCAGGCAGTCGTATAAAAATTACACTACAGGCTTATCGCGCTTTACATCTCGGACTGCATCGTCACCTACCATCACGTGAGGTATAACTTGTCCTCGAATAAAAAACCTGTGCAATATAATATATAGCAACAAGTCACTGACCTTGTTTATTTGCATGGAATTTATTGCCTACAAAGTTTTCTACACAAGAAATGTAATGTCAAGATCATAAACATAGTATAACTTACGAGCTACGACTTTTTATGGTCAATATTAATAGAACCGAAAAGTGCAAGAGTTCCAGAAATGAGCACAATTGTGCAAAAGTTTTCAAATACAAATGTAAATTAAAAATTTAAAACACCCCCACATTTGAATCTATGGACGGGCTATGTTTCTATTGGTATACCTTACATCCTCTTACACAGTTGGATGCTCCATCGTTGGAGCTCCTCGATCATCATCAGGTATCTTACACCTACTCATTGAGACCATTCTAATGAGCCCAAACACTATATCTGCTGTAAGTTGCTGAGGAGTTGGGTATCCCGCGGACAGCTGTTTCAGCAGCTCAAGGTTACCATCATGTCATCAAAATAATCCGAATAAACAGTACACCAAATTTCAAATCAATGAACACACCACATTTTCACTACATTAATGATCTATAATTTAATATAAAAAATTATTTTTAAAAAACCGACTTCATACGCCCGTACCACTACAAAGTATATAATTTATTGTTGATTTTTTTAAAACCGCTCGACCGATTTCGATAGAATTTACATGGGACCACGAAGTAGGTATACACTTTCAGACAAAAGAATAATTTTCCGAATTGGTTCAGGTGTCTTCGAGTAATCGGTGCACATACATAAAAAAATATTCCGACGAATTGAGAACCTCCTCCTTTTTGAAGTCGGTTAAAAATAAAATTGAGTTTCGTAACTTTACAAACAAAACTTCAGAAATGCTTTTTTTTTCATCTATACTGAAAAATCGGCCAAGTGTATGTCCAAATCATTTTTTTTTAAACTAGATATATATTTAGATATCTTTGTTCTTAGAAAGTACTAAATTAGCATATAGGGAAAAAATCGGCCAAGTGCGAGTCGGGCCTCGCTCTTTTAGGGTTCCTTTAAAAAATTAAATTAAAATATTTTCATGTACCCATGGAAATATTTTAATTTAATTTTTTTAATTTAATTTAATTTTTATTATTTGTTGTTATAGCGGCAATAGAAATACATAATATGTGAAAATTTCATCTGTCTATCTATTACGGTTTACGAGATACAGCCCGCTGACAGACGGACGGACGGGCGGACGGACGGACGGACAGCGGAGGCTTAGTAATAGGGTCCGTTGGCACCCTTTGGGTACGGAACCCTAAAAATTACCTTTTTTGAGTTGTCTGACTTTTATACTATAGGTGTGTCATAAATTGGTACCTCTATAAGGTGTGCAATAATATATCGTTCACATCATGAGTTTGGCAAGAGGCAGCTCTATTTCGAAATCAACGATAGAATCGTGAATTTTAATATTCGCAACCTAATTTAAGCGTTCAAAGCCTACTAATATTATACCTATTATAAATGCGAAAGTTTGTGAGGATGTATGGATGTTTGGATGGATGGATGTTTGTTACTCTATAACTCCACAACGAATGAACCGATTTGGGTGAAATTTGTAATGAAGATAGCTCATACCCAGGGTTAAGACATAGGCCTTTTTATCCTGGAAAATTATAGAGTTCCCGCGGGAATTAAAAAATCTTAATCCACGCGGAAGAAGTAGAGGGCATCATCTAGTTATAAATAATAATTTTCTCAATAGCTATCTTTTAACTAACCCATAAATAGTTTATATTTTAACCCCCGACAAAAAAAGAGGCGTGTTATAAGTTTTACGTGTATACTGTATACATAATTTGTTTTGTCTGATTTTGATGTGGGTTGTTTCTATTTGAACGCTAACGTGATCGAGATGGATCTTAGCTGATCTGTTTTGGCGTTTGAAGATCATCAACTTATTTCTTACTGGATTAAAGATTCTTGCAAACTTTCACAGGCGCGATTGGCGCGATTGATTTGTATTGTTACTTTGGATTATTTCCAAGAATTGGCAACCTTGAGCTGATCCTGCAGCATCCAGTAGTTTGCGGGATACCCAACTCCTCAGCGACTTACAGCAGATAACGTGTGTTTGGGCTCATAAGAATGGCCTCAATGAGTAGGTGTTAGATAGATGACGATCGAGGATCGAGGAGTAGAATCTAATGATGGAGCAGCAAACTGGGTAACAGGTTATTACTAAATAAAAATTATTACCATATTAGTGATTATTTAACAGACCACAGCATCTCTGATTAATAATTCGTACCTAAACTATAATTGCACTACTATTGTACAATGTATTGAACATAGATAATTTTACAGTGTCCAAGATTAGTAGTAGACAAGTAGATTATTATTTTATTGATTATTTTTGACAATTTAATGGACATAAATACATGTAATAACTTTTAAAATTATGTATTAGTTTTTAATATTGACATTTTGTTTATACTTAAATTGACATTATAAATATTCACACACCAGTAGGTACCTACTGGTTAAATGTATTAGGCTCGATTTCCTGTTTACAATCATGTTGTACCTGCATTTTTGTGAATAAAATTTCATTCATTCATTCATTCATTCAGGATGTCGGGTATATCATAAGTAAATAGTCCGGCCATAGATTCTCATGTCGGGGGTGTTTAAAGGTGCTATTACATAACATTTATATATTAATGTGTAACACTATGAGTATTGTGTTACACTCTCTGACACAATATATCCTATATCTTGTTACAATTTTTTATTATATACGTGTGTATATAGGGTATTCTATAGCAAAAAATTAAACAAGCTTTTCATTTATTTATTAATATTATCAATCCATCTACCAAAACACCGGCCAAGTACTACATCATGCATACCCTACAGGTCTACTCACGAAAGGGGTTGTATCAAATATATATGGAGCCTGGGCCAGGTTTTTGTACAGTCTTTCAAAATGTTTGGGGTCATGAAATAGTGATTATTTTTTCTTTTTTTCTCATTAAAAGAACCTTTGTACGAGGTACAATGCGAAATTATGCTGCAAAATAAAGGCGCAACAACATGGCGTTCCTTTTGACAATGACACGTACTTACACGAGTCATGATGACATTTGACATAAAACATAACCACGATTGACAGCAATTGACAATTATTATCATACCCAATTGTCGTTTGACAATTGAAATAACATTAAGATGACGTAACATCATTACAAACATAGACAACAAAAGCAAATGGATGCACTCCGGGAGTTGCCATTCTACAATGTACCCAATTATCAATTTTATATCTTTACCTCTAATTCACTGTAATACTACAAAAAAGCATAGTTTATTTCAATTTGTATGATTTAATAGTATTTTTGGAATAGCGTACAAGTACCTGGCCCAAGATGAAACAACCCCTTTCCTTCACCGTCAAAGCAAGTTAATACATAACTGCGAACATTGGATAGCCATTTTATTTTGAAGTGAAAACTTCTTTAGGCGCGTTGAGCACATTTTTGGGTGAGCAAAAATCATGGATTTCGCGTCATCGTCACCGTCACCGTCACGCTTTCCATGAGCTATATGTATACTATGTATACAATATTATGTACATAGATATACCTCCGTGCGTTATTAGTATACAAACTTGTCTTGTATATGAGTAAAAAAACAGGGGCATGTTTTCTTTTGCACTGGCACAGGCAAAGGCACAGGCACAGAAACAGACACAGGCACAGGCAGAGTTACAGGCACAGGTACAGGCACAGGCACTGGCACAGGCACAGACATCGGCACAGACACTGGCACAGGCACAGGCACTGGCACAGGCACAGACATAGGCACAGACACTGGCACAGGCACAGGTACTGGCACAGGCACAGTTTTAAAGTTTGGTTCACATACTCATTACAAAAAAAGTTTACAATTCACAAGTTACTTAGTTTTTACTTCTATCGGCAGATGACTGCCAATATTTTTATTTATTTATAGCTATATCCATTAGGGATGCTAATTCGTCATTATATATTTTTTTCGAGTAAATGTACCATATACTTAATCACGAATCGATTGACACCTCTTTTTTATTCGATGGACAGATACTCCTTGACTGTGATGGTAGGTGACGATGCAGTCTAAGGACAAATCCTCATTCAACCTCCAACATCAAAATCTGCTCAGTAGTTTATGCGCAACGGTGGAACATTCGTAAATAGTTACATACATATACATAGACTGCTAAAATCATAACCCTTCCTTTTTGCTTCGCCGTAGTCGGTTAAAAAAGATGCTAGGATACTACAGTTTTAGTTGATGACCTTACTTTTATTATTTTTATTTATTTTAGTGTCGCTGTGATATTGGATTCCGTTTAGGACAAAGTACAGAGGTCCAATATGTTTCGACCTTCATGTGTCATAGGTGAACTGCGGCGACCATGGAACTAGGAATTACGACTACATCTGACATTTTTTACTTTGATATATTTAAGAACTAGCTGATGCCCGCGACTCCGTCCGCGTAGATTTAGTTTTTAAAATCCCTCGGGAAATCTTTGATATTCAGAGAGAAAAAGTAGCCTATGTCACTCTCCAGGTCCTCAACTATACCCATGCAAAAAATCACGTCGATCCGTAGCTTTGTTGCGGCGTGACTGAAGGACAAACCAACAAACTAACAAACACACTTTCGCACTTATAATATTAGTATGTTTAGGTTAAGTTTAAGTTTATCCGTATGACATTTACAAGGTTAAGCCAAAACTGCGCAATTTTGAAAGTAGTATAAGGAAAATCCTTGCAAATTGAAATAAAAGGAAGGAGCTCAATTAAGCTGGATGACTTTAATTTTATAATGTGTTCATTTCTTCTAGTCGTTTCGCTCTTGACATAAAGCGGTCGTGGTATAGATGTGGTGGCACGCTTCACTATACTGCCCTCGTTATTGAAAACACAGTAACTTCAATGGAAAACACATAAGTTACTGTGTTTTCAATTACGAGGCCAGTACACTTCGCTTCCACTCTTCCATATCAGCTACCTTTACTTTTTCTTAAATGTAACTTTTTCTTAGTTCGAAATTCTATTGCATATACACTGGACAGCAAATAAACCGGGCCACCCGCTACCTCGGAACTCTGATGCTATTTTCTCAAAAGTATAAAACTTACAACTATCAAACATATACCCACAGAAAGTGCATTTCATGATGATTAAAATGAATGGAAACAGATTGGGAATTATAAGCTATGCCAATCATGTGACGAGCGCCGTCACAACGCAAAGCAGCCTACACGGGCGGCGTGAATCATCGCACGAGGGACCCACGTGAACACGCCGTCACAGCGCAAGCAGCCCACAATACACGTGCCGCCTGACTCACCACGCGGGGCCGGCGTGAACGCACTCGCCAGGCCAATGACATCAGCGGCGCGATCTCCGCCGAACCGCGCCGAGGCCCACCGAAGCAGCCAGCAGAAAAGTATAAAAGCCGAACAAGAGCGTCCAGCGTCAGTTCGCTAGCGGCGCTCGTACCATCGGGGTCGGTCTGATTTCCCTCTGGATCGATCCCATCGTCGGCCTGATTACCCTCTGGGTTGACGAGTGGTACGAGCTCTCTGGTGGACCCACAGGGGCTGTTGCTCGCGCCTGGCCTCGCGGCCCGGCCCGTCCAACCACCCCGAGCGTCTGCGTTCCCCCCGCGACCGCCGCGTCACCCGCGCTCCACCGGGAGTCCGTCGTCCTCCCGTCAGCCGCCCGGGCGGTCCCGCTTCATATAATATTGTAACCGTGTTTAGGCTTGCGTCAACGTCTCTCGATATCATGTAATAGGTTAAGAGAATTGTAAATAAAAGTCGCTAGTGTTTATCGAGCATTTTATTCTTTGTCCTAGGAAATAGTGAAAAGCGAGGTTCGATCCCTCACATCTAATGAACGAAGTGGGTCGCTCTCAGCCGGGCCGATCCACTCCGTTACATTTGGCGTCCAACGTGCGTTCCGTTACATTTGGCGCCCACCGCAAAAACCCGCGATACCGTTCCGTGAACACGTGAAAAAAAAAAAAAACCACCTACTCGTCCGTGAAAATACCGCGCGAACCAATTAGGTAGCCGGTCCGTTTGCGTCGCTTAAGAATCGCGTCGCATCCGTAAAACCACTCACCCGCGCCAATCCGTTACGCTTGGCCGGTCCGTCCGCCCGCGTCGCGTCGCGAGAAAAAGTACCGCGTCGCGTTCACAGGCATATTCCGTAAAAATAGACACGCTCCACGCGACCGTGGTGGTGTCTACCCGTACCGAAAAACACGGAGTGGCAATCAAACAGTAGGTCATTTCACTTTAGGAATACTCGCGACTTTTACAACTTAACGGTTACAAACTCTTTCACGTAATCGATTCGATTTATCGGGTCCACTGAAAGGGTGAGTAACCGATCGTATAAAGAGAAAGAAAACGTAGGGAAAAGAATAAGAAACCGCGAAAATAGATGCTTATCCCGGATTAGTCGGCTTGATTAACCTCGAGTAGTTAGATAAATCACGGGAAAAGCATCTCATCGTTTAGAAAACTACTACACGTACGACACAAGGGGGAACACCGCGAGAATTAGGGAAAAATTAATAATAAAAATACAGTAGGTAGAAATAACGCTCGCCGACCGACCGTACTTGCTGTAACCGCCGGAATAATTAAATCGAGCACCGCGAAATAACCTAGCAACAGAGTAGGTTACCGCAGATATTAAAGATAAAAGATATAAACTAGCTTCAGTACCGTTACCATAGATATTAAAATAAAAGATATTAACTAGCATCAGTACCGTTACCGTAGATATATTAACTAGCATCCGTACCGTGACCATAGATATTAAAAATAAAAGATTATAAACTAGCACCCGTACCACTACCGTAGATATTAAAAATAAAAGAGATAAACTAACTTCCGCACCGTAGATAAAATAAAAAGACATAAACTAGCACCCGTACCGCTACCGTAGGTATTAAAAATATAAAGATATTAACTAACAACAGTACCGTTACCGTAGAGGAAAAAAAAAAAGATAGTCACTAACACCCGTACCGTAAAAAGAAAAAAAAAACCCAAGACAGGGAGAACAAATCGAAGGCGAACTATGCCAACTGCCTGGATCTACTCACTAAACAAACAAAAACTAACAGAAGAACTAGAGAAGAGAAACATACCAGCTCCAACTACAAGCACAGTGGAGGAATTGAGGAAGCTGTTATCAAAAACGATAAAAACAGAAGAAGCAACTAGCCAAGACAACACGATGGGTACCGAAAGCGGAGCAACAGACTTTGACAAAGCAGTGTCCCGATGGAAGATACAGTTCGATTCAACAGGAGACGCCGTAGAATTCCTAGAAAGAGTGGAAGAACTGGCCGAAACATTAGAGGTCAACAAAGACAAAATAATACATGTCATACCAAGATGTCTCAGCGGAAAAGCAGCACTATGGTACAGGAACAACAATCAATATTGGGAAACATGGGAAGATTTAGCAGACAGCTTCAAGTTGTACTACTATCCGAAAAATTATGAGAAAAATCTTTTAGAAACGATCATAAACAAGAAACAGGAAGCACGTGAAGATTTCGTCGACTATCTAACAAACATGCAAACATTATTCAGAAGATATGGGAAATTAACACCAGAACAACAACTAGAGAGAATCTATGACAACATGAGAAGCAGCTACCAGTTCTACATCAAAAGAAGAGACTTCAACACGATGACGGAATTAATACAGTTGGCAAAAGAATATGAAAGAATCCGAACAGATCAGTATCAATATACATACAAGACACCGACATACTACCACAAGGGAAACCAAGCAGAACACTCCAGAGCAGGGTCCAGGAACCAGGAACACAAGCAGAAGCCGGAGGGAAAACTAATCTTACCGGACTATGACCCAGGGAAATGCTGCTGGAAGTGCGGAAAGAAAAACCACAGGGCCCGAGACTGCCGAGGCAAACAGGCTATTTTCTGCAGCCGTTGCGGACTACTAGGAAAACTAACTCGGGATTGCTGCAACGGAACGAACAAAGCGAGAAAAACAAGTTCACAAGCCTACACAACGAACGTACAAGAAAGAAAAAAAGACAATAGAATATTCGCAGAGGTAAAAATAGGCGACAAGACGTACGAAGCACTAGTGGATACAGGGTCAACAAACACGTACATAAACAAGACCATCATGAACCACATAAAAGAAACTAGGAAGGACGTAATACCCAAATCAAACACTATAAAATTAGCAGACGGTTCGAAAATAACATCGGACACAGCAGTGAACATCGAACTCGAAGTCGCAGGACAGAAACTAACACACCAAGTGATATATCTACCAACAACTACAGTAATGATAATGGGCATGGACTTGTTAAGAAGACTGGGACTAGCAATAAGATGGGAACAAAAACCAAGTAGACAAACCGACAAAGAAAAACCTAGGGAAAAACGCGAGGGCAAGCAAAGGTTAACAAAGGAACAACAAGAAAGACTACAAACCATAATAACCGAGGAATTCGAAAAAGCGAAAAAAAGGCCAAAAGGCATTAAAGGGGGGAAACACATCACAAAACTAAAACATAAAGAACCAATAAAACAAAACGTGATAGCAGATGAACTATCAAGAAACCCAGTATGCGCCGCGTCAGTTGACGAAAACGAATGGTACACAAGAAAATTAAATAAGGTAATGGCGAACCCCGAAACAGAACCAGACTACCGAATACAGGAAGATAAACTGTATAGAAGAATAATCAATCCACGATACGGGGGCAAATTAGACCCCGACACCGAATGGAAGCTATGCGTCAAAAACTCCGAAAAAAGAAGAATCCTCTCACAAAACCACGACGAACCTAGCGCAGGACACCTAGGGGTATCAAAAACATTCAACAAAACGGCACAACGTTATTATTGGCCAGGCATTTTTAGAGACGTCGCAAGATACGTAAACAGGTGCGAGACATGCCAAAAACACAAAACGTCGCAGGAAAAAAGACCAGGACTCATGCATATCAATAACACGGAAGAACCATGGCAAGTAGTGACAACCGATCTAATAGGACCACTACCACGATCGTCAAAGGGATATCAATGGATCATCGTTTTTCACGATAAATTCACAAAGTGGTCGGAAATAAAGCCATTGAGGAACGCAACGACAAACGCGGTTATAAACGCATTAAAAGAGTGCATACTCATGAGATACGGCAGAGTACAGACATTACTCAGTGACAACGCAAAGGTCTTCACAAGTAAACAGTTCAGAGACACACTCGAAAAGTACGGTATACAACAGAGACTTACCGCACCATACACACCCCAGTGTAACCCAACAGAAAGAATAAACAGGACATTAGAAACCATGATAGCCGCCTTTATAGAAAAAAACCATAAAAAATGGGACGAGTACTTAGGTGAATTCAATTTTGCGATAAACACTTCAGTACAAGAATCAACGAAATACACGCCCGCATTCTTGTTATTCGGCAGGGAACTCAGACATTTTAACGACGAAAACAACCTCCCAACTCCAACACTGAAAGAAAAACAAAAACTAGAAGAAATTTATCAAATGGTACGAGAGAACCAGAAACTAGCATCAACAAACCAAAAGAAAAACTACGATAAATCGAAACGAGAATGGGAACCAAAGATGGAACAACTCGTACTTAAACGAGATTTTCCACTGTCAAACGCAGAAAAAAATTTCTGCGCGAAACTAGCACCAAAATACTCAGGCCCGTACAAGATAATAGAGAAAAAATCGCCCGTGATATTTTTATTAAAAGCACTCAACGGAGGCAAAATATGCACAGCACACATAAAGGATATAAAAAGATTCCAAGAATAAAACGAAAGAAACATAACCGCTAAAAGTCAGAACACAACACGAATAGTCCAAGACGACACACACCATCCAACATAGACCCGACCGGGAAGGTCCGACCAAACAAACATCGGACTATAAGAAAGCATAGACAAAGAGCACAGAATACACAAATGTCACTAGAAAGAAATCAACCTACCCTCAAGACAAAAAAATATAACATCGAAATTAAGAAAACGTCAAAAAAGGATCATTTACAGTGGAGTAAACGATGGCGGACGCGACAACCCCAGCGTGCTCGGAAAAAGAAGCGGCAATGCAAGGTCCGTCAACCAAAAAGGAACCCGATGATGACCGAACGATGTCACCAGAATGCCAGGCAATGGCCACAGAGGTAGTGGCAGCCGAGGGGCAAAAGAAGAAGAAAAAGAAAAGGAGAGGAAGAAAACGCATGGGTAACCACCGAAAGGGGATAGTGAGGTTACCCAAATACAAAAAGGGTGACAAAGGAGGGAAGGCACAGCCAAACGCATAGGTTCGAAAAATACAAAGTGACATACAGACGACAGTAAACCACTTTCTAGTTCTTTTGATACAGAGGATGGTGTGTAACCAACGGTGATGTTTACAGGTAAACATCCCAAAGCGAGAGGGGGGAGTGTGACGAGCGCCGTCACAACGCAAAGCAGCCTACACGGGCGGCGTGAATCATCGCACGAGGGACCCACGTGAACACGCCGTCACAGCGCAAGCAGCCCACAATACACGTGCCGCCTGACTCACCACGCGGGGCCGGCGTGAACGCACTCGCCAGGCCAATGACATCAGCGGCGCGATCTCCGCCGAACCGCGCCGAGGCCCACCGAAGCAGCCAGCAGAAAAGTATAAAAGCCGAACAAGAGCGTCCAGCGTCAGTTCGCTAGCGGCGCTCGTACCATCGGGGTCGGTCTGATTTCCCTCTGGATCGATCCCATCGTCGGCCTGATTACCCTCTGGGTTGACGAGTGGTACGAGCTCTCTGGTGGACCCACAGGGGCTGTTGCTCGCGCCTGGCCTCGCGGCCCGGCCCGTCCAACCACCCCGAGCGTCTGCGTTCCCCCCGCGACCGCCGCGTCACCCGCGCTCCACCGGGAGTCCGTCGTCCTCCCGTCAGCCGCCCGGGCGGTCCCGCTTCATATAATATTGTAACCGTGTTTAGGCTTGCGTCAACGTCTCTCGATATCATGTAATAGGTTAAGAGAATTGTAAATAAAAGTCGCTAGTGTTTATCGAGCATTTTATTCTTTGTCCTAGGAAATAGTGAAAAGCGAGGTTCGATCCCTCACATCTAATGAACGAAGTGGGTCGCTCTCAGCCGGGCCGATCCACTCCGTTACAATCATACTAATATTATTAATGCGAAAGTATATATGAAACTGAACCCTCTGTTATTTGCTATCGTCTCTACATGTTATTTGTTTGTTACAATTTAAAGAAGGCATAGGTATTACAACGTGGTCTGAGACATCTTAGGTCAAAGATAATAAAATTAAATAGTAAAGAAATATTATGAACTAATGACAACAAAATCGATACATGCTTACTAATATTATCAATGCGAAAGTGTGTTTGTTTGTTGGTTTGTTGATTTATTGGTGTGTTGAATGTCCTTCAATCAAGCCGCAACAGAGCTACGGATTGACGTGATTTTTTGCATGGGTATAGTTGAGAACCTGGAGAGTGACATAGGCTCCTTTTTATCCCGGAAAATCAAAGAGTTCCCGAGGGAATTAAAAACTAAATCCACGCGGACGACGTCGCGCCTCGCGGGCATCAGCTTGTCATAAATATGTGAAGTTAAAAAATTATGTGAAGGAAGGAACAATGTATGGTGGTGGTATCTATTTAATGAATAATATGTAATATATGGGAAACCGTTACCGCGAGGTCTCGGTTCGGGGCGAACCACTAGTATATATGAATATCTTAGGATTTATCGCAAAATAACAAAAACGAACGCGCGCGAAACTTAATCCACATATTTGACGTAACAAGCTGATACGACCCTATGACAGAAAAAATCGGCCAAGTGCGAGTCGAGCCTCGCTTTTTTAGAGTTCTGTACATATGACCAAATCACTTTTTTAAACTAGATATTTTTTGGTCACAACTTAGAAAACGGATTATAAATCGGTGTTTTCAGTATTTGTTGTTTAAATACACTACATATGCTACTTAATATACAGAAAGGGGTTGTTTTTTACGAGGTAATTCGAAATGAATTTGCAAAATAAAAGCGCAACATATGGCATTCTTTTTGAAAATGACATGTACTTACACAAGTCATGATGACATTTGACATAAAAATAACCACAATTGACAGCAATTGACATTTGACATGCTAGCAATTTGACAATTGAAATGACTTAATATGACGTAAGGCATTACAAACATAGACAACAAAAGCAGATGGAAAAACTCTGACGACTTTCTTCATTTTTGTAGCTAAAAAATAATTAAAAATATATTTGAACTATACTTAATGAGCTCTAGATAATAACACTCCACATATATGCCATGATGCCAGGGTAAAATTAAAATTTTATTTCGACTCCTTTTCTATGTATGAAAATTTACCATGGGGAGCCCCCCTTTATTTGTTAATGTTATTTTATTTTTATTATTTGTTGTTATAGCGGCAATAGAAATACACACTCAGTGAAAATTTCAACTGTCTACCTATTACGGTTTACGATATACACCCGCTGACAGACGGACAGACAGACAGACGGACGGACAGCCGAGGCTTAGTAATAGAGTCCCGTTGGAACCCTAAAAACAATTATATAGGCAATGTAGGCATAATAATGGCACGGGTAGTAACCCGTGCGAAGACGGGGCGGGTCGCTAGTATCCAATATTTAGGCCCATACTCCATCGTGTTTTGAAACTCGAAATTGAGCAATTTTTAAGTCAAGCAGAAAGCTTGTTCCCCTAATAAGAAAGTATAAACAATAAGAAAGTATTAACAATAAGAAGGTAGAAACAACTTTCCGTTTGTGAGGATTCCTTTTGTGCTTTGTAAAAATTTCGAAATCAAAAAAATTAAAAACCTTAAAAAATCTACGCGGATGAATTCGCTGGCATCACCTACCTAGTGCCTACAACATAAATAGGAAGCAATTTAATTAAAGTTTAGCAGACCTTTATATACCTAATGGTTAGTAAAAAGAAAAACTAATCTTGCAGGTAATACAATCTGCTTCGTAGTCATTAACATAATATTCATCTCAAATGCGTAGATTAACACAATATTCATCTCAAATGCGTAGATAAAATAATTAATATTCATCTAAAATGCGTAGATAACATAATATTCATCTAAAATGCGTAGAGATTTTTTTAGATAATTTTGAACTCGTTTGATTAGTCTTGACTCTTGACAAGTACTCTGGCTCTAGATGATATCCAGCTGATGATGGTAGTTTTGGTTACTCCCATTTGAATTTTGTCGAAATCGGTCGAGCCGTTTTTAAAAAATCAACAATAACTCATATAGGTACTTTGTAGTAGCGCTAGTGTTTTTTAATATAAAAAATTCTTTTTAAAAAACCGACTTCAAACGTCCGCGCCGCTACTAAGTATATAATTTATTGTTGATATTTTAAAAACGGCTCGACCGATTTCGATAAAATTAAATGGGACCACTTGGGAAGTTATACCCTTTAAATAAAAAAAAAAAAGAATTTTTCTAATCGGTTTCGGTGTCCTCGAGTAATCGGTGAATATACATAAAAAATCGGCCAAGTGCGAGTCGGGCCTCGCTCTTTTAGGGTTCCGTTAAAAAAAATTTAATTAAAAGATTTCCATCTACCCACCTACCCATTTTGATTTATTTTTTTTAATTTAATTTAATTTTTATTATTTGTTGTTATAGCGGCAACAGAAATACATAATATGTGAAAATTTCATCTGTCTATCTATTACGGTTTACGAGATACAGCCCGCTGACAGACGGACGGACAGACGGACGGACGGACGGACGGACGGACAGCGTAGGCTTAGTAATAGGGTCCCGTTGGTACCCTTTGGGTACGGAACCCTAAAAAAGATTCCGACGAATTGAGAACTTACTCCTTTTTTGAAGTCAGTTAAAAAAGATTTTTTTTATGTTAAACTAGCTGATGCCCGCGACTTCGTTCGCATGGATTTAGTTTTTAAAAATCCCGCGGGAACTCTTTCATTATCCGAGATAAAAAGTAGCTCTCCCGGTCTGGGAAACCACTACTATATCCATTACTATACCCATGCAAAAAATCGCATCAATCCGCTGTTCTGTTGCGACGTGATTGAAGGACAAACCAACAAACAAACAAACACACTTTCGTATTTATAATATCAGTAATGCTTTATTATAACACTTTTTATAATTGTCAAATTTTTTACCATACTTAACCAAAGACAAAATTACGTTTAGCTGTCATTTACGTTTTGTTATTCCACTGTCATTTGCGTTTTGTTATTCCATGTCAGATGCGTTTTTGTTATACTACGTTTTATAGTGACTTGACGGAAACGCGGTCGAACGGGATAAAAAGTATCCTATGTCCGTCTCCTGGTTCTAAGCTACCTCTCCACCAATTTTCAGCCAAATCGGTTCATCCGTTCTTGAGTTATAAATAGTGTAACTAACACCACTTTCTTTTATATTTAAATATAGATATAGATATAGATTATTTATAAAACCAGTTGTCTCATATGCAAATTCAACACGGAGACATAATTATGTTATGCCATCTTACGTACGTTACACTATACGTATCTGTGGCGGTGTTGCGTCGTGATTGAGGGACAAACCAAGCAACAAACGCACGATATAGACAAACGAATAGTTTAGGTATCCAAGCGATCGGTCCGGCATTGTCCAGCTTCCCAGCGTCGGCGACGGCCGGACGAGCTCATTATCTACTTGAGCTCGTTCCATTCCCGTTATGAGCACTTGAGACTTGAGTCCTGAGGACAACCATTTTGGAATTCTGAGCATCTAAGGGAGAGGGCAGACCTGGCTACTTTTAGCGGCAGCGATCGGCGTTTTTATTGTTTTGAGTCGCTGTTCGGAAGCTCGATTCCGCATCTGAACGCTAACGTGGCGTGGACACACAACAAACGCCAGTCGCAGCGATCGAGATGCGTTTTAAGCAGCGTTTCGCGATTTTTAAACGCTGACCTAAGAACTGACCTTCGCTGATTTTAGCATCGTATCGAACGCTTTTGAGTCGCAATAGTTTTATATAAAACTAGTAGGGCGCGTGGGTGCGCGGCCCGCAAGCGGACCGCGGTTTTTCTATCGTCAAGTGGACTTTCAGGTCCTGATCATTTTCTATCAAATAACCACTCTTCCATCTTTTATACTCTCCGAGATAGATGCCTATGAAATTGGTATCCGCCATCTTGAATCCGCCATTTTGAAATTTTTTTCAGCTCACTGCCAATTGGATGAGGTTTCGAGTATTTTTTGTTTGAGCACCTCCCACCTATCTTCAATACCCTGGCCGTGCCCCTCACCCACCTTCCAAGCCCTCGATCATCATATCTCACCATTTCTCAGAATGAGATTTCTTTTATAAAAACAAATTTTCAAAAGGAACCGTATCAAAGTCTTGTATAGTTCCCAACTTCTAGTCTCTTCAATATTCGCCATATATTTTGTATGAAGAAAAAAAAATCCGCCATATTGGATTTTTTTTCTATTCATCAAATAGACCTTTGGGTCCTGATCATCATTTGTCAAGAAACCACTCTTCCATCTTTTATACTCCCCGAGATAGACACCGACGAAATTTGTATGGCGGCCATCTTTTTTCCGCCATTTTGAATTTATTTTCAGCTCACTGCGAATTGGATGAGGTTTCGAGTGACATTTGTTCGAGCACACCCCACCTATCTTCAATACCCTGGCCGTGCTCTTCACCCGTCTCCAAAATCCTCAATCATCAGCTCTCTCCATAATTTTCCTCCGAATGAATTTTTGTCTTCTATACGAAACCATTAGTGAAAAAAAAATTTTTCATACAAAATTTTACAGGAGAGGTGATCAATCAGTCAGTGAATCAGTGAATCAGCACGAGCAGCTATATATATATTAACTAGTATTTCGCTCGGTGCGCGAGCTGCTAAAGCAGCTCGCGGGAAGTGTTATTACTTCAAGTAGGGCGCGTGGGTGCGCGGCCCGCTAAAGCGGACCGCGATTTTTTTACTCATCAAGTAGACCTTCGGAATCTGGTCATCTTTTGCCAAAAAATTTGTTCGAGCACACCCCACCTATCTGCAATAACCTGGCCGTGCTCCTCATTCACAAATGAAAAAGAAAAAAAAAGAAAAAAAGCAAATGTAAAATGAAAAAAAAGAAAAAGAAAAAAAGCCCTATGAACCTATCAAAATCAATGTCTTGCATAGTTCCCAACTTCTAGTCCCTTCAATATTCCCCATATACATTTTGTATGAAAAAAAAAAAATCCGCCATCTTGAATTTTTTTCCTACTCACCAGGTAGACCTCCGGGTTTTGATCAACTTTTGTCGAGAAACCGCTCCTCCATCTTTTATAGTCTCCGAGAGAGAGACGGACAAAATTTGCCGCCATTTTTTTTCCGCCATTTTGGAATTTTTTTTCAACTCACTGGCAACTGCTCGAGGTTTCGAATGACATTTGGTCGAGCACCCTCCACCTATCTTCTATACCCTGGCCGTGCCCCTCGCCCGTCTCCGAACTCCTCACTCATCAGCTCTCTCCACCTTTCTGCGAGTCACGTTCTTTTCAGCTCTATACGACACCATGGGTGAAAAAAATTTTTTTCATACAAAATTTTACAGGAGAGGGGTCGGAAATTTGAGACGTCACAGCTCGGCCGCCATCTTGTTTTTTTAATTTTTTTCACTTTTTCTGTTAATCGTTTACTAATTTCTACAATAATCCAAAATTTCAAAGAAATCGGTCGGAAAACAAAAGAGTTGCAAGATTCACGTCGGCCGCCATCTTGTTTTTCCGAAATGTCATAATTTTCCCCAACTCGAATCCCCCCCCCAAACACATCTCCCGAACATCATTATATTGATTTCCGTCTCCTTCTAGGAGAACAACCCTGTCAATGAGTCAGTGAATCAGTCAGTCAGTGGTAATCGAGCTATATATATTATAAAATCTTTTTAACCGGTTTCAAAAAAGGCGTAGGTTCTCATTTCGTCAGAATCTTTTTTTTTTAATATGTATGTTCGCACGATTACTCAAAGACAATAAATTATAATAAAATAAATACTTTGTAGTGGCACGGGCGTTTGAAATCGGTTTTTTAAAAATATTTTTTTATATTAAATTATTAAAAAACCGACTTCAAACACCCGCGCCACTACAAAGTATTATTATGATTTTTTTTAAAACTCAATAATATTAGTTCCAGAGACACTCGTTTTACTGCTTATAGCGACAATATGGCGTCAATCAAGTAAGTCCAAAAAAAATTGACGGCAGCCTTTCCAATGTTAATCATAGCATAGATTAATAATACCTAGAGCTCAGTGCGATTCACACACGATGCCGCTCAAAGATGTGGCAAGTGGCGAAGCAGATCTTACGTCGCTGTGGTTTGTACTTTGTATGTATACGTCATACATACCTATACATCTCCCGAGGACGCACGCACGGTACGGACACGCGATCACGCCGCTTCCATTCCTCCGCGCCAGTGTTGCCAACTGCTAGCTTTACCCAGTTGCTAGACTTTTTTCAAAATGTTCCTAGATTGCCAGTTTTACCCCAAAAAGTTGCTAGACTAACTAAATGTTACAGTAGGTGGTAGGTTACAATAAAATGTCAATTTCTGACAATCATTTTTGTATTTATTAATTCTAACAAGAGAGTTAAAAATGTCTTGTATACCGGTGTACGTCATTGAATAAAAAAATAAATTAAAAATTTAGCTGCAAGTTTCATTAAATTGTAGATTAAATCTAGCTATAAAGTTGCCAAGTTGGCATCACTGCTCCGCGCGTGTTCCACGCATAAACGTAGTAATCCCTATCTTTATGGTTCCACGCGAAGGGGCGGCACACGAAAAACCGCATTACTGCTACGTAAAAAATTGGTTGTCTGTAAAGTCGGTTTATGGACGATAGTTTTAACTTATTGATGAATAAATGTGTCACAAGCCAACGCTTGGGCTGATCGTGCCTCTCTATCGCTTGTTCCGCGCTCTCGCTTGTTCCGCGCTCTCGCTTGCACGCTCAGGCTCAGGCGGGACGTGACGCTTTTTCGTGCGTGCAGCCGGTGTTCATCGATTTATAAGACGTTATCACGTCAAAATGAATTACTAAATCCATTATTTTTTTAGAATTTTCATTTTATGCCGGACTAGTGATTTCTTGTATAATTCTTGCAATTCACGAGGGCGACTGACTTATGGTTGTGTGTGTGTCGTATCTGTATAAGTGTGAGCGAGCGCAATGCTCGCGCCTGCCCGCTCCCACCTAGTCTTTGACAGGCACGCACACTTATGCAATGTGCATGTACACGAAGTAACCACGAGGCTCACTCGCCTTCGTGAATTGCAAAAACTGTATAGTAACCAAATTGCAGCTACCACTTCAAAGGCCATTCTTTGTGTCTGACCCGAACGATCGAAATCCATTCTCGCGGACAGGAGAGGCGTGCTTCCATATCTCTGTGAGATATTTGTTTCACCGCCAACGCCCTGCTGCGGTTTTATATGCGAAATGTGAAAATCGCTTTGAGCACTGCACTCTTAGTGGGTGACCTTGCAAATACAGCAAACAATCAATCATCTCGCGATACTGTTTAGGTGACAGATTGTGACATATAAGCAGGTTTTAGGGTACCCAAGGGGTGCCAACGGGACCATATAATGTCGTCCGTTGTAGTCCTAAGTATACTAAGCGTCCATGCGTCGGTCTGTCATCTCATGACCGTAATCCCACTTCCTACTTATCCTACTAATAGAATAGAATAGAATAGAAATGTTTTTTATTCAAATAAACTTTTACAAGTACTTTTGAATCGTCAATGAGTCTACCACTGGTTCGGAATGCCGTTCCTGCCGAGAAGAACCAGCAAGAAACTCGGCAGTTGCTCTTTTCAAAATACTTTTACAATATACAAACTAGCTGAATTTATTAAATATTATAAACTAGCTGAATCCCGCGACTTCGTACGCGAGGATTTAGTTTTTAAAAACCCTCGGGAACTCTTTGATTTTCCGGGATAAAAAGTAGCCTATGTCACTCTCCAGGTCCTCAAGTATACCCATGCAAAAAATCACGTCGATCCGTAGACCTGTTGCGGCGTGATTGAAGGACAAACCAACAAACCAACAAACAAACACACTTTCGCATTTATAATATTAGTAAGGCCACGTTTTCGCATAGGCGTGGCGTTGCGCGTCGCGCGGCGCGTCGCTCGCTCGCTCTCGCTCGCCCTCATACCTTGGCCATATCGCGCGACCGCTCACGCGACTCGACGCGCCGCGAGAAGCGCAACGCCACGCCTATGCGAAAACGAGGCCTAAGGAGTAAGGATGCGAAAGTTTATGAGAATGGATGGATGTTTGTTACTCCCTTCACAACACAACGAATTAACCGATTTGGCTGGGAATAAAGATAGCTCATATTCCAGGATTAACACAGAAGCAAAGAGTCCCCGCGGCAATTGGGTATTTGACTATTGTCAAAATGTTTATATTCATCATCTATATATATAAAAGAAAGTGGTGTTAGTTACACTATTTATAACTCAAGAACGGATGAACCGATTTGGCTGAAAATTGGTGGAGAGGTAGCTTAGAACCAGGAGACGGACATAGGATACTTTTTATCCCGTTCGACCGCGTTTCCGTCAAGTCACTATAAAACGTGGTATAACAAAAACGCATCTGACATGGAATAACAAATCGCAAATGACAGTGGAATAACAAAACGTAAATGACAGCTAAACGTAATTTTGTCTTTGGTTAAGTATGGTAAAAAATTTAACAATTATAAAAATGATAGCTAAACGTAATTGATAATATCATCAGTAATATGTTTTCTCTTTGAATCATCATTAACAATGCCGCGAGCAAGACGATCAAATGTTTCCTGCTACAAAGCTACGGATTGACGTGATTTATTGGATAGGTATAGTTGAGAACCTGGAGGGTGACAAAGATTTCCCGCGGGATGTTATGAACTAAATCCACGCAGACGAAGTCGCGGGCATCAGCTAGTACTAATATAATATTATAAATGCGAAAGTGTGTTTGTTGGTTTGTTTGTTTGTCCTTCAATCACGATTCACGCCGCAACAAAGCTACGGATCGACGTGATTTTTTGCATGGGTATAGTTGAGGACCTTTAGATTGACATAGGCTACTTTATCTCCCGAAAAATCAAAGAGTTCCCGAGGGATTTTAAAAACTAAATCTACGCGGATGGAGTCGCAGGCATCAGCTAGTTATTTATAATCGAAAATGTAACACGTAAAAATAACATTTGTAAAAACAGAAAATAAATCGGTCCAAAAACAAATAAGAGAGCTTTAAAGTTACCTGTCACAACTCACCAGCTCGATACACGCTCCATAGAAAATATCGTTTTAGAAAGAGACAGAGTAATACAGTCACAGTAAAACAACTTATAATTACGAGATGAGTATAGATATTTAAATAAGAGAAATATAAAAAAGGCATTGTGATAAGATATTTAAAAACGTTATTTTAAATAAATAAAAAATATCAGTCAAATCCCCAATTAATAAATCTTTAAGCCACGCGGACGAAGTTACCTCATTATCATTCACAGGTCACAGCACTTGTATTTCTATTGTCGCTACAACAAATAATAAGAAAAAAAGTTAAAAATTCAAGAGGATCTCCATATAATAAACCTTTGTGTTAGCTCGATCCTAATAATAGCTGGTGTGATAATGTTCAATCTTGTAAGAGAGTACGGAACCCTTCGTGTGCGGTTCCGATTCGATATTGACCTGTTTTTTGTACACACGACATGGAAATGGCTAATTTATTATGTGCAATTAATTAGATGAAATTAGTTGATCGAATACAAGATTAAGGTCATGACTAAAACTACTATGGCTTTTTCCTGTTATAAACTAGCTTTCTTTTGCAACTTAGTCCGTGGCTTAGACTTTTAAAAATCCAATATAAGAATATTGGATTTTTAAAACTTAACTATAGGCCTCATAAGAAGGCTCAGGGTCACTCAGCGAGCGATGGAGAGAGCTATGCTCGGTATATCCCTGCGAGATCAAATAAGAAATGAGGAGATCCGTAGTAGAACCAAAGTCACCGACATAGCTCAGCGAGTCGCGAAATTGAAGTGGAAATGGGCGGTACACATAGTTCGAAGAGCTGATGGTCGTTGGGGTCCCAAGGTGCTGGAGTTGTGACCCCGCACCGGGAAGCGCAGTGTTGGCAGAACCCCCACCAGGTGGACTGCCGACATCAAACTAGTCGCAGGGAGCCGCTGGATGTAAGCGGCGCAAGATCGAAGCCTGTGGAAGTCCATGCAGGAGACCTTTGTCCAGCAGTGGACGTCTATAGGTTGATAAAGAAGTTAGAAGAAAACTTAACTTCTTCTTTATCAACTGATAGACGTTATACTGCTGGACAAACGTCTCTAGCATATACTTCCACATGTATCGGTCTTGCGCCGCCTGCATCCAGCGGACCCCTGCGACTCATTTCATGTCGTACACCTAGTGGGGGGTCTACCAATTGTACTCATCATCATCATCATCATTAGCAACCCATCAACGGCTCACTACTGAGCGCAGGTCTCCTCTCAGAGAAGGGTTATAGGACTTACAGGCCATAGTCCACCACGCTGGCCCAATGCGAATTGGTGGACTTCACACACCTTCGAGAACATTATGAAGAACTCTCAGATGTGCAGGTTTCCTCACAATGTTTTCCTTCACCGTTGAAGCAAGTGATATTTAATTGCTTAAACGCACTCGACTCCGAAAAGTCAGAGGTGCGTACCCGGGATCGAACCTGCGACTCCCCGAATAGGAGACCACAGTCCTAACCACTAGGCTATCACTGCTACTGTATTCTACTACTAGTAGTATTTGCCAGTGCAAGGTCGCCACTCAAGCACCTTGAGGCCTCAACGACCAATGGTTCTAACTTTACCTACTATGTATATTCGTCGTTGTCGTTAGTAACTTGAAATGACAAAGTCTCACTGAAGTAATTGTCCAATAGACGCATACTTGACTAATACGATCAGCTCTTGACTCAATGGATACATCCGTTCTGTGTAGGCGTAGCTTTTTGAGCACAATTACTGAATTTCTGCTTCTGGCATTGTTCGCGAGCTCATTATGACTAGGTATCAATGACTATCACGACACCACCACTGAAATGTTTAAAGAGTGCGTGACATACTCATGGGTAGCATAAGTATGTCACGCACTCTTTAAACATTTCTGTGGTGGTGTCGTGTGATGCAGGTTGTTACGTTTCCTCAAATATGGTTGAGAGAAGCAATGGCTGGGTCATGCGTCATGCTCGTGAACGGGTGCCACCGGCGGGGCTACTTTATGTCTGCCCATCTTAAGATAGAAGTTAGTCGGTATGCATTTTTGGAACTTCCCTCATTGTGGAAACACTGCATATATAGTATAGTATTTACTGTATTGTGTTTTGAAAAGAGCAACCGCCGAGTTTCTTGCTGGTTCTTCTGGGCAGGAAGGGCATTCCGAACCAGTGGTAGAGCCAGACGATTCAAAAGCACATGTAAAAAGTTTATTTGAATAAAAAATATTTCTATTCTATTCTAATGCAAGACGATTTGTTAACCCCCGACGGAAAAAGTTAAGTGGCATAAGTTTGACGTGTGTATCTTATTATGTGTTTGTGTATCTGTGTGTCTGTCTGTTCCCTCGTATCTCCCCAACGACCATTTGTACACCCATACTTAGCTATCGAAAAAGCCGCATTAAGATCGATCCATGACCGATCGAACCATCTCGATCACATTGATCGAAATGGTTCTTGCCTACAATTTATGAAGATCTGCATCCTCAATAGAAGCCTCAATAGCCCAACGGTTAAAGGTGCGGACTGAAAACTGAAAGGTCGCAGGTTCGAATCCCACCCGTTGCACTATTGTCGTACCCACTCCTAACACAAGCTTTCCACTTATTTGGAGGGGAAAGGAGGATATTAGTCAACTTCAACTTGACTGATATTCTTTTTATAAAAAAAACTAGCTGATGCCCGCGACTTTGTCCGCGTGGATTTAGTTTTTAAAGTCCCTCGAGAACTCCTTGATTTTCCGGGATAAAAAGTAGCCTAGATGTTGACCCGAGTAATAAGCTACCACGGTATAAAATTTTGTAGAAATCTGTGCGGTAGTTTTTACGTGAAAGAAGGACAAACAAACAGACAAACAGACAAAAATTAAATAAAAATCTGTTTTGGGCTCAGTATCGATAGTAAAGCATCCCCCAATTAAAATTTTCAAAATATATTAAATGTACAGAAATCTTCCAGTTACAGTTTTATTATTTAATAATATAAGTAGGAGGAAGTAGGATAGTAGGATAGGTAGTAGGAACATAGAAACATACATACATACATACATACATACATACATACATACATACATACATAGTACATACATACATACATACATACATACATACATACATACATACATAAATACATACATAAATGCCGCGTAATTAAAAGATAAATATGTGAAAAGTAGCATACTAATATCCCGCAGGAACCGTTTGTTTTCCCGGGATAAAAAGTAGCCTTTGTCATTTTTCAGGCCCTTAACTTCACCTGTGCAAAAAAATCACGTAAATCTAAAACTCCATTGCGCGTATTTTGAAGGAAAATGTGTAAAAAATAGCGATGCTATCCCGCAGGAACTGTTTGCTTTTCGGGGATAAAAAGTAGCCTATGTGCTATTCCAGACTATAATCTATGTCTATGTCTATGCGAAAGTTTGTGTGTGTGTGCGTGTGTGTGTGTGTGTGTGTGTGTGTGTGTGTGTGTGTGCTTATGACTCTTAAAAAATTCAAAATTCAAAATTATTTATTTCATGTAGGCCAACCTGTGGCTCTTATGACACGTCAAAATTCTACCACCGGTTCGGAAAGCGGATTCTGCTGAGAAGAGCCGGCAAGAAACTCAGCAGTTGCTCTTTTCAAAATAATCATTTTACAATATTAATAAGTAGCTATTACATTGTAATAAGTTTTTATACTATCTTGTGGGCAGCTGGATGGCAAGCTGATTTAACCCGTCCATCTTTGTTAGAATAGAATATGACATTTCCACAAAACGTACTACAATTCACTTCATGTCAAAGACGGGCAGACAGAAAGTAGCCCCATTCCCGCCGGCGGCACCCGTTCACGAGCATGACGCATGATCCAGCCATTGCTTCGCTCGACCATATTTGAGGGAACGTAACAACCCGCACCACACGACACCACCACAGAAATGTTTAAAGAGAGCGTGACATACTTAGTTATACTTATTGTTATATTGTTATTTATTTAATTACAAGCTTTTATTTGGCTTGACCAGTTTATTTGTTTGTTTGGGTCAAATCTTGCAAGATGAATTAGACCCATTTCCCGGTTTCTGATCGAGCTGAAATTTTGCATGTATGTGTAAATCGGATGACGATGCAATATTATTGTGACATGGAGCTGATCTGATGATGGAGACGGAAGATGGCTATCGGAACTCTGTAATAAAACGACGTAACCCCATCGAGTTTGGGCTCGTTTGATTCGTAATAACAAGTACTCTGATCCTAGATGATACCCAGAGTCTAATGATGTAGCTACTAAAAGCTTGTATTTAAAAATATTTTTTATTTTAGTTTGCGCCTCTGTAGGTAGGTTAAATGTACCAAGCTCTATAGCGGTAATAAGTTTTTATCTTTGAACTAGGTACTTATTTAAAAACACATATTTTATTAAATCGAGGTAATCGAGGTTTATATAACGCACATTAATCTATATATATAAAAGAAAGTGGTGTTAGTTACACTATTTATAACTCAAGAACGGATGAACCGATTTGGCTGAAAATTGGTGGAGAGGTAGCTTAGAACCAGGAGATGGACATAGGATACTTTTTATCCCGTTCGACGGCCTTTCCGTCAAATCACTATAAAACGTGGTATAAGAAAAACGCATCTGACATGGAATAACAAAACGCAAATTAGAGTAGAATGACAAAACGTAAATGACAGCTAAACGTAATTTTGTCTTTGGTTAAGTATGGTAAAAAATTTGACAATTATAAAAAGTGTTATAATAAAGCATTACATGATATTATAAATGCGAAAGTGTTGTTTGTTGGTTTGTCCTTCAATCACGTCGCAACAGAACAGCGGATTGATGCGATTTTTTGCATGGGTATAGTAATGGATGTAGTAGTGGTTCCTCAGACCGGGAGAGCTACTTTACTCGGATAATGAAAGAGTTCCCGCGGGATTTTTAAAAACTAAATCCATGCGGACGAAGTCGCGCGCATCAGCTAGTTAATGATAAAAGTGCATCGCCTGTAAGATAAGCGTAGTACCTAATTATAGTTACAGTTTTTAGGGTCCCGTACCAAAATGGTAAAAATGGAACCCTTATGGTGAGACTTTCTCCGTCCGTCCGTCCGTCCGTCTGTCACAGTCGATTATTTCAGTAACTATTAAAGCTATCGACATGAAATTTGGCATAGTTGTGTATAATAGTGGCCCAACATCATTGGAATAAAGAAAAATCGAAAATTATTTTTAGTTTTATTAAAAAAGGGGGAAAATCGGGGGTTTGAAATTTCAAAGTAAGATAACTATACCGAGTGGGGTATCATATGAAAGGCCTTTACTTGTGCATTCTAAAACAGTTTTTTATTTATTTCAATATATAATAGTTTTTGAGTAATCGGCCAAAATGTCGAAAAAAATACCGTTCCCCCCCTTATCTCCGAAGTTTACCAATCGAAAAATCTGAAATAATTATGGTCAATAGAGGTTTATGTATATTTTACAGGAAAAATAAAAGCAACGCGAAAATTATTTTACTTTGATTAAAAAAGGGGGAAAATCGGGGGTTTGAAATTTCAAAGTAAGATAACTATACCGAGTAGGGTATCATATGAAAGGCCTTTACTTGTGCATTTTAAAACAGTTTTTTATTTATTTCTATACTTATATAATAGTTTTTGAGTAATCGGCCAAAATGTCGAAAAAAATACCCCCCCCCCCCCCCCTTATCTCCGAAGTTTACCAATCGAAAAATCTGAAATAATTATGGTCAATAGAGGTTTAGGTATATTTTACAGGAAAAATAAAAGCAACGCGAAAATTATTTTAGTTTGATTAAAAAAGGGGGAAAATCGGGGGTTTGAAATTTCAAAGTAATATAAAGATACCGAGTGGGGTATCATATGAAAGGCCTTTACTTGTGCATTCTAAAACAGTTTTTTATTTATTTCTATATACAGGGTGGGCCAGACCAGGTGGATATAAATTTTTTTTAGATTGTTCACTTAGGGGCCTACCAGAACCCGCAAGGAAAAAAATCGGTTCCCACTCGATTACGAGAAAAAAAAATTTATTTTAAATTTTGGAATATCATTGCCTTGACGAACATTTAATTTTTTTTAATTTTTCCAGTGATAATTTCAACAATTTTTTTATGGAATATCTTTACCTATTAAGTGTACTCTCTTAGAAAAAAATTTCAGTCTGATTGGCTGATTTTAAGAGCATTAAATTTTAAATTATTTCAAGAAAATTAAGTTCATCCAAAATCTACAGAAAACTTTAAAATTCCATTAAAAATAAAAGAAGAGGTTCATTGCACTGGTGATTTTTTAAAAACTGTAGCAACTTATGTTCTTTTGATTGCTAAAAGAAAAATTGCATGTCAATGTGCCGGATAAAAAGTTATGATTTTTCAAAAGTCTTCGTTCCTCATTCGTGTAAATAACGACATTATTGAAAAAAATGTTAATTGTTTGTGGAGACTGCAGTATGACCTTTAATTTTAACTGCCTCATTGGTCTCGTGTTCGACTGCGGCCGACGAGGTCCCTGGTTTGAGTCCCGGGTCGGACCATATCAAGTAGGTATTGGAGTTTTCCGTAAGAAATTCTCAGTACTAACCCGGAGTTAGGAAGTTAGCGTTGTTTCACCCCCGTGCCTTGGAGAGCACGTAAAGCCGTTGGTCCTGCGCCTAATCTTCTCTCCGCCCGCGCCTGCGCCTAATCTCTCTCCGATCGTGTCGAATTTTCCTTCCTATCGGGCTATGAGAGTAAAGAAACAGAGAGTGCACCTGTGTTCGCACACACACTTGTGCACTTTAATATCTCTTGCACAGATGGCTAATCTTTCTGAAGATAGGCCGCCGCCGTGGCCGAAATTCGGAAAAAAAACATTGTTTTATTTTTCTTTCTCTTAAAAATGTAGATACCGTCAGTCATCATTAAAGGATTAATGTCCTCCCGACCAAATTTCAGCCAAGTGGGAATTATTGTAACCTTGGATGTCTAAATTGACCGGGCTATTATTATTATATCTAGGTCTAGATTGTAAATTTTATTTTACCTGTTGCGTATTAATTTCATCATAATACATTATTTTAATTATATATTTATGCAGCCGGAATAATCTATCTGGCATAAAAGATGAGCTTGATCCGTGTGAACTTAAGATCTAACTCAACTTGTATGCCTACGTCTCATATCGCGTCATTTATATGCAGGTATCTACATTACTTACAGATAAAATTATTCATTTAAATTTCACTAGCTGATGGCCGCGACTTCGTCCACGTGGATTTACCTAGTTTTAAAAAATCCCAAATTTGCCTATGCAAAAAATGACATCGATCTAGTGCTCTGTTGCAGCGTGATTGAAGGACAAACCAACAAACTATGAAACAAACACATTTCCGCATTCATAGTACTAGTAAGGATATCTGTAAGGATTTTGTACCAAAAAAGTATATATAAGTACCTAGTACAAGAAAGGAAAACACGTGTTAATTGTAACAGTAAACAAACAACGCTACGCGCTACGCATGCGGCATGCCTGAGTGGTCATGGCGGGTGGGTGATGGCTTGATGACTCAGCCATTGGTGGGCAGTGCCAAAGGCGTGAATAAGGGGGTCCAGTCGCCCGGAAAATCTGGGAAATTCTCGAAATTATGCGTATGCCGCATACTGGATGCATATTGCATAATGGTGGCGACTTGATGAGTCAGCTATTAATAGGTCAATGGCAAAGACGTGAATGAGGTGACCAGACGGTCAGAAAATTCGGGAATGTCCGAATTTATGCGTATCCCGCATACTAGATGCATATTGCATAATGGTGGCGACTTGATGAGTCAGCCATTAAAAGTCAATGCCAAAGGCGCGAATGAGGTTGCTAGACGGTCGGAAAATTCGGGAAAGTTTGGGAATTGGGACCCCAACGACCATCAGCTCTTCGAACTATGTGCCCCGCCCATTTCCATTTCAGTGTCGCGACTCGCTGAGATGTCGGTGACTTTGGTTCTCCTATAAATAATAGGTATAATTGGAGAAAATTGTCTATATTATGACAGTGCAAAATCCGTTGCTTAGGTAAGAAGAACTGCGTGCGCAACCTGGGTAAGCTGAAAGCCGGGTAGTGACATTTGTTTTAAACTATTTATAGATTTTTCTATCTCTCAAAACATAATGTCCAGGAAATGATAAGGCTCTGTCTGGTGACCCTACGCGCGATAGTGACAAGCGTCCACTCTACATCACGCTAAAACAAAAACAATTGCGCTTTACTGTTAACGTCGAGTACTAGCTACTAGGTACTTAATATAAATAATATCTATTCTGTATATTACGAGCATTACTAACGTTAACACGTGTTGCATTGTATCGGTCATTGATGCGAGTATATATTTTATGCATATATATTTATGCATATTTTACGCAGTTATGTTGCATGAAATCATTTTATGCTTGGAACAACATAAATAAGTTTGTAAACATAATTTCTGTATCTATATTCATCGGTATATATGTATACATAAAATTACATCAAATTTTGACAGTAGGTTCCAAGCCGTATGGTGCCCTCATAAAGGATTGCTTGGATAAGGAGGAAATTTTGTATGAAAGATATAATTTTATTAAATTATTATGTTTATTTTTATTATAGCCTAAATGTTTTCCTTGAACTTTAAAAAAATAGTGATACATTTTTATCAGATTAAAATTACACTTGACACTCTTGACAGACTTGTTTGTCTTAATATAATCATTAATGATAAAATTATTATGATATTACAATCATAGTTACTTATTAAGTACTATTATATATTCTGTGTCATAGTGGAGAACTAATGATTACCTACTGATAATAAAATTTACATGTTATTATTATTTCATACAGTAGGTACTTTAATCTTGAAATAATATGTTTCTTATATTAAATTTTAAATCAAAGAAAATTAAAAATATGCATAAATTAGGTAATATTGAAATAAAGGATAATAGAGTCTACCACCGTGGATCCATCAGGAGCTGGCAGCAACCTTGGCCAAAGAATTAGTTTGGCCATTCACAGGTGCAATGTTTCCAGCATCGTGGGTACTGGGCCGCGCTGCGCTCACGTCGACGTGGTTTATACTAGCTGATGCTCACGACTTCGTCCGCATTGATTTAGTTTTTAAAAATCCCGCGGGAACTCTTTGATTATCCGAGATAAAAGTAGCTCTCCCGGTCTGAGGACCCACTACCACACCCATTACTATACCCATGCAAAAATCGCATCAATCCGTTGCTCTGTTGCGACGTGATTGAAGGACAAAACAACAAACAAACACACGTTCGCATTTGTTCAGGACATTCAGGATACCAAGTTTTTTGGCTGCTGTTTTGGTCTTTGACTCGATGTTTGTCCCGAAACGGTAACCGATGCAATGTAAACCGTCATCGCGGATATTGAATGTTTGCTTTGTATTCGATAGAAAAGGGGTTGTTTCATCTTGGGCCAGGTACTTGTACGCTATACCAAAAAATAGTATTAAATCATAGAAATTGAAATAAAATATGCTTTTTTGTAGTATTACAGTGAATAAGAGGTACAAATATAAATCTGTAGAATGGCAACTCCCGGAGTGCATCCATCTGCTTTTGTTGTCTATGTTTGTAACGACGTTACGTCATCTTAATGTCATTTCAATTGCCAAACGTCAATTGCTGGTATGTCAAATGTAAATTGCTGTCAATTGTGGTTATTTTTATGTCAAATGTCATCATGACTCGTACAAACGTACTACGCGTTCGTTTCAAGTCGTAGTTTCAAGTTGAGCCCTGCACCATAGAGTAAAGAAATCTACACCCCTCGCGCTTCCCCGCACCGCACCTCAAGTCAGACCCACAGCTAGTAAAGACACAGTATAAGAAGATGCAGTATAATAGTTTATCTATTGTTTTATCTGTTAAGTACTAGCTGACCTGTCTTAACTATGAATATTGAATTCGAATTGGTATAAATAATAAAAAAATATTTAAAAAAAAGTGTTTATTATTCTAATGCTTTACGATATACAACATTCTTAGTTTTTTTTACCAAACCTACCAAAACTCCTTATATCCAAAGTTCAATTTAATAAATTGAAATTTTAATACGTAAACTAAAAAAAACTCTAAAATTATCAAGCAATGAGTTGTCTTCTATTTAAGAGTACTACTATTTTCATCTATACTTTTATTATTTTATTATAAATGTCAAAATCGCACAATGTCAGGTAAGTAAATAAAACCAAAAACACATTTTAGTCAAAAAGACCACCCCTGGTTGCCCCTGAGCCAAAGGTGCCCATCAAGCTCGCGGTATTGCCGCGTTGTATGGCGATTGACAGCCTTTGAATCAGGTAAGCCCCAGAGCGTGGATCGCAGCCTCTTTCCCTTAAACGACGTCCGATGTCAAATAAAAATCTCCTAAGCTCCTCATTCCAGCATCCCATCGTCTCCACCGCCAGAGGGACAAAAAGGTAGCTGCCCAGAAGAGGGGCGTACGTAAACTTAGAATAAGAATTATTATTAAATATTATTTTTGCATGCCTATCCGGTAGATTGTAAGGACTTTTATTGACCGAGCGAAGCGAGGTCTCTGAGTCTACTAGGTGAATTTGCTCTTGTCCGTCCGTCCGTCCGTCTGTCAGAGCCTTATAACTTTTGAATTACTGAACGTAATTACTTCAAATTTAGATATAATATGTAAACTGATGGCCTTCAGCCGAATATTGCATAAAAAATTATATACTACGGCCGTTCAGAGAATGCGTTCCTGACACGTCGCGATTGAACTGACGACGTAACTTTGTAATGGCGTTGCAGTTACGATAAAAATATTATTGCTGGTTGTTTACCGTTTTAACAATTGATGAGCATTAAAACAACATTATTATAATATCAATAATCAATTAATGTTATAATTTTGTGACAGTTGTCGTGACTAACTGACACGTGTCAGGAACGCATTCTCTAAACGGCCGAACTTTAAAAACCTTTATTTCAGGGGGGCTCTCATAGAAGTGAATGCGAAGTAAAAAAAATTTTATCGCGTTATATAAAATTGTAACATATTATCATGTTAAAGATAATTTCGAACCGAGTACAAAAATATTTTTTTTTTAATTTTTCCCTTAAAATTGACGAAATGGGGGGCTTTCAAAGTGGAGATTTAATACGCTCTCTTGAAGACGCTCTCTAGGAGAATTGACTATGTATTTTCGAGCATATTTTAGTTTTTTGTTTTACTTGTATCCTGTACTTGAACAAGAAATACTAAAATTATATGAATATTATAAAGAAATTAGATTATTTAATTTTTAATGGGCATCAGTAATTCATATAGCATCAACATAGCTTCACAATAATGCTAATAGATGGCGCAGTCATTTACTATTCCATGGAACTAGGGAGTTACGACTAGGTATCCCAAAAACAGTTTTGCTTCGAACATTATTATTTAGTTACATAAAATAATAACTTATTATTCAATTAAAATTATTGTTTAGTTAAATATCAAACTTCAATAAACTATTAATTACTGCATTTTGTATATTTTCTATTCGCGTCGATAGACAACGATTCGTACAGATGCCCGTAACCCGTTTTCACTCGTTAGTACTTATTAATTCAATGTTTTCATTAACGTTGCCTAACCTTACGGGCTATGATAAGTTAAAGTAGAATCAATAATTCAGTAGACTAAAATGACAGTTGCTAATGTCACTTTGTAAAATAATATTGCCATATTTATTGTAATAGTGATGTTCTAGTTCAGTAGTTAGTGATAGCTGTAGTACTGTACTATTACATTTCATTTTATAAATCTCATAAGATCACATAATATGTAATAGAAATAGTAATAAAGGTCACCTTTTTAAAGCTATAATAAAGAAAGCACGAATAGAAATATTTAAGATCTATTTTTTAGTACTAAAAGTTGTTTTATTCCCTCAGTATAGGCCGACAAAGACGAGATCAGATTTTCGATAAGATCATAATTGCTATTCAAAATATTTTTGTATCAATTATAATAAACTCAATTTGAGAATTTTCTTAGTAAATAAAAAATAAGTGATTTGGTACACGACGTAATGAGTAAGTGATTGATGTGGATCCTTTAGTCACAACACTATTTTATTTTCATCAGAAACTGACAACACTGTAAATGTCAATTTGGTCTACTGAATTATTGATTCTACTTTAGGTGATGATTTCTGTCAACTTCTTTATCACGATCCTGTACGGGACACCTAAAAGGACATTGGGACGGATGTTAGGACTTAGGATTGTATTTAGGAGCTACCTACGTAAAGAGACTCCTATTTAGGGGATGATATAGGTATGTTTGGTGAAAACGGGCATAATAATAATAATGTCAGGTTTGGTCGTCATGTATCGATTGAATGAATAATCATGGGATACCGTTACCGGGAGGTCTCAGTTCGGGGCGAACCACTAGTTATAATGTAACACCATTGTACTACCCAATCTGTGCAAATAAATAATTTGAATTTGAGTTTGAAATTTATTTTTAATAAGCGGTGCTTCGCGAGCGGTTTACTAAGTGGGTCTGACTTGAGGTGCGGTGCGGGGAAGCGCGAGAGAGCTAGGGGAAATTTGTAACGCGTAGTACCACTAGAATCTAGATCAAAGGTGTCAAACTACTGCATATCCTATACTGTGTCCGTACTGTCGACATGGAACTAGGAATTACGACTACGTCGATTACTTTACTCTATGGTGCAGGGCTCAACTTGAAACGAACGCGTAGTACGTGTCTAATAAACTAGTTAGCCTCGTAAAACTGGAAATGGTAATTAATCCATGCATAATGACGATATGCGGGCCTGAATTATTTGTTTTATTAAGATTTATGCAATCTACTTATCCAAATGTAAAGATTAACTTTTTTACTTAATTGGATTTGAATTTAATATCTATCTTTATGCAAACCTTGAAATTCCGCCGAAAGTATTTTTATCTGATCACTTTACATTTATGATTATTCATTCCAAAATAGCTTCTCCCGTCTTGCTCTCGTTGATCAATATCAATTTTAACTTCCGATTAAGAAATCCTAACATTTCACCCATTAGTGTCCACAAAATTAATACTTTCTTCTACAGTGCCATTGTTCGTATGTGCTGCCTGTTTAATGATCTCAACCTAAACCATAAAATAATGTTGACATTTTCAATTCAATAATGAAGTAAAAGTATTATAAAAACCAAAAACAAACTTTTTCTGACCTCATAATCAAGCATAACCTTCAACTTTTTTATATACATAGTACTAGCTGACCCAGCAAACTTCTTACCGCCAACTTATCTATATAAATAAAACAAATAAACTATCCCAATCCAAAAAAACTATCCTATCTTTTAAGTTGGACCAAATTACAGATAGTTACGAAGTTTGATAAAAATCGGTTCAGTAGTTTAAGAGTCCATCGCGGACAAACAACGTGACACGTAATTTATATATATTAAGATTTTTGACATCTACATCTAATTACTTTTAAGTTTTGACCCTGGAACTAGACTGGACTTCTTCCTACTTCCATGGTTTTTATTACTAATACTAGCTTCTGCCCGCGACTTCGTCCACGTGGAATAGTTGTAACTTCACCTTCACCACCGTAAAAACACCTTCACAATTAATACATTATTTTAGAACAAATTTGGTTAGCATAAAAAAGATTATAGTGAAGGTAGGCATATTATGCTGTCGCGGACTTTTTTTAGAACTTTTAAAGGGAAACAATTCTGTCATACATGATTTTTGCGAAACTAACCGTTTACGCAGCGCACGCAGCGGAAGTTCTCAAAAGGAAAAAAACCCCCCCGAGATTTTGAAACATTCTTCATTGGTGCTCCGCTCCTCTTAGCGTGATGATATAATAGCCTATAGCCTTCTTCGATAAATGAGCTATCTAACACAGAAAGAATTTTTCAAATCGGACCAGTAGTTCCTGAGATTAGCAAATCGTTCAAGCAAACAAACAAACTTTTCAAAGTTTTCAGCTTTATTATATTAATAATAATATAAGTATAGATAGATACGTCATCTCACCTTGTATTTAGTTTTAGACAGACATTATTTATAATAATGTACTTTTTTGTAGTTTTGAATAATTATTATTTTAAGTGTATAATTATAACTATAATTTCTTTTTTGTAACTTTGTTACTTGGAACCCAAATCTGATGTTATTGTAAACTCGCCGGCATATTTAGCGGAACATAAAAAAAGGTCCATAATTAAAAAAATATGGTTTTATTTTAAAATCTACTTACTACACTTCTTTTGGTATTTAAAGTTTCATTTGTTTTACTTAAAATGAGATCACATTAAGATCAGATTTTGCGAGTAAAGGCTATTTGTGAAAAATTGTACATTTTGGAACTTTTCATGTAACCGGGAAAAGTGAAATTTAATATTAAAATAACAATTAATTAAATTAGAAAAATGGTGATTAATATCGCGTATTTCCTCCACGTGCTCTTATTAAAGTTTCTACCCGTCTAGGCATACTGAGAATGATGTTATCGATGGTCTCCTGGGATAGTCTCCGCCATTCCTCAACTACGGCGATTCGCAGTTCTCCCACGTTGGCACGAGCTGGAATTCTGGACTTAACTTTTCTTTTCAGCAAGTTCCAAACGTGCTCTATTGGGTTCATATCCGGTGATCTCGCCGGCCACTCCATAACAGTGATATTCATATCATTAAGATAAGCTTGAGTTACCCGAGCGGTATGCGGCCGAGCATTATCCTGCATAAAAACAAAATCGTCACCGATATATGGGGCAAACGGTACGACATTTTCTTCTAAAACTTCTCTGATATAGGGGTCTGCAGTCCGACTCCCTCTATCAATCACTACCAAGTCTGTGCGAGCTCCCAAACAAATGCCCGCCCAAACCTTTCCTCCCTCCTCGTTCTCCTTTGCGTCTGTATATTCTTTGCCTGCCGTCAATTTGATTTAAGAGAATTCTGCACTCATCACTAAACAATACATTGGTCCGCGTTCCAAAGTCGATGTTCCTGAGCAAAAGTTAACCTGTTTCTACGATGATTTACCTCGAGCCTTGGAGCCTTGGCGGGCACAAATGAACCCAAACCAGCTTCTTCGAGCCTTCTTCGTACCGTACGCTCACTTACGGTTACACCTCGCACTGCTTCTAACTCATGTCGGGCTTGGACGGCCGTCAAACGGGGGTTCCTACGTACACGAAGCCGAATGAAACGATCATCCCTACTCGAAGTGCGTCTTTTTCTGCCTTGTCCTGCTCTTCTCACATAAGTATACCGGTCTCCCTGAACCGTTGGATACTGCGATGGATCGTTGAAACTGGTCGACGAAGATCTCTGGATATCACTCTGTAGGTTTGACCATTTCTTCGCATTTCGAGTGCCCTGGCAATCTCCGTTGGGGCTAAGTCAGGCATAATTCAGTCATCAACTCCAGAAAGATACGCGATTAAAAAAAACTAACAAAAAACAGTATTTCAATGAAATTTTAAATCAAATTCAGAAGGAAGAAATACTCGAAGTTCGCTCCAGATAAGGTGTATTTGAATAAAATTAAAACAATTGCATAAAATGTGATGTTCAGTTGTTTTCTTAGTTTGAAAATATTTCTTTTTAAATTAAATGACGTATAAACCAGCCAGCAACCTTATATGATACTGATATCAAACCTTTTTTTTATGTTCCGCTAAATATGCCGGCGAGTTTATTTTGTTCATATTTTGGTTGCAACCTGTTTTGTGTACCTTTTCAGTACCTAAATAAATAAATTTTGCCTAGCATTTCAAAGAACTAGGTACTCACGTAGAAACAAGAAGGTGATAAAACTGTAATAAAAACTGGATACAAGATATAAACTACCTATCTCAAACCTATACCTAACCTACATCACTTATTAGGAGCAAATTAATACCTATTAAATATTACTTTAGGGGTCTGCAGTTTATTTATTATACATCCATATATATAAAAGTCTCGTGTCACGATGTATGTTCGGAATAAACTCGAAAACTGCTGAACCGATTTTGATCAAACTTCGTAACTATCTGTAATTTGGTCCAACGCAAAAGATTATATCTTAATTATTGACATCAATATTTGTAATTGCAAATTAAAATATATTAAATTACACGACAGTCATATATACAGTTCGAGATTTAGGTTGCTAGGCAACATAGCAACCTAAATCTCCAACGATGTTATTACGAGTATTTTTATGTTGCCAGGCAACCTAATTCTCGAACGATGTTAGATTGCGAGATAGTCTTAAGGTTGATTATACGGTTCTGCCCGCGAAATTCAAATTTAATTTGGCTTTTCGCAATTTGTAAACTTAATACGACAAAGTAGGCTTATGGCCTAATATAATTGCGCCAGTGGCTGTATCATCTTCA
This sequence comes from Oeneis ivallda, assembly GCA_029955525.1. NCBI lineage: Eukaryota > Metazoa > Arthropoda > Insecta > Lepidoptera > Nymphalidae > Oeneis > Oeneis ivallda. The sequence goes on from JARPMR010000010.1 coordinate 1,830,637, forward strand.
CAGGTTTATATAAAAATCTTCGTGTTACTCACAAATTAGCCGATATTCTGACTGTACTGTACTGTTCTGAATTGTACTTTTTTTAGAACTTCCCCTCATTGTGGAAATATTATATTATATTCTAACAAAGTTGCATGGGTTAAATCGGCTTGGCGTTCAGCTGCCCACAAGACAGTATAAAAAGCTTATTATAATGTAATAGCTACATAATAATAATATTGTAAAATGATTATTTTGAAAAGAGCAACTGCTGAGTTTCTTGCCGGCTCTTCTCAGCAGAATCCGCTTTCCGAACCGGTGGTAGAGTCATGACGTGTCATAAGAGCCACAGGTTAGCGTACGAGAAATAAATAATTTTGAATTTAAAAATCCTGCGTGAACCCTTTGTTTTTCCGAAAATTTGGTAGTTGTCACTCAAACAAAATTTGATAGATGTACACTCGTCCTCAACTAGCACCCATGCAACCTTTGATCCGTGCTCTGTTGCGGCGTGATTGAACGCCGAACCAACAAACAAACACACTTTCACATTTGTACCTGATATTAGTTGGGATTGTGTCTTCATGGCTAGTTATTTACCTACTACCGTCAAAGACGTGCCCCGGTACGATGGTATCAGGTGAGACCGCAGTCAAAGGCTATCGTGAAACTGAACCCTCTATTATTTGCTATCGTCTCTACATGTTATTTGATTGTTACAATTTAAATAATGCATAGGTATTACAACGTGGTCAGAGAGTCAGAGACATCTAAAGGTCAAAGATAATAAAATACTTAATTAGCAAAGAAATATTAAGAACTAATGACAACAAGATCGATACATATTATTAAGACTCTCTGACAAGTAGTAGTTAGGTATACATGCATGCATGTGGACGGCTAATTTCAGAAACTAGTAGGCCGAAGGTATTTCATTTGGGTTTTCCAGTAGATAGCAGACTATTCAGAAACCCTGCGATACGTTTTAATATTATTTATAAATAAATAAATAAATAAATAAAACTTTATTGACCTTAACCAACACAACAAATTAATTATAACTAAGAGTCTACTGTATACCTATTTAAAAGTAATTGGTGTGGAATGGTCAATGGGCCACCCCCTCAGCTTGTGCCGCAACATGAAAGGCAGGTATGTACCTACCGGACACACCGCAACGCTGATTTTCAGGAAGGGCCCAACGGCCGAAACGTCACGGACCACCACTGTGGCCACACAAGAAAAAAAATGAAAATGAATTAAAAACAAAAATAAAATAAACATAAACATATTATAGAGGTTCAGCTATCGATTTAAGCAGCCTTCGCCACCATGTTTGTTTTCAGTCGATTAAACGTTGAAGGAAAACATCTTCAGGTAACCTGCGTCTGAGAGCTCTTCATAAAATGTCACAATTGCAAGGGTGTGTGAACTGTGAAGTCTGTCAATTCGCGCTCTGCGGATTCTAAGATGAATCAGGGGGTTTACACACATCTTTCAACGAGCAATTCTTGTATATATATATAATGTGATCTCGGAAACGGCTCCAACGATTTTCATGAAATTTGGTATGCAGGGGGTTTCGGGGGCGATAAATCGATCTCGCTAGGTTTCATTTTTAGAAAAGGTCGTTTTATCCGTGTTTTCAGGCAATGAAAAACCCCTTACATATATCATTAGAATACGAAGGTCGTTGGCTGCGGCAAGTAAAATCTTAAACCTTCGTCTGGTGCGGCGGCGGGCCAAATTGTGACCCCAATGATTTTTTCGTCAGTGCGTGGTAGGTCTTTTTCGACCTGTCAGCAGAAGGTTAGATTAAATTGCTATAACTTTGCGAAAACATAATGTAGGTGAGCAGTTTTTGGACTGTTGGAACAACCTTGAACTCAACTTCTTTAGATTTGATTCGCCCCGGGATCTGCCGACCAGAAAATGAGAAATAAACCAGGGAAAGTGGCGGGTCGATATCGACCAGAACCGCACTAGAAAGTATTTTTAGTAGTGATGGGAAAGACAAAAATAAGGGGATATCGAAAATAAAACAGATTTATAGTAAGGAAATGAAAAATAGTTTATTTAATTATTTATTAATGCCTGTCTTTAAAACATTTCGCACAAAGATTATGTTTGCACATTCTGCAGTATGTTTTAATTTTTTTTACTTTTTTTTTTGCTTCTGAACTCCTCATGGTTTCCCGCAGTTTCTCATAGCACCCTGCACAATTTCGCCGTTTAGCGCTCATCTCAAGGATATGATCGGCCGTAGGTGTTACTCGTTTTCCTGAAATGATTTTTTAAATTCTGTGATTAATTTACCGTATGAGTTTGACTAGAGGGCTCACTGTGTATTAAATAGATTCTCAAATAAAATGAAAAAGTTAACATAGGTCTTGAAATAGTCAAATCTCATCACTGAAACGAAAAAAACGCGACGTACGTCAGTTACGATAGCTTGCCCAACACTAACTGGCGAGGCGGGTGCTCTGTGCGGTATCGGGCCGCCAACTGCCTGTTCGGACGGCGGGCCACAATAGGCCCCCTCCCGCACCGACGTTGATATTTTTACCGTCAGTGCGTGATAGGCCGATAAAGGCCTGCCGTGATGTTTTTATAGGGAACACCTATAATTTTGACCACAATCTCAAATATATATTTGTCTTTGTCATACCTTTTCAAATACCTGAGATAATCGTTCCGCACCAGCGAGAGGGACATAGTTTTCTTCGTCCGCACCAGTTGAAATTCTGCGGCAGGCTGATTTGGGCCTGATGCGCAGTGAACGTGTTAATTTCGCCATCTTCTATAAATTCCCGATAGCTCGACGGTAAGTCGGGCTGTCCCGAAACCAGAAGACCCCGGTCGAGTCCAAGACGAATTATATTTTCCCCTATGAATTTTATTATTATTTTTTTATTTATTATTTTTTTTTAATATAAATTTCCAAAAAAAATCCTCCCATATATTTTTATTATTTAAGCAAGTATTATTTCAATATTGTTTTGACATAATATAATATCCCAACTAGCAAAAATAAGTCATATAAGAGTTTTGCAAACGTTTTGGATATAACTGAATTGTATGCAATTAAGTCATACAATGGTCATACAAACGTTTATACAACGCGATTTTGGCGCAGTTACTATGGCTATAAAGTCATACAGCTGTCATTCAAAAGTCATAAGCAAAAACGTTTAGTCAATTAGGTGTTATAAAATTAATATTTTAAGTATATTTCGTCATAGTAGTGTTGTAATTTATTATTTGTATGAGTATTTAGTCGTATAGTTATCATAGCGCAGACGTTTATCTGACCAATGAATCTTTGTGATGCAGTATTGAAGCGCTTTCAATCATAAGTAATATTAACAAATTCTATTGTCTGAGCAGCTCGGCGTCTGCAAAAAATTAAAAAAAAAAGAGTAATATGTATTTAATGTTTTATACTTGAGTGTACTGTGTAATCAATATTCACAAGTTTGAAATGGGATGTGTTTATTTTTAAGTTAGGAAAACTTAATGCGAATGTCACTTTTGCGACTAACTTTTTAGGTTTATTAATATATTTTAAATGCCCCCTTGATTTCTTTTAAATTTAATTATATTTTTCTTTAATAAAAATAAATTATTATTTGTCATAATGCCATTATGATTTACAAAATACTTATATACGATAAATACTGCTGTGTTAAGAGTAAAAACTCCTTCATAATGCCATTATGAGTTACAAAATACTTATATACGATAAATACTGCGGTTTTAAGAGTTAAAACTTAAAGAACGCCATCATTACAAACCTATCAGAGTTCCTTAAAACATTATAGTAATCCGTCATTTTGTCATTCCAAAACATAGTTCTTTTACATTATCAGAACATTTTAGAGAACATAACTTTTTTGGAAATATAACTATTGCATAGATAGGTATATTATAGACCTCGCCTAACGTTTTAGTCGCAATTGTATTTTAAGAAAGTAATAATAATTGCAAACAATTTCTATGGTATAGTATAGTACAGTTGGTATACTTACCTAATTGTAAATTTTTGTGCATCAAGTACCTATAACTAGTAGACTACCTACTATTTTTTTTAGATTTCAAATATAGACGTGGCCTTTCTGGATGTGGACGATTTTCTTAAGAAAAGCGATTTTGAATTATTGAGAGAATTAAAATGGCCGTGGCAAAAAACACATTTTGTCAAAGTCGAAAAATGTCATAATTGTCGGTTTCCAACTTTATCCACAATGCTTAAACATTTTGTCATGCCAAATAACAAAAATATAATAATGTACTGCTTCACTATAATTTTTTTAGGTGCCAGAAGTGCAAAGATTTCGCTATTTATGATCATTATCCATGCGATGAATGTATCTGTAACGAGTAGATAATCAAGAAGCAAATTAAAGTTTATTTTGTACTACCATGGTAGGTTTGTTTTATTATTCTAGTAACTAGAGGATTCCCGCGACTTCGTCCTTGTGGATTAAGGGTTTTTAATTCCCGCGGGAAATCTTTAACTTTTCGGGTTAAAATGTAACCTAAAAAAAAAAGTGCAGATTTCCTTACTTGAGTATTCGAGTAAACAAACACCTCTTGATATGAATATCACTTATTTACACACTAATCACATATTTTGAACTATTTATAACTGTCTAGATCTGTTCATCAAGCACATTCGTTACGATTTACACCACAAATTGCTTCGAATTTACCATTATAAGATATTTATTTTCTCAAAAACGAAATATTAGTAGAACTCATTTGCACAGATTAGGAGAAAGTGACATTTCGTAACCCTAGATTGTCTATGAATCGTTGAGGTGGGGACAGGCGAATGAGTGACCTTATGAACGGATTGAATCCATGGAACTAGGAATTACGACTAGTCTTCCTATTTCAATGATTGAATCATCGTTACAGTAGAGGTAAGTAACTTTAGAAACGTGAAATATAATGGATATTGATAAAAAATAAATCACTAGCAGAAAATGATTGTAATGGTTAACTTAAATAAAATTAGATATTATTATAAAATAAAATATAGATAATCTTAATCTATATTATTTCCAAACTATGAAGAAAACAAAATTTGGTACAGACAAGGTGTTACACATACCTACCCATACCGATATCAAAACAATACTCTTACCATACGTTATGTATGAATTACCGATAGTTTTAAAAAAGCGTTAAAGAAGCGTTAAAAGAATCAATCTTTTTAAGGAAATCATATTTTACTATCACCTTTATGCCTTTAACGATATCTAGGCGACGCCAAGTGTGTTTATAATACAATAAATGTGCCAATAACGTTGATGATAACGTTAAAATTATTTTTAACGTTATCATCAACGTTATTTTTAACATTATAAATACTATAATTATTGAGTTAAAGTTGACGATGTTGAGTTGTTGTTGTCTGTTGATGAAGTCGTTGATGTAATAAATTGCCAAACCCATTCATTGGTCTCGTTAGCATTCCGCCATTATTATTTACTGAAGAAAACAAGTAAATAAAAATACAATACGGTTTTTTTAAGAAAATTTTTTGATTCACAATGTTACCCACAAATGGGGAATACTTTAGAATAGGACAAAAATCTGATTAGTAATAAATCTTCGTTAATTTTTTTCTTGTAAATTCCTCTTTTTAATATAATTACGAAAAAGATATTGTTTAGTTAATTTTTACGTCAAATTTGTAGTAATGGTAGGTACACATCTATGACCATCGCAGTTGGGAATTGGGATGAAAATCATTCAATTGTATAATGCTTTCACATTCGTTTAATCGCTCATGCGATAACTTCCCAACCCTATAAATTGTCTATGGTTAACATTCGGCCATTATTGTTTACTCGAATACTCAAGTAAGGAAATCTGGACTATATGTGCTTTAATCCTGGGTATGAGCTATCTCTATTCCAAATTTCAGCCAAAATCGGTTCATTCTTTGTCGCGTTAAAGAGTAACAAACATCCATCCATCCATACATACCTACATCATCACAAACTTTCACATTTATAATATTAGTATGATGTGATTAACTTTAAAGAAATTTTTTCTTCTTCATAATTTTAATCAATTTTAATCAATTTCATAGTTTTTTTCTTTTTCTTCTTTCATAATTTTACGGTTTATGTACGGAACCACCACTCTCTGTTGCGTTTATTTAAAATGTCAGAATTCTGAAGTTTTGAACCAAACAAATCATAATCACTAGCTTTTAGTCATACAGTGGTTTCGAATATGACATTTATATGACTTTATTGACATGTAACATTCATAAGAAACCGAAATTATGACTAGTCTTACAGTTGCGGATATAAAAGCTTTTATATAACCAAATTGCTATAAGGTGTCATATTTAAGTTGTAATACCAGCCAAAATGTCCTGGCTAAAACGTTTGTATAACTGTTTATTTTCTGCGATTAAATTGCTTTATAGCTATGTCATACAAACGTTTGTACGAGAACATTTTATTACCAAATTGCATTAAAACATAAAAGCAATATACATGACGCCTGTACAACGTCACGTTTTAAAACTTGCTAATATACGATACTTATAGGACGAATTAGTCATAAAAGTAACTTTAGACTTTTTAAAATGTTATGACCATTTTGTTAGTTGGGATGTCTTTGTACCTACTCTGTTGATTTCTTAGTTACATAATTATTCTGCGACCTTGCCTTGATATCACTATTGCTTATTATTAGTAATTACTTGAAACAAGATTCCTCGGATAATAATCTTGCGGCGAGTCTTGGTCGACTTTATTATTAACTTGAAGTTATCTATGTGTTATTCGAATGAAGTTAGTTACCTTTCAGAAGAAAGAAATCCTTAAGAATTTCCCTTCACGGTTCTTGTTGCTAGGTGTAAGATAAACATGTTATTATCATAACTTGTGTGTGTAACAATTTAATGAAGGAGTGAAACTATCGGTTCGGGGGTTCGAATCCTGACTTCAGATTATCGTTTTATATTTCTTATTTTATATATAATAATAATTATGAATTTATTACTATTTATAATTTAATAATAATATTTGGAAAAAATTTATAATTTACACTTGTTCACGCACACTTTAGGCCGACTAATGTATTTAGGAGGAACACTATCGGTTCGGAGTTCGAATCTTGACTGCAGATTATTATATTTATTTTGATTATTAATATATTATTACAAGGAACTTCGTTCCAACCGAGTGTTCCACGATTTTTTGTATGTTTGAGGAGTTGAGGATGGAGAGTGACAAAAGCTACTTTTTAACCCCCGCATAGAAAGAGGGGTGCTATAAGTTTGAACTTTGATGTGTGTATCTGTGTACATATTATGCGTCTATCTGTGTTCTTGTTATCTCCGAAACCTAGACTCTTATCAGTTCCAGACTGCCAGGTTGGTGTAGCGGTTAGCATGGCCGGCGGGAATGGGGCTACTTTCTGTCTACCTAACATGTGTTGAATTATAATTAGGTATGCTTTTGTGGAAATTCCCCTCATTGTGGAAACACTGCATACATAGCATAGTATCTAATATTGTAAACTTGTTTTGAAAAGAGCCTGCCAAGTTTCTTGCTGGTTCTTCTCGGCAGGAAGGGCATTCCGAACCAGTGGTAGACTCATCGACGATTCAAAAGCACTTTTAAAACGTTTATTTGAATAAAAAGCATTTCTATTCTATTGTATTCATGTTCAACTGCAGATTACGAGGTCCCGAGCTCGATTCCCGGGTCGGGTCAATAAATGTTTTGGGTTTTTCTGTCCAGAAATTCTTAGTACTAGCCCGGAGTTAGGAAGTTGACGGTGTGTCACCCCCGTGCCTTGGAGAGCACGTAAAGCCGTTGGTCCTGCGCCTAATATCTGTCCGCCTCCGCCTAATCTCTCTCCGGTCGTGTCGAATTTTCCGTCCCATCGGGCTATGAGAGTAAAGAAACCCAGTTGCGCACAGGCGCACAGGCGCTCGATGCAATTGGACGCGTGTACTTTGCGACCGCGAAACCGGTTTCATAGCTTCGCTTCGCTCAACCGCGAATTCTAGTTCATTGCGATGTTAAGTTCGCCCGACTGAGTGTAGGGTGACAATGAATAATAATGATCCGGACGAGTCCGATGGATCGGAGATATCTTTGGAGTCGACGAGTATGGCAGGAGATACGGCGAAGACTGTAAATGAGGAAAGACCACACAAGAGACAACGTGACGGAGACAAGGAAGAAATGTGGTCTATCGCAGGAAGGAAAGGAAAACGTTTTGCTAGGGCCAACGCAGGTGAGCCAATACCAGAAGACAGATTCGAAGTATGCATATCAAGTCCTGAACAGGTACCAAAACAATTTAAATTAGCTAAACTATTGCGGACTGAAAAGATTCAGAATGTTACCCGCATTAAATATTTAAACTCATATAAAGTTCTAATACAGTTTAGTAATGAGGATAGTGCTGATGAGCTTGTCAACTCAATAAAATTTAAGGAAATGGGATTTAATATTTACAAAACTATGGAAACTACTCAATTATATGGAGTTATAAAGGATATAGATTTGGATCTCAAAGATGAAGAAATTCTAGAAAGTCTGAGTTCTGACGTACAAATTTTGGGGATTAAAAGGTTAAAACGTAGAAACAGGGCTGATGGAAATTGGGAAATAAGTGAAAAAATGAGAATTTGTTTCAAAGGACCCTTACCCTCACACGTTAAAATTTTTGATACTATAGCAGAGGTGACCCCTTATGTGTATCCTGTCACACAATGTTCGCGCTGCTGGAGATACGGCCACTCGGTCAAAATCTGCCCTACATATAAAATTATTTGCCCAAAATGTGGAGAAAACCACCCAAACTGTACTAAAACCTCATTTAAATGTAACAATTGTGGAGGGAAACATATGGCTATGGCCAGAATCTGCCCTATATATTGTAGAGAGAAACGGATCCGAGAGCTGATGTCTAAATTTGGCGTATCATATAAAAAAGCGCTGACTTTATATGTACCACCAAGGGGACCTGAGCCTACCTTCTCAGAGGATGACTTCCCGAAGCCTAAGAGAAAAGATCAATACGAGTCAAGAGTCACAGATCCGCCTACAGGTAGAAAATCTTACGCTCAAGCGACTTCTATGCCGTCTTCATCTCATCCCAAGGAAAATACTGGAATAGTATCTAGTGGAGAGGAATACAAATCTGATGAAAATACAAAAAACAAAAAGAAGAAAAAGAAGAAGAGGAAAATACTATTTCGGGTGGGTAATAAAGATGAAGAAATGGAGTGGCTGGATTCAGAATACGAGTCGAAGGCAAGCGATGATTTGAATCATAGTGATGTTAATACTGGTGATGGTTCTATCAAGGATCAAGGAAGAAGCAGGAATGAAAGTAGAGGTCCTGAATGGCAAGTGTATCTTAAAGTTCTACTTGAAAAGCTTAAATCCATATTATTTAACACTAGAAGTGAGGACTCATTGATGGATAAGACACGAAGAGGTGTTAAATATTTCGTGCAGTGGACTAAAGATGTCTTTCAAGATGTTATTACCAAAATTCCAGTGATCAAGGACCTGGTTCACTTGTTTACTTAACATGGCCCAGTACACCAAAAAAAAAAGAATCAATCTGAATTTAATCCAGTGGAATGCTCGTAGCATTAGATCTAAGCTTAATTCTTTCGAGCAGTTGCTAATTCAGGAAAAAGTTCATATTGTGGCACTGTCTGAGACGTGGCTTGATGACGAAATGTATATTAGAGTTAAAGATTATAATATATATCGATGTGATAGGGACGATGCTTATGGGGGCGTGGCCATACTAACTCATAAATCATTGCAGTAATTTTCGTGTAGGGTAGATGTTATTAATCCTGGCATAGAATTAATTCATGTTAAAATACTTAATTGCAACGATATTGAAAACATTATCTGTGTATATTGCCCCTCCGATACTAGAACTACCCAGGCAGATTAGGATAGAGTTTTTTCCATAGCCACGTCCAAAACTATTATTCTTGGTGACTTTAATGGCCATCATACTATGTGGTCTAATAAATCGGACAATAGAGGTAACCAAATTCTGGACGCGATTACAGAAAGTAACATGGTTTTGCTTAACGACGGTTCCACTACTCGATTCCAACTAGTAGATGGCCAATTACGCGAGTCTTCGCCAGATATCTCATTGGTCACCTCTGATGCTGCACTTGGATTCAGGTGGACAGTTACGAATGAATCACTAGGAAGTGACCATTTAATCATTAAGTTAAGTACGTCTTATGTTTCTGAGTTTAAAATTCAGAAAAAGAGAAATTTCAAACTAGCAAAGTGGGAGAGCTATCGTGCGTGTCTTGAAGATTCGTTTTTAGATTTAGACTTTCCAGATGACCCACAAACAGCATATAATCTTTTTATTGATAATATTAACAAAGCTGCTGAATTACATATCCCGAACATTAAAATATGTTTTAATCCAGAAAATAATTTTAAACCTAGGGAATTTTGGAACTCAAACCTGTCGAAATCAGTTGCAAAAAGACGGTTAGAATTAAGAGCATTTAGGCGCAATCCAACCCCTTCAAATTTGTCAAAGTTAGAAAAGGCTATTGCGGATGCACAAAGAGACATACGACGTGAACAATCAAACTCTTTTCGCAACTTCTGCTCATCGATTGATGAAGTTACATCATCTAGCGAAATGTGGCACCGTATGAGGTGGTTGAAAGGTTATAAAAGACCTCGTCAACACATAGAGGTGAGCAAATACGAAGTTTTACTCCATAGTTTATGTCCGGACTATGTTACTCCAGCTAAACCACAATTTATGTCAACTAACAGTTCAATAGAGGCTCCCATTACTATTCAAGAACTATGCAAATCTATAAAATCCAAAGATACCGCCCCTGGCTGTGATGATATCTCGTTTTCTATGATCCATCATTTACCTCTAGTTGCTAAGCAATGGCTTGTTAACCTTTATAATATTTTCCTATTTACTAGCTTTGTACCTTCGCAGTGGCGTGATATAACCGTGATTCCCATTCCCAAGCCTGGTCGAAGTTTGAAGAAAATTTGTCATCTTTAAGGCCTATCTCCCTTATCTCCTGCTTGTGCAAGATCTTCCATTCTGTCATTAATAAGCGTCTAGAATGGTTCATGGAACGAAATAATATTTTTGCGGACAGTTCTATAGGATTTAGAAAATTTCACTCTTGTTTAGATGGATTAGCTAAGTTAGTTACACAGGTTCAAACGGGCTTTACTAGAAATGAGATAACAGTGGGTTGTTTTATTGATGTTGATAATGCGTATAATAAGTTAGATATTTGCGCACTTTTAAAAAAATTAGATCAATTGGGAGTCGGTAATAAAATTTGTAACTATCTGTGGGAATTTTTAAAGGAACGTAAGTTAAGGATAAAGTCAGAGGATTATTGCTCTATTCCTCTGAGTACTGGTCAAGGCTTAGCCCAAGGAGACCCATTATCTCCTTTATTATTTAACGCTGCTACTCATCATATTTGTAAAGAAATCAATAATACTTTTATCAATGTGTCACAGTACGCCGATGACTTCGTCATATATTCTACTAGTAAAAATTTAAATGTAAGTGTCGATCACGTTCAAGACGCTTTGAACAAATTGTATATATTGTTCGGTGAGTTAGGTTTAGAAATTTCGACATCTAAAAGTAAAACTTGTGTTTTTAAAAAAGGACTTAACAGATCTCCAGTAATTATTAAAATTAACAACAATGTACTTCGAACAGAAGTTAACGTTAAATACCTAGGTATGTGGTTGGACTGCTCCTTGAGGTGGGGCAAACATATTAATGAACTTAAAGAGAACACCTTAAAATTTCTCAACGTATTCAAGGTACTGTCAGGTTCGGGTTGGGGTGTACATCCTCAACATTTGAGAAGGTTGTATATAGCTATTATTAGAAGCCGGTTGGACTATGGCTGTTTTCTGTACTCGGACAGCTGCAACTCGCATCTTAGTAAACTCGATAGGGTACAGAACATGGCTATGCGGATCATAGGTGGCTTTTTAAGAAGTTCACCCATACATGTAATGGAGGCAGAATTAAACTTACAGCCTTTAAATATACGTAGGAGTTTTTTGGCTGGCAAATTTTTATTGAAAACCAAATCTCTTTCTAGTAAAACGGGACTGATTGACCTTTTACAAATACTGTTGTCGCGTTGTACGCGTAATTTCTGGAAAAGAAGAAACATCCCCTTACTTGCGTCTACTCAGAAGGATTGGGTTGATACTGTTATACACTCCAGTAACAAGTTAGAAATGTTCAGTCTAGATTTGTGGGTTAGTAAAATAGACCTCAATGATGTTCTATGTATGAATGTTGAAGGTATGGATCAAGCCAAGAATCGATATAGTTCCTTTAATTTGAAGCAGATCTGTACTAGGTACCTTAATAACAAGTTTCACAATTATTACCAAATTTATACAGACGGATCTAAAAACTCCAGTTCTTCGGGCGCAGCTTTTTTTGATCCACAAATGGATGTTGAGGCAAAATTCAAAATTGAAGCTAGTATTTCCATTATGCATGTCGAATTACTAGCTATTGTTGAAGCATTATCGTACATAAGCCCAATTTTGTTTGATAAATTTGTTATTCTGACTGATTCTAAAAGCTCGCTTCAACATTTGGCTAGATGCTCCTCGACTTTTCGAGGGCTACCTATAGCTTATGAAATTATCAAAATTCTTTTAAATTTTAAATCATTAAATAAATCAATCAAAATTCAGTGGATTCCATCCCATATTGGCATCAATGGCAACGTTAAAGCAGACCAGCTGGCTGATATGGCTATCTATGAAGGAATTTTAGTCCAAGTGGTCCCTTTTTATAATGACTGTATAAATTTGTTGAGAGATAAAATCGTTTCCCTTTGGAAAGAATACTTTGATTGTCGGTCGAAAGATAAAGGTATCTGGTACAAGACGGTCCAATCTGAACCATTTACATCCTGGGTTAGCAACTGTTCACTAGGCCGACGAGATGTTGTACATCTAATACGGCTTCGTTGTGGACACATTCCACTGGCTAAATTCGGTTTTCTCATGAAAAAATTGTCAACACCCAATTGCCCGGACTGTGACAAGCCCGAGGACGTCTTCCATGTGCTACTGGAATGTGTCCGTAACGAGGCCGAGAGATGGGATACTCTTGCCCGGTTCCCCATGCTCCGGCAGATCGGCGGCTGTAACAGCGCTCTGGCCCAACCTCTGTCGGATGAGGCTAGGGCGCTGGTACGGCTGTTTAGGAAGTGCCTGCTGAGGCGTGATATTGTTTAGGTTAAGACTATCTTGAAGATTTACGGAGTGGCGTAGTCCTTTAGGACCAAACTCCTAAAATAAAGATTAAAAAAAAAAAAGTAAAGAAACAGATAGTGCACCTATGTTCGCGCAAACACTTGTGCACTTTAATATCTCCCGCACAGATGGTTAATCTTTCTGGAGATAGGTCATGTCGTCCTGGTCGTGGTCGAAATTTGGTCGGAGGACATTATTTATTTTAATTTTGACGACCTCCCTGGCTCACTGGTGAGCGCTGTTGTCTTATAACTGGAAGGTCCTGGGTTCGATTCCCGGCGGGGTCAATTTGGGAATTTATAATTCCTGAATTGTCTCTGGTCTAGTCTGGTGGGAGGCTCTGGCCGTGGCTAGTTACCACCCTACCGTCAAAGACGTGCCGCCAAGCGATTTAGCTTTCCGGCACGATGCAATGGCGTGTAGAAACCAATTAGGGGTACGGTTTTAATGTTCACTGCCATACCCCTTCCAAGTTAGCCCGCTACCATCTTAGACTGCATCGTCACTTACCATCAGGTGAGATCGCAGTTAAGGACTAGATTGTCATCGAATAAAAATTAAAAAACAAATATCTTGGAATTTTCGAAAAATAAAACCACGCGGTCAAGTCGCCGGGTAGTTTTTAATATTAGATAGTAGGGATAACAGAATCATCAACGATCTCTCACCGTTACCCGAATGACCCTTTAACTGGAGCTGCGCCCTATCAGTAGCGAACTACTTGCACACCTTAATGCTCGACACACTCACCATTCCGATAACAGAGTTCACCGACCTCTAGTTATTATTATCACTGTTACAAAACAACGAGCGACCCATCGCAACTTCACAGCTGGGCTAGCAACATTTTTATTTAATTATTTATTTTTAGTTTAAAAATAGTATGATAAGTACATAAATAAAATGCATACGGTACGGTAATAGGTACGTAAATGCACACGGTATATGGGTATTCGCATTTTTAATCACTTGCCGGTCAATAATAATTAACATGTGTTGAATTATAATTAGAAATAATTACCTATGCTTTTGTGGAACTTCCCCTCATTGTGGAAACTCTGCATACATAGAATAATATATATTAAGTAAATTGTAAAAGTATTTTGAAAAGAGCAACTGCCGAGTTTCTTGCTGGTTCTTCTCGGCAGGAACGGCATTCCGAACCAGTGGTAGACTCATTGACGATTCAAAAGTACTTTGTAAAAGTTTATTTGAATAAAAAACATTTCTATGTATTCTATTCTATTCTATGAATGTTTTCCTTTAAGTCGATTTAAAAAAAGCGCTATTTGTCTTGCTTACAGATAAAATGTATTAAAAAAATAAATGATTACCTAAAATAAGAGTTAAATTTTTTTCGTATTTTACTGACATGTTCTAATTTGGTTATTACTTATTTAATGATGTTATTGGAATTGTAATTAAGTATTGTATTTTATTAATTTTAAATGACATATACCCACTCCTGTTTCTATGTTTTTAAATTATTATCAAGGATTTTAAACATCCTTTTTAATATTATAAATGCGAAAGTGTGTTTGTTTGTTGGATTGTTGGTTTGTCCTTTAATCACGCCGCAACAAGGCTACGGATCGACGTGGTTTTTTGCATGGGTATAGTTGAGGACCTGGAGAGTGACATAGGCTACTTTTTATTCCGGAAAATCAAAGAGTTCCCGAGGGATTTTAAAAACGAAATCCATGCGGACGAAGTCGCGGGCATCAGCTAGTTTAGAATAAGTGAGGATTATTTTTGCACGCCAAACTTGGCAGGATATTATGTTGACACTATAATATTATTGTAAACTTAACACCTGTGTAAATATGTCTATATTTCATGTACCTTCCTGCAAAATAAAAAGATTAGTTGATACTATGTATGTGCTACAATGCATTGCAATATAATGGAAAACTATTTTTAAGAATAGGAATTAACTAAGTAAATCTTAGTTAAAACAATCGGACACAGGGAGAAATAGCAGCGGCCTTTTTAATCGAGAAAGACAGTGACAACTGACAAGTGACAGCTTATAAAACAAACTAAAAAACTTCAAGTATTTATTGCGTTCAGTTTAACACAATACAATACAAACAGTATGCAAAGTATCACCACGGTATAGCCCAGCAAAGTGCCTGGTCCAAGAAAAGTAAAAATTATAGTTAAGATCCACCTCGATTGTATTAGCCTTCAAACAGAAAAAACCGCATCAAAATCGGTTCATTGGGTAGACTACTACGAGGAACGGACATCACACAAATTTACAGATAGACACATATACAGATATATACAGATCAAACTTATTAACACACCTCTTTTTTTGTCGGGGGTTAAAAATAGATTATTATTTACAACCTTTTATCAGACAGTTCGATTCGTGGAAATGAAATGAAATGCGTTTATTTGCTAAATATTAGCCAAATATGGATGAGTAAAAATAGTAGGTAGGTAATAAGAAGTCTGTCACTTTTTGCCATTTAACTTGTATCCTTCTTCTTTCTTCTTTATCAACCTATAGACGTGTGGACAAAGGTCTCCTGCATGGATTTCCACAGACTTCGGTTTTGCGCCGCTTGAATCCAGCGACTCCCTGCGACTCGTTTGATGTCGTCGGTCCACCTAGTGTGGGGTCTGCCAACACTGCGTTTCCCGGTGCGGGGTCGCCACTCCAGCACCTTGGGACCCAAACCCCCTCAGTGCCTGAAGACTATAGAATAGAATAGAATAGAAATGTTTTTTATTCAAATAAAATTTTTTACAAGTGCTTTTGAATCGTCGATGAGTCTACCACTGGTTCGGAATGCCGACTAAAGTCTTCGAACAGTGCTTGTGCCAGTGATGACTTACGGATCCGAGACATGGTCGCTAACTATGGGCCTCATAAGAAGGCTCAGGGTCACTCAGCGAGCGATGGAGAGAGCTATGCTCGGAATATCCCTGCGAGATCAAATCAGAAAAGTCACCGACATCGACATAGCTCAGCGAGTTGCGAAACTGAAGTGGAAATGGGTGGGGCACATAGTTCGAAGAGCTGACTTGTTACCTGCTGAACGTAAATCATCAATCCACCGTGACCTTACAGTTTACCCAAGGGGATGGGCTATTGCATGGCCATGGTAAAAACAATAGCTCTCTTGAGACACAACATAATATTATGGTATACTAACATGCCAGTCACTTTGGTCGTCGGCACAATTTACGAATAATGAAATAAGAAATAACTAGTAGTGCGTAATATGACTCCTTTTTTAAGAATATTAGCCACGTAGAACATGACTGACTAATGGTCCTATCTCCCCTCTAAATAAGCGAAAAGAGTGGGTACGACAATAGTAAAAAAAAGAGAGAAAGAAAATTCATTTAATCAGTAATGGTGGTGGCAGACAAAAAATACGTGTGGCACTCGGGGACTGCCGCGGTAAAGCTATTGCATAGCATTCGTCTAGTCGCACGCACACAAACACCGTGCCGAAGTTGAACCGACGTTAGATAATGCTGTGTGATGTTTATTTTCGTTACGTAATTTCTTGATTCGGTCGCCGCGCTCAAAGCCCGCGATAAAAGCTATGCAATAGCTTAAAAACATACAAAAATGTAACATTAATTGCCTGCGACACCACCCAGAACGGGTGTACAATCCGTTCTGGGTGGTGTCGCAGGCATGGCTCAGCATAATGCCTCACTTCACACACGCAAACACGCATATAAAGTGGGGCACTGATTTTCAGTTGTGACCCGGGTGACGCCGCAGATGTTAAATTAGTTAAAATAGTTTAGCCTCGAAATAGTTAAAATCTTAAGATTAAAAAGTAACTATTTAGTAAAAATCGTGCATCATGTAATGCAACAGCATAGAAATACCTAATATAATTAGTACACGTTGGGAAATTAAGGAAATTTATAGTAAACTTATCGCCGGCGTTGTGCCGGTATAGTTCTTGCAATTCACGAGGGCGACTGACTTATGGTTGTGTGTGTGTCGTATCTGTATAAGTGTGAGCGAGCGCAATGCTCGCGCCTGCCCGCCCCTTATGCAATGTTCATGTACAGTGTACACGAAGTAACCACGAGTAAAGCTCACTCGCCTTCGTGAATTGCAAAAACTGTACCTCCTTACTGCTGAAATCGTCATTTTAACTCCCTGTGAGTAATTGTATTATTCTGTGCATTTTACACTGTGGAAAAAAAATTTTTAAGCTCGACAGATAAATAATTTACAAATAATTGTTTATTATTTTAAGATATTAATGTTATGTGAAAATCATAATAAAATACTCCTATTACCAAATTATTTCTGCTGTTGCGTTGCTTTCGCATAATCTATGGATGGGGTTGGGCAAATAATGTTGGTAATTTTTCCAAGTTCATTTTGAACAAGGTGTATAGATAGTGAGCTACCGATAAAGGCTTATCAACTCGTATCTTATAACCTAGTATCTAGTACCACACGAATAATAATAGTAGAATATCTGGGTTTTTTTTTTGTAAATCGTGTTTTTTGGAAATTATATATTAAAAAAAAATAATAAATATAAAGATAATAATAAATTTCATAGGGGAAAATATAATCGTCTTGGATTCGAACCGGGGTCTTCTGGTTTCGGGACCGCCCGATTTACCGTCGAGCTATCGGGAATTTATAGATGACGGCGAAATTTACCTTCGTATTCTAATGATATTGTAAGGGGTTTTTCGTTGCCTGAAAACACGGATAAAACGACCTTTTCTAAAAATGAAACCTAGCTAGATCGATTTATCGCCCCCGAAACTCCCTGCATACCAAATTTCATGAAAATCGTTGGAGCCGTTTCCGAGATTCAGATTTTATATATATATATATATATATATATAGAAAGAAAAGAAAGAAAGAAAAAGCATTTATTTGGAACTCACACAGTTATAAATACGAATATACAAAATAAAAACAGAACAAGATAAATGTGGTCCCAAAATGGTCTCCACTCAGCATAAATGCTATGCCTGTGGAGGAAGCACAGGCACAGCGCTGGTCTTCCGTGGATCCAAACGTTTCGGAAGACTAAACAAGATAATATTATAACTAGTGGTTCGCCCCGAACTGAGACCTCGCGGTAACGGTATCCCATGATTATTCATTCAATCGATACATGATAACCAAAACTGACATTATTATTATGCCCGTTTTCACCAAACATACCTAAATCATCCCCTAAGTAGGAGTCTCTTAACGTAGGTAGCTCCTAAATACAATCCTAAGTCCTAACATCCGTCCCAATATCCTTTTAGGTGTCCCGTACAGGATCGTGATAAATAAGTTGACAGAAAACATCAATCACCTAACTTATAGGTAGCCCGTAAAGGTTAGGGAACGTTAGTGAAAACATTGAATTATTTATCAAACATTGAATTTAACTCGTAGTTCCATGGGAATAGTTACTGACTGCGCCATCTATTAGCATTATTGTGAAGCTATGTTGATGCTATATGAATTACTGACGCCCATTAAAAATTAAATAATCTCGTTTCTTTATAATATTCATATAATTTTAGTATTTGTTGTTCAAGTACAGGATATAAGTGACCTAAAAACATAAAATCAGTTTGAAAATCCATAGCGGATTTTTCTAGAGAGCGTCTTCAAGCGAGCGTATAAAATCGCCACTTTGAAAGCCCCCCATTTCGTCAATTTTAAGGGAAAAATTAAAAAAAAAATATTTTTGTACTCAGTTCAAAATTATCTTTAAAATGATACGTAACAATTTTATGTAACGCGATTTTTTTTTTTTTACTTCGCATTCGCTTCTATGAGAGCCCCCCTGAAATAAAGATTTTTATAACTTTTTAAGCCATTTTCGGCTGGAGGCCATCGGTTTACATATTATATCTAAATTTGAAGTAATTACGTTCAGTAATTCAAAAGTTATAAGGCTCTGACAGACGGACGGACGGACGGACGGACGGACGGACAAGTGCAAATCGCCCTAGTTAACTCAAAGACCTTCGCTTCGCTCGGTCGATAAAAGGCAAAGGTGACTGACTGACTGACTGACTGACTGACTGACTGGTCTATCAACGCACAGCTCTAACCACTGGACGGATCGGGCTGAAATTTTGCACACAGATAGTTATTATGACGTAGACGTCCGCTAAGAAAGGATTTTTGAAAATTCCAACCCCAAGAGGGTTAAATGGGGGTTGAAAGTTTGTATAAAAGTCCGTCATTTATCAAATTATTTTTCATGTAATATCCATGAAACTTTAATTTTTGGGCTTTCGATAAAAAAATAAGAAATATGTGTTTCGCAAATTTTGAAAATTCCACCCCCAAAGACTTCAAATAGGGGATGAAAATTTTTATAAAAGTCCAGATTTTTAAGTTAATTTTCAAGTAATATCCATCAAACTTGGTACTTTAGCTTTCATCTTCTAAATATATAAAAGGCAAAGGTGACTGACTGACTGACTGACTGACTGACTGACTGGTCTATCAACGCACAGCTCTAACCACTGGACGGATCGGGCTGAAATTTTGCACACAGATAGTTATTATAACGTAGACGTCCGCTAAGAAAGGATTTTGAAAATTCCAACCCCAAGAGGGTTAAATGGGGGTTGAAAGTTTGTATAAAAGTCCGTCATTTATCAAATTATTTTTCATGTTATATCCATGAAACTTTAATTTTTGGGCTTTCGATAAAAAAAAATAAGAAAAAAATAAGCAAATTTTGAAAATGAAACACTTCAAATAGGGGATGAAAATTTGTATAAAAAACTTGAGAGGTGTCAAGGGACACCCGGATGGAACGCAGTTCCTTTCGATTAATTAATTTGGCATTGTGTTCGGTATTTTCGCGGTACAAGGGTCTCCGTAGCCTTGTGGCTACTGCAGTCGCCTAACAGCCAAAGGTCGATAGTTCGAATCCCAGCTCGACAGACCGAATTTTCCATTTTCAATTTTATTTTAAACAATTTCTACATGTGGAACCTTTCCCTAATTTTTATAACTTATAAGTTATAAAAAATTAGGGAAAAATTTTAGTTTTCAAGTAATATCCATGAAACTTGGTATATTGGCTTTTTACGGAGATACGAATCGCGTTAGGTTGGATTTTAATTACCAATAAAAATCTAACTTAACGTGAGCTAACCAACCGCTAAGAAACCATTTTTGAAAATTCAACCTCTAAGGGGGTAAAATAGGGGTTTGAAAAATCGAACTTAACGTGAGCGAAGCCGCGGGCAAAAGCTTTTACTAATAAAAGTCTAACTTAACGTGAGCTAACCAACCGCTAAGAAACCATTTTTGAAAATTCAACCTCTAAGGGGGTAAAATAGGGGTTTGAAAAATCGAACTTAATGTGAGCGAAGCCGCGGGCAAAAGCTTTTACCAATAAAAGTCTAACTTAACGTGAGCTAACCAACCGCTAAGAAACCATTTTTGAAAATTCAACCTCTAAGGGGGTAAAATAAGGGTTTGAAAAATCGAACTTAACGTGAGCGAAGCCGCGGGCAAAAGCTAGTATAATATAAACTTAAAGCAATAATAATAATATTAAGATATGGCAAATGAAAGTTCTAAAATAACATGAGCTCTAGCGCATTTAACCAACCTCACCTTTTTGCTGACGCAACAATATCTTTCTTAGATTGGTTTTAAACCAATTTTTTGATTTGCTAACGTCGCGCATGGGAGGAGGTAAATCATTCCAGCACTTCGTAGCAGCAAATTTAAAGCTACCACGAAATGCTTTAGTAGCATGGTGAGGAGTTCTCAAAGTCCAGACCCTATTTGGTCGTGTATCAGTCTTTTTATATATATATATATAAAACAAGAATTGCTCGTTTAAAGATATTAGATACGCTATCATCAACTGCATCGTCACATAACCACGAGGTTAAGATCGCAGCCGCTGCCTCGCCCTTGAAAAAAATGACCACCATTACATTATACAAATTAAACCTGTTATTCCTGTTATTAATAATATGATTTGTACGTGACAAAACTTAGATTAAAAAAACCGGCCAAGTAAGAGTCGGACTCGCGTACCGAGGGTTCCGTACTCTAGAAGTAAAAGTATAACGATAATAATATTATATTAATTTGCTTATTAATCGTTAAATTTGTTTGTAGAGGTTTATTGTTATTATAAAAAAATCTATGCTAATTAATCAAAAACTATTATATTTAAAAATAAATATAAATCTGTTTTAGAATGTAAAGGTAAAGTCCTTTCATATGATACCCAATTCGGTATAGTTAGCTTACTTTGAAATTTCAAACTCCTGATTTCCCCCATTTTTTAAGTAAACTAAAAATAATTTTTGATTTTTTTTTATTCCGATGATGTTGGGCCACTATTATACACAACTATTCTAAAGGAGGATTGACCCAGTACTTTTTAAAACCGTTCAGATTCAGGAATCATTTATTTTTAATTAATATTTTCCAAAGTATTTTTCTGTGTAAACCCGATATTTTTAGAAGTTGGGGATAAAAAAAAATTATTAACAATTTCACATTATAAATAACCGTTACATGGCAATACAAGTGAATAGGGTAAGCCGTAGTAATCTTGGCCACCCCTCAATCATTGGCCTTTTGACTTTAAAATTGGTTTATTATCAGTTTTATTTGCGCAAAAGGTATAAAAAAATATTGGTATTTTTCTACGTTGACATCACTCCTAAATAAAACTGGCAGTTTTTAAAATATTGAATCAGTAACCCTTGAAAAAAAATAGTTTTGTGACGAGGACAGTGAAGGTGTAGATTATTACGAAAATCATAAGAATCAGGTATTTTAAAATTGTAATTTACCTACTTTTTTTGCATTCAAATTGGAAGATAAGCCTTCCTATATGTTATTTATGATTCAATTTAGGTTTACATGCCTTAATTGATGGTAAAAAACTCAAACCAACGTAAAAAAGTGTAGGTCAAAGTTAGTACCATCCGCTTGTATAGAAGATGAGTTGATTAGCATGAGTGCCAATTACAGTAGTAACTGCTTAACTGCAGTAACTAGATATTAGCAGGGTCAATCTTTATATTTTTAAATTTTCTGGCCGTGCTAATCGTTGTACTTTTAAGTATGCCAATTCTTGTACAAAAAAATCAAAAATTCGTAGTGATGGACCAAAGTCGATACTGAACAATTAGTATATCTACCTAAATGCAAGTCTGTTTATTATTTTTAAGGCTAAACTACCTAATGACCAAACAAGTCATGTCAAGTTTTGACTTGTCAAACATGTTGACAAGTAATGTTCTCCTACCATATCACTAGTGGTTCGCCCCGAACTGAGACCTCGCGGTAACGGTATCCCATGATTATTCATTAAATCGATACATGACGACCAAAACTGACATTATTATTATTATGCCCGTTTTCACCAAACATACCTAAATCATCCCCTATGTAGGAGTCTCTTTACGTAGGTAGCTCCAAAACACAATCCTAAGTCCTAACATCCGTCCCAATGTCCTTTTAGGTGTCCCGTACAGGATCGTGATAAAGAAGTTGACAGTAATCATCACATAACTTATCATAGGTAGCCCGTAAAGGTTAGGGAACGTCAGTGAAAACATTGAATTATTATGTAGGTACTAACGAGTGAAAACGGGTTAGGGGCATCTGTACAAATCGTCATCTATCGACGCGAATAGAAAATATACAAAATGATATTTAACTAAAGAATAATTTTAATTGAATAATATGTTATTATATTATGTAACTAAATAATAATGGTCGACGCAAAACTGTTTTTGGGATAAATCGTAGCCGTAACTCCTAGTTCAATGGAATAGTTAATGACTGCGCCATCTATTAGCATTATTGTGAAGCTATGTGAAATTTACTGATGCTCATTAAAAATTAAATAATCTCGTTTCTTTATAATATTCATATAATTTTAGTATTTGTTGTTCAAGTACAGGATACAAGTGAAGTAAGAAAATAAGTACAACTTGAAAATATATAGAAAATTTTCCCAGAGAGCGTCTTCAAGCGAGCGTATTAAATCGCCACTTTGGAAGCCCCCCATTTCGTCAATTTTAGGAAAAAAATAAAAAAAAATACGGTTGTACTCTGTTCCAAATTGTCTTTAAAATGATACACAGAAAACCAATGAATCGCAAATAAAAAAAAAATTCTTCGCATTCGCTTCTATGAGAGCCCCCCTGAAATAAAGATTTTTATAACTTTTTAAGCCATTTTCGGCTGGAGGCCATCGGTTTACATATTATATCTAAATTTGAAGTAATTACGTTCAGTAATTCAAAAGTTATAAGGCTCTGACAGACGGACGGACGGACGGACGGACGGACGGACGGACGGACGGACGGACGGATGGACAAGTGCAAATCGCTCTAGTAAACTCAGAGACCTCGCTTCGCTCGGTCAAATATTAAAAATGCGAAAGGTATTGATGTATGTTCGTTTGTCTCTCGAACACAGATGAAATAATAGCTAGGTACTTCGTAACTTCAAGTCACGCTGAAATTTTTATATTCAGATAGACTGTTTCCAAGATTTATAATAATATCTACCTATATCGGATTATCTCCGTAATAGTTTTGAAGTGGAATTTGGGAATTTATGATACAAAAGTAATCCTTTTTGTTATATGATAAATACCTAGTTTATTTCCGCGACTTCATTCGCGTGGATTTTGTTTTGAAAATCCCGCGGGAGCTCTTTGATTTTCCAAGATATATGCAAAGTAGACTATGTCACTTTCGAGGGCCTCAACTATACCATGTAAAAAATCACGATGTTCCGTAGCTTTGTTGCAGCGTGATTTAAGGACAAACCACCAAACAAACACACCTTCGTATTTATAATATTATTATGGATATGTTACTTGCGATTTTACTGCAACTTCATTGACGCAGACGTCGGACATGATCCGATAAGCTATAATAATATAATAATAACTTTGAAAAAAAAAATACGTTTAATTTTGCATAGCAATTTATTTTTAAGAAAAGTTTTTTTTTTATGTTTTTTTAAGAATTTAATTTTATGAAAGAATTTTATTTGTTTATTTTTAAGACAAGTTATACCTTCAGCTGCTGTATTATGTTACGTATTGTGAACCTACTTACCGATTGTGATAAGTTAAGATTGCCTTATTAAAACCAGAATGTTTATAATGCGGATAAGTACCTCTTAGGAGCAGTGATAGGTTAAGACTGTGGTCTCCTATTTGGATGGTCGCAGGTTCGAGCCCGGGTACGCACCTCTGACTTTTCGGAGTCAAGTGCGTTTAAGCAATTAAATATTACTTGCTTCAACGGTGAAGGAAAACATCGTGAGGAAACCTGCACATCTGAGAGTACTTCATAATGTTCTCGGAGGTGTGTGAAGTCTGCCAATTCGCATTGGGCCATGGTGGACTATGGCCTATAACCCTTCTCTGAGAGGAGACCTGCACTCACTAGTGAGCCGTCGATGGGTTGCTAATGGTAATGATGATGATGACCTCTAAGTAACATCATACTTACTTAGTTACGAAATATATGTTATATCATTACCTTTACGTTATTTTTTTATTGTACCTACCTACTAATTTATCGACTTAGGGCTTAATAGATACAAAATATCCTATACCTGCACATCACTATCGCATATTTTAGTGTGATTCTAATAAATTTCACTAGTGATTGGTATAACACATTATATAGATTAGCAGTGCTAATATATATAAACGTATAATGATTAACATGGTAATCATTATACTTTTGGTATGGCATTCGCTATGCTCAAAGGCCAATGATCGTACTTTTGGCTTCATTTTTAAGTTTATTGCGTTAAAGTTAATAAAGAGATGCAATAAGATCACACTTGTGCTTTATTTGAATTCTCAGATTCATACTCAACAGTTTGAGAACAAATGTTATTCGGTTAAGAGCCTTAATTCGATGGAATAAATGTTTAAAGTCAATGTTCACCTTAAACGGCCAATCACTGTATCGCTTACCCTATCTTTTTTCTCCCGACTTTATTTGAGACTTTGATGAACTTTTTTGTTAGACTGGTTAACTAGAACAAGCATGAGAAGTTTGATTCGTGAACGTAGGCCTGAGGCCCACGGTTCAGTTCGTCTGGGTCAGAAACTCTATGGAATTCGCCAATCTCCTTTCATGTCGATAGCTTTTATAGTTACTAAAATAGTCGACTGTGACAGACGGATGGACGGAGAAAGTCTCACCATAAGGGTTCCATTTTTACCATTTTGGTACGGAACCCTAAAAAGCCTACTTGTAATGACGAATGATTTAAGTGACAGTCTGCGGAGTTCCTTCATTAATATTTTAATCAGGTTTCCCGTGGAGAGAGCACCGCTATTTACATAAATATCTCGCATATTTATATGAAACTAGCTGATGCAAGCGACTTTGCCTGCGTGATCAGAACCCAGCATCAGCATCAGGATTGAGGAGACATAATCCGAAGTTTTTATGGGACCATCTCGAAAAGTTTCTGTACTGATTAAAAAATTGGTTGTCTGTAAAGTCTGCTTACGGACGATAGTTTTACGTGATAACGTCATAAAGAAACATTGACGATGACTGGCGGGCGGCGGCGCGGTCACAAGCCAACGCTTGGGCCGATCGGCCCTCTCTATCGCTTGTTCCGCGCTCTCGCTTGCACGCTGAGGCTTAGGCGGAACGTGATACATTTTCGTGCGTGCAGCCGGTGTTCATCGATTTATAAGACGTTATCAAGTCACGCATATCGGTTTAGAAATCACGGAACAAATCAAAGATTAGGAGCTCCGTGACGAATCCGAAGACCAAGAACAGTGCGGGTTGTCAGTAATAACTTACCTACGGATCCGAAAGCTTCCAATGGGCTTCATAAGAAGGCTCAAAGTCACTCAGCGGGCGATGGAGTGAGCTATAGTTGGAGTATCTCTGCAGGATCAAATCAGAAATGAGGAGATCCGTAGAAGAACCAAACTTACCGACAAACCATATCGAGTCACGAATATGAAGTGGCAATGGCCGGACACATGGCTCGAAGAACCGATGGGCATATGAGTCCCTAGGATCTGTAATAGCGACCCCACTAATGGTTGGGCAACTTATTTTAGGCGAGTCGCCGGCAGTCCATGGTTGTAGCCAGTACAGGATCTTATTCTGTGCCAGCAGATTTTTTTTTATTAATTTACTAGCTGACCCAGCGAACTTCGTACCACCACTACTTATAAATGAAAAATTAGTTAAATAAACATTTTCCAGTGCTCCAAATTGTGTATCTAAACCATCCTCAAATCCCCTTGAACTCACACAAAAAATTTCATCAAAATCGGTCCAGCCGTCTAGGAGGAGTTCAGTGACATACACACGCACACAAGAAATTTATATATTGAGATTTTGTACCATAACTTCCATTAAATAAAGGATGTACTTACATGTGGGCGCAATTGATTTCCGTTTAATTTATAATTAAGAATATTGTTTTAATTTTCGTTTGAATTTTTATTAGAATTAGTTCAATTTAATTGACATTTGACTTATACAGCGTAGGCACGCAATCTTGCGCGCCATCTTGAAATATTAGTGGCTTGTCGGCTTTAGGTAGAGTTTTGCAGCGTTTTAAGAGATGAGTTCTCTTAAGGTCTGATTAGTTTTTGGTAATAATTCCCGCTTCTGGACCATGGCTAATATATGTAAAAGAGGGGCTTTTGAAATTTGTTCGAAGAATAAAAATCCTAAAAAATAAAGTGATTTTTCCATGCTATCTTTACTCATTGCCCAACAACAACAAGTGTCTGACTTTGTTAATAAATGTTGCCGACGAGGATACTAGCGCCGACATTCACAGCGGAAGCTTTTAAGGAAGAGATTCCGTCCAGAAACCTGCAAATGGGAGATCTTGATATTTAGTTCGGGAGGAAAAGGGAGTGAAGGCGAATATACTTGTATCTTGAACGTTGGTAAAGAAAGAATACATTTGATAAAATTTTTCTGTCTGCTGTTTGTCGCCAGGTCTGTCGCTATCGGACTCCGGTGCGGCATGCGCGGCCGCGCGCCGCTGTGGCGGCGGCTGGCAGTCGGCGTCGCCGCGCTCTTCGCCGCCGCAGCGCTCGCGGCCGCGCTCTGCTGGAACTCTCTCTTCGACGCGGCTCTCAACTCGGTAAGTCGGCAGCTCTGTCGTCAGCGGGCTCGCTGCGGCGGCTGGCAGTCGGCGCCGCCGCGCTCTTCGCCGCCGCAGCGCTCGGCCGCGCTCTGCTGGAACTCTCTCTTCGACGCGGCTCTCAACTCGGTAAGTCGGCAGCTCTGTCGTCAGCGGGCTCACTGCGGCGGCTGGCTGTAGTTAGTGGTATTTTCTGTTACAGAAATTCTCAGTACCTAGCTGCCCCGAGTACCTTCCGAAAAGCACATAAAGAAGTCATCCTTCACCCTCTCTCTCCATTTACGTCGAACTACCGACCTTTCAGACTATAATTCTCTATGTCCCTTTTCTTTTTCGTTTTTCTCCAATCAACTAGTTTCTTTTTCTTATTCGCAAGCTGTGGCAGTCTCTAAGTGGGTCTACAATACTGTAAAATATGTTTTTCTCTTTGTTTAGTTTATAATTATTTATTGTAACCCATTGACTGTCCTATTAAATAAATAAATAAAAGAAATAAATATAATACTGAAATTGTGGAGAGTACATCTGTGTTTCTCCATAAATACTTACTTGACTGTGCACATAAACTTGTTGAGATTTAGCTGCAGTGATTTTTTAGTCAAGCTTTTACTTACATAATATTTCTAATGTATAAAATTATCATCTAACGTTCCTCAGGATAACATAGTTAGCATAGACGGGTCCAAAGTAACAATAACCTACTTACCGATCGACGATCGAGTGTTGGACACGTGTATTAACCTCCATGCAACATTGACTGTAATTAGATATCAATGACAAGGGGATAAATTTATCGATCGATCTCTTAATACGCGGGTCAATTAACAAACAAGCCTTGTTACAATTGCCTCCGAAATTCGTTACATCAAATGGATCATTTCGTTGCACGTGGAATAATGTGGTTCATGAACCTGGCTGGCTGTGATCATGAACCTAATAATAAAATATAATAGAATAGAAATGTTTATTATTCAAATAAACTTTTTTGCTGCTTGCTATTCAATCGTCGATGATTCTACCACTGGTTCGGAATGCCATTCCTGCCGAGAAGAACCAGCAAGAAACTCGGCGGTTCTTTTCAAAACAAGTCTACAATTCAATAGATACTATATGCTATGTATGCAGTGTTTCCACATTGAGTTCCACAAAAGCATACCTAATTATAATTCAACGCGTTAAGACGGGCAGACAGAAAGCAGCCCCATTCCCGCTGGTGGAACCCGTTCACGAGCATGACGCATGACCCAGCCATTGCTTAGCTCAACCATATTTATTTATTTATTTAATAAGGAAGCCAACGGTTTACAATAATTATTATAATAATTATAATTACATAATATAGTTATTTAAATTTATGAATTATCATTGTATACACACTTAAAGGCTAACACGACATGCATTATTGAGTACATTATATCAACACTAGGACATTCCCTGCTTATGACCTAAGTTTATATAAAAAAAAAATAGTAGGTATAGGTATATCCATACTTATAGGTGGTAGAGTCATGACGTGTCATAAGAGCCACAGGTCGGCCTACGTGAAATAAATTATTTTGAATTTTTGAATTTTTTTGAACGTAGGTAGGTACGTACTGATTTTGTGACAAGTTTCATGGTGTTTCTCTGTGGTTGCAGCAAATAAAGCTCTCTCCACACAGTCGCGCCTACAAGGAGTGGGTGGCGCCCTCTGTGCCGCTGCTCTTCGATGTGTACCTCTTCAACTGGACCAACTCCGAGCGGTTCCCGGAAGAGATTCCGCACTTGGAGCAGCTAGGTGAGTAGAATAGAATAGAATAGAATAGAATAGAATAGAATAGAAATATTTTTTATTCAAATAAACTTCTACAAGTGCTTTTGAATAGTCGATGAATCTACCACTGGTTCGGAATGCCCTTCCTGGCGAGAAGAACCAGCAAGAAACTCGGCGGTTGCTCTTTTCAAAACAAATTTACAATACAGTAAATACTATGCTATATATGCAGTGTTTCCACAATGAGGGAAGTTCCACAAAAGCATACCTAATTATATCTAATTATAATTCAACACATGTTAAGACGGGTAGACAGAAAGTAGCCCCTTCCCGCCGGTGGAATCCGTTCACGAGCATGACGCATGACCCAGCCTTGTTTCGCTCAACCATATTTGAGGGAACGTAACAACCAGCATCACACGACACCACCGCAGAAATGTTAAAGTAAAGTAGCCCTATTCCCGCCGGTGCACCCGTTCACGAGCATGACGCATGACCCAGCCATTGTTTTGCTCATATTTGAGGGAACGTAACAACCCGCATCACACGACACCAGAGTTGTCCTTATAATAAAATAAATCGGCCAAGTGCGAGTCAGGCCTCGCTCTTTTAGGGTTCCGTACATATGACCAAACCACTTTTCTAGTCTAACTAGGTACATAAATATTTAAATATCTTAGTTCTTAATAGATAGTGCTAAATTAGCATATGGGAAAAATGCTCGTTTGTTTTGGCCACAATTACTTATAAACCGCATCATAAATCGGTGTTTTCAGTATTTTTTGTTTAAATACACTAGTACATAATATGTACAGAAATTTCAAATTCCTAAGTTGTTTAGTTTTTGAGAAAGACCCCGTAACAAAAGTGGTCTAAAACCGAAAACTTTGACAGCCCCCATTTCTTCATTTTTGTAGCTAAACAAAATAATAAAAAATATATTTGAACTCTACTTAATGAGTTCTAGACAATGACACCCCACATGCCAGGGTAAAAAAAAATATATTTCGACTCCTTTTCCATGTATAAAATATAAAGCTACAAAAGCTACAAAAGCTACAAATAAATGTATGTGCGATGCGGGTTGTTACGTTTCCTCAAATATGATTGAGCGAAGCAACAAACGGCTGGGTCATGAGTCATGCTCGTGAACGGGTTCCACCGGCGGGAATAGAGCTACTTTCTGTCTGCCCGTCTTAATCCTTATTATTATGTATCGAATTGTAAGTAGGTATGCATTTTGTAACTTCCCCTCATTGTGGAAACACTGCTTAGATAATATAGCATCTAAACTATTTTGAAAAGAGCAACCGCCGAGTTTCTTGCTGGTTCTTCTGGGCAGTAACGGCATTCCGAACCAGTGGTAGATTCATCGACTATTCAAAAGCATTTGTAAAAGTTTATTTGAATAATAAATATTTCTATTCTATTCTAATTAATACCTATTTATTCTGTATGTGGTTACAAGTTACAACTTTATTGAGTAGAACCACGAGAATCATAATCACATTTCTGTTTCGATCACGTAGAGAAATTCCGAGCATAAATCTCTGCTTCGCCCGCTGAATGACTACGAGGCCCATAAAATTTAGCGGTTCAAAGCCGTTTACATTCACAATGAATATGTCGGGGGTGTTTTCAATTTTTAATTTTCACTTATGTAGTAAGTAACATCCTAATTCCTAACATAAGCTTTACCGTTAGATGAAAGAATAAATAGCTTTTGTGGCTTTTGTAAAGCTACAAAAGCTACAAAAGCTACAAAAGCTACAAAAGCTACAAAAGCTACAAAAGCTACAAAAGCTACAAAAGCTACAAGAGCTACAAGAGCTACAAGAGCTACAAGAGCTACAAAAAAGCTACAAAAGCTAGAAAAGTTAGAAAAGCTACAAAGGCTTGAAAAGCTAGAAAAGCTAGCCCGCTTTATATTTTAATTTAATGTTATTTTTATTATTTGTTGTTATAGCGGCAATAGAAATACACACTGTGAAAATTTCAACTGTCTACCTATTACGGTTTACGAGATACAGCCCGCTGACAGACGAACAGATGGACAGCGGAGGTTTAGTAATAGGGTCCCGTTGGCACCCTTTGGGTAAGGAACCCTAAAAACACACAATTTCACACAACTTTTGAAATGCGTCTTATTAATCTGATAGAAGCTGATGTCTTATTTTTAGGGTTCCATACCAAAATGGTAAAAATGGAACCCTTATGGTGAGACTTTCTCCGTCCATCTGTCCGTCCGTCTGTCACAGTCGATTATTTCAGTAACTATTAAAGCTATCGACATGAAATTTGGCATAGTTGTGTATAATAGTGGCCCAAAAGCAAATTCGAAAATTATTTTTAGTTTTATTAAAAAAAGGGGGAAAATCGGGGGTTTGAAATTTAAAAGTAAAATAACTATATCAAGTGGGGTATCATATGAAAGGCCTTTACTTGTGCATTCTAAAACAGTTTTTATTTATTTCTATATATAATAGTTTTTGAATAATCGGCCAAAATGTCGAAAAAAATACCGTTCCCCACCCCTTATCTCCGAAGTTTACCAATCAAAAAATCTGAAATAATTATGGTCAATAGAGGTTTATGTATATTTTACATGAAAAATAAAATCAACGTGAAAATTATTTTAGTTTAATTAAAAAAGGGGGAAAATCAGGGGTTTGAAATTTCAAAGTAAAATAACTATATCGAGTGGGTTATCATATGAAAGGCCTTTACTTGTGCATTCTAAAACAGTTTTTTATTTCTTTCTATATATAATAATTTTTGAATAATCGGCCAAAATGTCGAAAAAAATACCGAACCCCTTATCTCCGTAGTTTACCAATCGAAAAATCTGAAATAATTATGTTCAACAGAGTATTATGTATATTTTACAGGAAAAATAAAACCAACGCTCTAACTAGCATAGTTTTTTTTTATATTAACAATAAACCTCTACAAACAAAGTTAACGATAATTATGCAAATTAATATAATATTATCGTTTTACTTTTACTTTTGGAGTATGGAACCCTCGGTGCGCGAGTCCGAATCGCACTTGGCCGGCTTTTTTAAGACTATTAGGCCCGCTTGCAGAAACGCCGGGTTATCCTTTTAACCCAGAGTTAGCTGCTGCTTTGGCAGATTTCGTATACAGCTTCTGTCAAAATATACGGCTTTGAATCGCTAAATTTTATGGGCCTCGTAGTCATTCAGCGGGCGAAGCAGAGATTTACGCTTGGAATTTTTCTACGTGATCGAAACAGAAATGTGATTATGATTCTCGTGGTTCTACTCAATAAAGTTGCAACTTGTAACCACATACAGAATAAATAGTTATTAATTAGAATAGAATAGAAATATTTATTATTCAAATAAACTTTTACAAGTGCTTTTGTATAGTCGATGAATCTACCACTGGTTCGGAATGCCGTTACTGCCCAGAAGAACCAGCAAGAAACTCGGCGGTTGCTCTTTTCAAAATAGTTTACAATAGGTGCCATATTATCTAAGCAGTGTTTCCACAATGAGGGGAAGTTCCAAAAATGCATACCTACAATTCAATACATAATAATAAGGATTAAGACGGGCAGACAGAAAGTAGCTACATTCCCGCTGGTGGCACCCGTTCACGAGCATGACGAATGACCCAGCCGTTGCTTCGCGCAACCATATTTGAGGGAACATAACAACCCGCATCACATAAACATATTTAAAATGATTTTCATCATACCTATTCGAAAAACGAATATTGGCTTCAGAGGATAGCGGGAGCAAAATTTAATTTTAACCCCATGGGAGCATAATTCAATTTGAACCCCATGGGAGCAAAATTTAATTTAACCCCCCGGGACTTTTCATTTCTCTTTTCTGATTGGTCCGCGTTCGTGCTTTAGTATGTGTCGAAATTCAAATATATTTGAGAAGCTGTTCGATAAGTCACGTGATCAATTTGTCGATCGGATGTATGCCCATACTGTATCTACACTTCTACAGGGTGGAAAAAAATTATGGGCCCTGGAGGGGAACTACCTTAAATCCTTAAATTAGATAATTTTACTTTTAAGAAACATTCCCTTATTTTTAAAAAGAAACAAAACTGCATTCAAAGTTTTTTAAAAATTCGCTTGTCTCACCCGGGAATCGAACCAGCTAAAAATTCAAAAAATAAACACCCGCTATTTTATTGCACTAGTCGATACAGTCAATATTAAAGATAAAATTTCTCCAAGAAACATTATGTCTTACACTCGTCTGTCGTTCAAGATATCCATAAAATCGAATATTTGGCATACAAGTTCTCTAATCAACATTCCCTAGAACTATTCACCTTCACAAGTAAAAGAAACGTTATAATTATTGTCTTATAAATCTAACATCCAAAGACACTGTATGATAAGCTTGCTAATTATCTCTTAGTACCTTGTTGAAGATTTAGATAAAATCGTTTTTTTGAGAATTGAAAAAAAAAGAATTGCAATTTAGCTTCTACACTGTCTATCTAAATTGCAATTCTTGTTGTTTGAAAAGTACCTAAGCTTCTATTATATCGATACGCCATTATTACACAATTACTAAATGGAAGCAAAACAAAACAAAATCGATAAAAATGCTGAAAATGTTCATTGAATTTCAAAATTGCTGTCCCGCACCGCAAAGTTAAACGTTTAAATTAAACTTTTCGTAAGAAGGAAATGTACATAGAATTATTATTACCATTAAACGATTTTCTTATCTAAGTCTTCAAAAAGGTACTTAGAGATAATAATTAGCAAGTTTTGTACTTCACACAATGTCTTTGGATGTTAAGAGTTATTAGAAAATTATACTTAACGTGTCTTTTACTTGTTGATAGGAACAGTTCTGGGTAATGTTGACTAAAGAACTTTTATACTAAATATTCGATTTAATGGATATCTTGCACGACAGACGAGTGTAAGACATAATGTTTCTTGGAGAAATTTTATCTTTAACGTCGACTGTATCAACTAGTGCAATAAAATAGCGGGTTTTTTGGATTTTTAGCTGGTTCGATTCCCGGGTGAGACAAGCGAATTTTTGAAAAACTTTGATTGCAGTTATGTTTCTTTTTAAAAATAAGGGAATGTTTCCTGTAAGTAAAATGATCTAACTTAAGGAGTTAAGGTAGTTCCCCTGCAGGGCCCATATTTTTTTTCCACCCTGTATACATATAATAAAACAGAAACGAAACCAATTCTGTACATGAAATAGATTCAAAAAAGGGTTTTTGCTTCTAATTGTGTTCAAGATACAAATATCAAAACAGAAGCTAAATTTTTTTTCTCTGTTTGTCCTTCTGTCACGTAAAAACTACCGCACAGATTTCTACAAAATTTTATACCGTGGTAGCTTATTACTTGGGTCAACATCTAGGCTACTTTTTATCCCGGAAAATCAAGGAGTTCCCGAGGGACTTTAAAAACTAAATCCACGCGGACAAAGTCACGGGCATCAGCTAGTCCATCATAAATATTTATGTTTAATTATTTAATAATAAATTATTTATTTGTGTTTTATTTAAATTTTCAATATACGATGTCTATACATAGTAGCTTGATACTCCTAGCTTTTTCTCATAGGTAATGATGAAAAATAGTGTGTGTCATTCGGGGCCAAAATATTTTGTTCTCGGGCGGCGTATATTGAATCCTTCACTTCGCTCTGAATTCAAAATAACGCCCTCGGGGAACAAAAAACTTCTTTGGCCCCATATAACACAACTAACTATTTGTTATCTGTTGAAACAATGTTGGGTGTTATTGTTATTCATAATTTCATTGAGAACTGATAGCGTGGCAATTAATTAATTAATTTATATTTTAATAAAGATAATAATAATTATCAGTATTAATACGTGGATGCACACTGGATGAAAGTTGCCTTTTAGTTACCTTTTTCCCCGTGCTTCGGAGAGCACGTAAAGCTGTCGGTCCAGCGCCTGACCTCTCCCCGGTCTTTGATTTCATTTACCAGGATAAAATATAGCCTATGTGCTATTCGGATGTATAAGCTATTAAGTTACCACGTTTCATCAAAATCCGTCCAGCAGTTTTTGCGTGAACGAGTAACAAACATCCATCCATCCTCACGCATTTATAATACTAGACGATGCCCGGGACTTCGTCCGCGGGGATTAAGGTTTTAATTCCCGCCGGAACTCGATTCAATTTTCTTATCCCGGGTATGAGATAACTCCATTCCAAATTTCAGGCAAATCGGTTCATTTGTTGTGGTGTTAAAGAGTAACAAACAAACATCCATCCATACATCTATCCTCACAAACTTTCGCATTTATAAAAAAAAATTAAGTGGCACTCGAGGACTGCCGCGGTAAAGCTATTGCATAGCATTTTTTATCAACTTATGCAATTATAATATTTATGCAATATTTTGTTTTTGCATAATAAAAATTATGCAAAAAATAATTAAAAAACAAACAAACAAGAAAAGCGAACTGTCACTTCTTCGCGAGTGAGATTCGAACCTGCGACATTGGCGCTCGAAAGCGGCCACTCGCCCACTGCGCCAAATAGAGCTACTTGAGAACCTCCAAAATGTTGAACGCTTTCTGAACGACAGTGTTAGGTTTCTTTTCGTTACGGAATTTCTTCGGTCGCCGCGCTCAAACTGTTTGTCCTAGTTCAAAGCCCGCGATAAAAGCAATGCAACAGCTTAATATTAGTAGGAGTAGAATTTGTAAAATTTGTATACAAAACTGCGTTTATTTGCCCCCAGGTCCTTACCGTTTCCGGGAACGCCGGAAGCACGTGAACGTAACGTTCCACCCCGGCAACGGGTCGGTGTCGTACCGCACCCAACGTAGCTGGTACTTCGACGAGGCCGCCAGCAATGGCACCATGCAGGACAACATCACTATACTCAATATCATTGTTGCTGTAAGTACATAGCACGAGCGAAGCGAGCCCATTGTTTTTCATACCTTAATAGAAATTAGAATTTTTTTTAAGCTATTGCATAGCTTTTATCGCGGGCTTTGAACTAGGACAAACAGTTTGAGCGCGGCGACCGAATCAAGAAATTCCGTAACGAAAATAAACTTAACACCGTCGTTCAGTAAGCGTTCAACATTTTAGAGGTTCACAAGTAGCTCTGTTTGGCGCAGTGGGCGAGCGGCCGCTTTCTTTACCGTATGGTGTATGATGTCGCAGGTTCGAATCTCACTCGCGAAGTAACGACAGTGCGCTTTTCTTGTTTGTTTGTTTTTTAATTAATTTTTTTTGCATAATTTTTATTTTTTACTATGCAAACAAAAATATTGCATAAATATTATAATTGCATAAGTTGATAAAAAATGCTATGCAGTAGCTTTACCGCGGCAGTCCCCGAGTGCGACTTAATTTTTAATTCAAATAAACTTTTTTACAAGTGCTTTTGAATCGTCGATAAGTGTACCACTGGTTCGGAATGCCCTTCCTGCCGAGAAGAACCAGCAAGAAACTCGGCAGTTGCTCTTTTCAAATCAAGTTTACAATATAATAGATATTATGCTATGTATGCAGTGTTTCCACAATGAGCGGAAGTTCCACAAAAGCATACCTAATTATATCTAATTATAATTCAACACATGTTAAGACGGGTAGACAGAAAGTAGCCCCTTCCCGCCGGTGGAACCCGTTCACGAGCATGACGCATGACCCAGCCTTGTTTCGCTCAACCATATTTGAGGGAACGTAACAACCAGCATCACACGACACCACCGCAGAAATGTTAAAGAGAGCGTGACATACTTAGGCTACCCATCTTAAGGCATCAAATTGAAACTAATATTCAAATACTCATTTGAAGACATGACATAATACCCAATTCAATAATAACACTAGATGATGCCGGTGACTTCGTCCGCGTGTATTAAGGTTTTTTAATTCCCGCGGGAACTCTGTAAGTTCCGAGATAAAAAGTAGCTTATGTGTTAATCTTGGGTATGAGCCAATTCCTTTTAGCCAAATCGGTTCATTCGTTGTGGCGTGAAAGAGTAACAAACATCCATCCATTACATCCATCCTCACAATTCGCATTTATAATATTAGTAGAAAGTAGGATTACTAGGATAGGACAGCAAAAACAAGACTAAATTGAACCGACACTTAAATTGAACCGACACTTTTTTGAATATGAATTTGGCATTGTGTTCAATATTTTCACACTACAATATTAGATCTCCGTAGCTTTGTGGTTTCTACAGTCGCTAAACAGTTAAAGGTCGATGGTTCGAATCCCAGCTCGACAGACTGAATTTTCTATTTTCAATTTTATTTTAAATAATTTGTACATGTGGAATTTTTCCCTAATTTTTTATAACTTATACTTATAAGTTATAAGTTATAAAAAATTAATTTTTCCCTAATTTTTATGCCCCGATGCCTTATAATGAAAGGTCTCGCTTCGGTTTCCAGTCAGCGATCTACCGGTCCCGGCACTGGGGCTACCTGCGGCAGAAGGGCCTGTCTGTGGCGCTGGCCATGTTCGGCCACGGCATGACGTTCTCGCGGCCCGCGCGCCAGCTGCTCTTCGAGGGCTTCGACGACCCCCTGCTCGACATGGCCAAGAATCTACCCCCCAGTGCCACGGGCGGGGCGCCACCTGTTGACAGATTTGGCCTTTTTTATGGGGTAAGTTTTTTTATGAATTTTTCATCATCATTATTAGCAACCCATCAAAGGCTCACTACTGAGCGCAGGTCTCCTCTCAAAGAAGGGTTATAGGCCATAGTCCACCACGGTGGCCCAATGCAAATTGGCAGACTTCACTCACCTTTGAGAACATTATGAAGAACTCTCAGGTGTGCAGAAACCTGCACAACTGAGAGTTCTTCTCAGGTGTGTCGTGAGGAAACCCTCACGAGGTTCACTTAGGTTAACCTTCACCGTTAAATATCACATGCATAACAACGGTGAAGGAAAGCATCGTGAGGAAACCTGCACACCTTAAAGTTGTACATAATGTTCTCAAAGGTGTGTGAAGTCTGCCAATTCGCATTGGGCCAGCGTGGTGGACTATGGACATAATAACCTTACTCTGAGAGGAGACCTGCGCTCAGTGGTGAGCCGCTGATGGGTTGCTGATGATGCTGCTGCTGCTGATGAAGATGATTCATGCAATGCAAAATGAATAATGAGCAAACGAACAGGCACACTTGATGTTAATTAAGTCACTGTAAGTGATTACCTGATTAGTTGGAAATGGGCGGGGCACATATTTCGAAGAGCTGATGGTCGTTGGTATCCCAAGGTGTTGGAGTGGCGACCCCGCACCGGGAAACGTAGTGTTGGCAGACCCCCCACCAGGTGGACCGACGCCATCAAACGAGTCGCAGGGAGCCGCTGGATTCAAGCGGCGCAAGACCGAAGCCTGTGGAAGTCCATGCAGGAGACCTTTGTCTAACAGTGGACGTCTATAGGTTGATAAAGTAGAAGAAGATGAAGTGATTACCGCCGCCCATGAACATTAGTAGCACCAGAGGCACCACCAGTGCATTGCCGGCTCAGGAACCTATTGGCCCTACCTTGAATAACCCTATGTTGGAAGTTATCCGCCATTTTGTGACCTTGGGCAAGAAGGGCGAGGCACATTGTGGGTGGGCAGTTTTGCATTAAAATCCGCTAATTTATCTATTTTCCATAAAAAAACTTAAGTAGTTGACCTTGCGTTAAAAACCGATAGATATCCCCTAAAATATTATAATCCATACTTCCATACTATCCATACTAGTATTTTAAATGCGAAAGAAGCTCTTTTTGTCTGTCTGTTACACTTTCACACCTAAACCGCTGAACCAACTTTTATGAATTTTGCTAAATTGGACCTTAGGGAAGGACATGGATTAACTTTTGTCGCAAAAATAAAACTTAAAGGGGGGGGAAATAGGTGATAATTATTTTTGTCGATTTTACTCCATAACTTCGTCAAATATGGACGATTTTAATAATTGTTTCTTTATTAGAAAGTGTGTATAGTCAGGTTTTGTCTTATTTTCTATCAGAGATAGAGGACAGAACTCCTCATCGATAGCAGCAATAATTCACTCACGTAACTTTTAACCATTATACATAACTAGCTGATGCCCGTGACTTCGTCCGCGTGGATTTAGTTTTTAAAATCCCTCGGGAACTCTTTGATTTTCCGGGATAAAAAGTAGCCTATGTCACTCTCCAGGTCCTCAACTATACCCATGCAAAAAATCACGTCGATCCGTAGCCCCGTTGCGGCGTGATTGAAGGACAAACCAACAAACCAACAAAAAAACACACTTTCGCATTTATTATATTAGTAAGGATATACATGCCTACAATGCGGACGAAGTCGCGGGCACCAGTAGTCAAATGTAAAATCTAAAAATAATTCAACTTGAGAGAAGCAGTAACAAATCTGTAGGTACCAATGCTTCATGCTTAGTAAACAATTAGTTTTTTCAACACATCCTATATAATAATTATGTAGTTATTCAAAGGATTACAAAAAATTGAGAGATTTTTGTTCCAAAACAGTATAATAACTCGTAAGTAATTAAATTCCTATAAAATAATAGTGCAATTTGGTAAAATGGGATTTTAGAGGTCGTTGTCAATGACCAATTTACTCGAATTAATAAATATAAGGGCGAAGACACACGGCGCGGTGCAGGCGATCGCGATGGGTTGAGAATTGAGATGATGACCTTCGTTCAAAAATATAAAAAATAATGATAATTATATCCTGCCAACCGAATCCGGCTCTATAGGCCTATACCCGCAAAGGGGCCCATATTTCATAATGAACCAAATCATAAATAACCATACTAACTTAGGATTAAAAAAAATATATACATATAATACTAACAAAACTAACAACATTCTATTGTATATATTTAAGAAATATGGGAATAAAAAGGCTTTTTTATTTTATTTATTTTTATTAACCGAATCCGGTCACGGCGCGGCGGGAGATATAGTGCACAAGTGTGTGCGCAAACACAGCTGCACTTTTTATTCCCTCACTCTCATAGTCCGATGGGACGGAAATCCGACACGACCGGAGAGAGATCAAGCGCAAGACCGATGGCTTTACGTGCTCCCCGAGGCACGGAGGGGACCCACCCCCAACTTTCTAACTCCGGGCTGGTACTGCGCATTGCTTGAAAGAAAAACTCAATAAATTACATTTTTTTTGGCCCGACCCGGGAATCGAACCCGGGACCTCGTCATCCGTAATCGAACATGCTTACTACTAGACCAACGAGGCAGTTAAAAATATAGTTCAATAAAAAATGTGTAAATAATAAATATATAGAAAGTCTTTTTTAAACACAAAAAAACCGACTTCAATCGTCACTACAAAGTATAAAATAATTTTAATTTATAATTTTAGTAGATATGTTGAAGTCGGGCTAGCGTTGCGGTTTCATAGTTTCTATTGAGGCCCGCCCGACTTCAACATACCTGTAGGTACTAACTAAAATTATTTTATACTTTGTAGTGACGATTGAAGTCGGTTTTTTTGGAGTTTACTCCTTAAGAATCGATTTTAGGCGCCCGGTATGAGAAAAATCCGAGCAGTATCAATTTATCAATGACCTCGTTACGTTTTTCTGTCACGTTTTTCACAACGATGCAAATTTCTACCCTAACGTTGAGTAAATAAGGTTGGTTTTCGTGCGAAAGAGCTTTCGCTTCGCGTAGCCGAGCGCGTAGCGATCGGGTCCCCGAAGCGAAAGTTGGTCGGGGCGCGCTCGGACCCGAGTCGCGCGTAAACTCCAGTCGTGCGTCAGAGGCCGGAGCTGACACACACTTTTTTTTTAAAGAATTTTTATATATTATTATTTTAACCTTTTAAGTGGCAGCTTCATAGGATCAATCTTCATATTCTCTGATCGCTAGCGATTTGCTCTTATTTATTGAGGAGTTCCGTCCTCCATCACCGAAGATTTTCATCAGATTTTCAAAACACTAAATAAATCAAATAAATATAATCATATGCACTTGATAACTTACTAAGCTCATATGAAATCATCATCATCATCAGCAACCCATTAACGGCTCACTACTGAGCGCAGGTCTCTCAGAGATGGGTTACAGGCCATTAGTTCACCACGCCGGCCGAACGCAAATTTGCAGACTTCACACACCTTTGAGAACATTATGAACTGAGAGTTCTTCTCAGTTGTGTCGTGAGGAAACCCTCACGAGGTTCACCGTCGAAACTTTGTAGTATTTAATTTCTTAAACGCACATTCCAAACTTAGAAAAGCCGTGCCGTGCCGGGATCGAGCCTTCGACCTCCCGAATAGGAGTACCGCAGTACTAACCACTAGGATATCACAGCGTCATATAAAATCTTATAAAATAGCTGCCTTTATTAATAACACTAACAATAATAGGTATTTCGAAACCACCGTCAGACACTTCAGTTTTATTACTTAACTATCCAGATAGGTTTGGTGATTTGAACGAGTGCTTCAGAATTGGAGTGATGTGTAAGTGTTTATCTGATGTCGCGGCTGCTGATTGATCCAACCCACAGGTCAAGATGATAATATCTTGCGAAACGAATTTATTTGCGTCTTGGCTTGTTTGTCCTACCCACTGTCGAATTAATTATTCAAAAAACTTCGACTACCTATCAGTCATCAGACATTCCAAAAATCTACAAAGGAAGTAGAAACATCTCCCAAAGATCTCGATCTTCTTTTACCACTGTTAGTTTTCGATTTAGGTATTTAGGAGTCAATAGTCAACAGACAGTGCACAATCGAAATACTTATATAGGTTATATAGGCATTTTATAGGCAAGCGCGCTCCAACCTAGACCTCATCAGTGCTGTCCAGCATTGATTGTCGTCAAGCGCAAGCCTATCCCGAAATAATAAAAAAAAAACTTATATGTATAGATATAGAATAATGTAGGTGTGTATATCTGGATAATTAACTGCTCTATCAGTCATTCACCTCTCATGATTGACCGATTCCATAACCATTTCTCATGATTCCATGACCGATGCACTATAATACAACTTCCATTTGTTTTGCTTGTACGAGGCAAATAAGAAACCAGTTCCTGTATCTGAAATCCGTATGAAAGCACCTATAAGCTCTTTTGTTCGAAAAAGTTCAAAAAGCTTTTTTGAGGTACCTGTACAAGCGCCTCCATGGTTATTTACCCATCTTTATCCCACAAAATTCTTGCTGGGTTACTTGGAATTGAACACTCTAGAAACCCGACGAGCCTCTGACTCACTCGTTACCGTCTGCAAAGTCCTTACAGGGAAAATAGATTGTCTCGAGCCTCATAATAAGCTGTGTCGCAGCTTGGCACCTAATAAATGATTAATTAGGTCCATGTGCGTCAGTTCTGCTGCCGCCGCCTGTTCGCTGCACGGCCTGGCCGCACTGTGTCGCGCTAGATCTCCAATACCGCGCACACTGTCTGCGTTGTTACGCTGTATGCGATGCTATCCGAATCTCCACACTTTGACATATTTACAGACCAATGGAGCTCTTTTGTGAGTCAGTTCTTGTACTAATTCATAAATAAATAAAACGATTAATGGAATCGATCGATGCAGAACCTTTGCCTCTTTATTTTTAATGCGTAATTTTTCCAGAGAAACAACTCAATGGATACGGAGGGTCTGGTAGAAGTTACAACAGGAGCGCTCAGCGGAACTCTTCCGG
This sequence comes from Oeneis ivallda, assembly GCA_029955525.1. Lineage (NCBI taxonomy): Eukaryota > Metazoa > Arthropoda > Insecta > Lepidoptera > Nymphalidae > Oeneis > Oeneis ivallda. The sequence continues at coordinate 1,873,497 of JARPMR010000010.1, forward strand.
GACAAATCCTGAGTTGGGACTACCACAAGAGTTTGCCGTGGTATGAGGGAGAATGTGCCAAGGTACTACTGCACAAGAAGTTTTCATTTTCATTAATTCATTGGAAACCCTCTCTGGCTCACAGATGACCATAGATCTCCTCTCAAATAAGCCCATAGTCGACCTAGCTGGCCAAGAGCGGACTGGCAGACTTCACACACATTTGAGAACATTATGATTAATATAATGAGAACTTTCAGGCATGCAGAATTTCTCAAGATGTTTTCCTTCAACATTGCCGCAAGGGACATTTAATTGCATAAAACGTACATAGCTTAAAAAAGTCAGAAGTGCGTGTCTGGGAACGGACCACAGACCTGTATCCAAAACGAAGTCTTTATCACTGCTCCAAAGAAATTATGTGTACCCAATACTGCGTGATGAGTACGCATTTGTGTTTTGGCCTAGTTTGAGAATGTCATTTTTATTCCGCTAGTTTTCCCTCTTGCCGAACTTAATCTAGAAGTAATTAGGTGTTAGGACCATATAATGCAACGAGTAAGGGTTCCCTTTTCAAATTCAAGTCTTTTCTATTATGAAACCTTGACTGCCGATAGTTACACAGTTTGGATTTACAAAGGAATGGAGGCTGAAAAGTTCTCATTTCTGATTTCAGATAACAGGCAGCGGGGGCGAGTTCATGCCCCACAACCTCACAGAGGAAGAGCCTCTCACCATCTTCATGCCGGACCTGTGCCGCACGGTGCACATGGAGTACGAGCACAGCGGGATGCTGGGCGGGCTGCCCTACCACAAGTACGCGATGACGGAGATCAGCTTCGACAACTGTAAGACATTCAAAGATCTCGTCCCTTTTAATGCAGGATGCTTCTATGTCATGCGATGGACCGACTAAATTAAGCCTGCTGTAGGTGGTTCATTCCATTGCACCAGGCTGTCGGTCAGCAGAGAGAAGGAGCAAATGCTCGTGAGGCGAACCATATCTGCTGCTATGACGTAACTTTGTAATCACCTCTACCACTCTGCTTTGTTGTCACGAAGCTCCTCTGATCGACTTCTAAGCTTGGTAAAGATTATGTTTATGAACCCAATCCTCCAATCTGGCACAGAGATGAACACTGTGGGCTTCTTGAGCCTCAGCAGGTAAAATTAGGATCAGGTCTGGACTAGTGGGAGGTTTGGGCTGTAGCTATGGCTGTAACTACTGTAACTGTTCGACGACGACGACGGTATGGGTTAAACAAAACTATCTCTTCCGAGTTGGCTCACTTCAGTCGTCTCCACCGAGTAGGATCGATCACAATCAAGGGCAAACGTGTAAAAGTTTTGACGCGTTTTATCCACTTGACTGAAGTACATTTTGTTACTTCCAGCATCAAGGTCGCCGATGAACTCGTGTTTCTGCAACGGCGACTGCGGCTGGAGCGGGCTGATGAACGTGTCGGCGTGTCGCTACGGCAGCCCGTCGTTCCTGTCGCTGCCGCACTTCCTGCACGGCGACCCCGCGCTGCGCGACAGCGTGCGCGGCCTGCAGCCCGACCCCGACCTGCACTCCTTCTACTTCGCCGTGGAGCCTGTGAGTCAACTTGTAGAGGCTGATGAACGTGTCGGCGTGTCGCTACGGCAGCCCGTCGTTCCTGTCGCTGCCGCACTTCCTGCACGAAATAGGCTAACTAGACTTGCTGTACCTAATAAACTTTTTGAAGTGAAAACTTCTTTTGGCGCACCGCACACACATTTTTACGTAGACCAGTAAGTTAGGCAGATCCATCACGCTCTGAGGTGAAAGGCTCGATCGGGTGAACTCGGGACCGCCGAGTGCACCCGAGTGTGAAAGATACAGTCAGCTGCTCTTCTGTTGTCCCACTCACTCTCACTACGTGAGACTCTGACGTAGTGAGAGTGAGTGAGACAAGTGACAAGACAGTGAGACAGTATAATATTGTCTCACTCACTCTCACTATGTGAGAGTGAGTGAAGCTGAGCTGTCATTTATAAATTGATTAGAGTATATTGATTAATATATATGTATATAAATTGATTGCGATTGCCAATGAAGTTTTCACTTCTGCCGTGCCGTCTTAAGCACACAATTTTAAATTTTTTCCTGACCTATTCTGCAGATTAATAAAGAACTTTATTGTTACAGAGGCTCGGCGTCCCGCTAGATGTAGCGGGAAGATTCCAGTTCAACGTATTTATTGAACCGAATCCTTATATTGCGTAAGTAACACTCCCTATTTTTGTCGGTATTAACTTTCCGGATGTCATTATTCCATTTAGCCGGGGGCGCCCTACACTCCGTTTGCTTGAGAACCTAATGATTCCAGCGGCCATCTTTAATGTTGGCAGAATGAAGACATGCCTTTGCCGAGGGCACAAAAAATATAACGCAACTCTTTGAGCTACCGCCTGTGGCACCTCTCTCGGTCGATCCGAGTCCATGGCAACTGTGTTCCATCCACCATCTTGTCTTTGTTCAAGTTTTCTTAAAACTGTCCTGCATGGACTTCCAAAGGTGGTCTTGCGCCGCTTGAATCCAGCGGCTCGCTGCGACTCGTTTGATGTCGTCGGTCCACCTAGTGGAAGGGTCTGCCAACACTGCGCTTCTCGGTGCGGGGTCGCCACTCCAGCACCTTGGGATCCCAATGACCATCAACTATGTGCACACATTTCCACCTCAGTTTCGCGACTAGCTATGCTAATATGCTGAGCTGATATGCTAAGTTAATGTAATTTTGAACCTCAATAGCCCAACGGTTAAAGATGCGGACTAAAAACTGAACGGTCGCAGGTTCGAATCCCACCCGTTGCCCTATTGTCGTACCCACTTCTAACACAAGCTTTCCGCTTATTTGGAGGGGAGAGGAGGATATTAGTCAACTTCAAATTGACTAATATTCTTTTTAAAAAAAAATATGCCGGCGGGAATGGGGTTACTTTCTGTCTGCCCGTCTTTGACATGAATTGAATTGTAGTACGTTTTGTGGAAATGTTATATTCTATTCTAACAAAGATGCACGGGTTAAATCAGCTTGGCATCCAGCTGCCCACAAGATAGTAATAAAAACTTATTACAATGTATAGCTACTAAGTAATATTGTAAAATGATTATTGTGAAAAGAGCAACTGCTGAGTTTCTTGCAGGCTCTTCTCAGCAGAATCCGCTTTCCGAACCGGCGCGCGGTGGTAGAATCTTGACGTGTCATAAAAGCCACAGGTTGGCCTACATGAAATAAATAATTTTGAATTTTGAATTTTTTGAATTTTATTATTATCATCAGGACTCGAAAGTCTACTTGATGAACAGAAAAAAAATCCAAGATGGCGGAATTTTTTCCATACAAAATAAATGGCAAATATTGAAGAGACTTAGAAGCTGAGAACTATGCAAGACTTGGATACGGTTCCTTTTCAAAATTTGTTTTTATAATTAATAATTGACAGCAGTGATAGCCTTGTGGTTAGGACTGTGGTCTCCTATTCGGGGGGTCGCAGGTTGGATCCCGGGTACGCCTCTGACTTTTCGGAGTCAAGTGCGTTTAAGCAATTAAATATCACTTGCTTCAACGGTGAAGGAAAAACGTCGTGAGGAAACCTGCACATCTGAGAGATCTTCATAATGTTCTCGAAGGTGTGTGAAGTCCACCAATTCGCATTGGGCCAGCGTGGTGGACTATAACCCTTCTCTGAGAGGAGACCTGCGCTCAGTAGTGAGCCATTGATGGGTTGCTGATGATGATGAATTATTAAGAGGGGGTGTGCGCTCGTTAACAGTAAACAGATTTGATTTTTACAGTAGTAGATCAAGTTTCAATTATCCGAAAAAAAACACGCAAGAATTACATCATACTGCCAAGGGACGTGTTTGGGCAAAAACATAAAATGATGAAATTTGTTCGATAATAAAAAATCGCGAAGTTAGGTCTAATTTTTAACCAATATTCATTTATTTTCAATGTGTTGCATATTACAGAGCCAAAATTTTTACATTAAATTCCGATTGATATTATCAAGAGAGTAGCCTAGCGAATTGAAAAGAAAATGAATATTTTACGAGTTACAAAGTATTTTGGCGCTTACTACACTCCTATTCCGCGCAAAACGCTTTCTTTTGTCGCGCCTCACATGAGGTTGTGGCTATGTTTTATCTCATCGCGAAATCTGTTCCCAGGCTGTACGAGAAGGTGCCCCGGATGATGTTCCCGGTGTTTTGGGTGGAGCAGCGCGTGACGGTGGACGAGGCGGTGCTGGCCGAGCTGCGCACGGTGCGCGGCGTGCTGGACTGGGGCGGCGCGGTGTGCGCGGGCGCCGCCGTGCTGTTCGCGGCCGGCGTCACCGTCGCCGCGTGCTGCGGCAAGCGCGCGCGCTACGCCCGGCCGCACGACCTGATCGTGGACGAGAAGCCGAAGGACGAGGCCGAAATCAAGTTGAACCCCATATAGGACGGACTGTAAAATTGCAATTTGAACTGCAATTTGAGTGTTCAAATGCCGTTCGTCTGTATGGTCTTGCTCCATATAAGACGGACTGTAAAGCTCCTCCTCCTCATTTATCGTCACCAAGGCCTCCAAGCGAATTGGGTTCTCATGTGTCTATACAGATGGGCGGAAAAATTGCAATTTGAACTGCAATTTGCGATTTCAAATGCCGTTCGTACTTTGGCTATAACGAGGGTCGCAGTACTTGGTCATCTGCTAGAAGCCGAAGGACGAGGCCGAAATCAAATTGAACTCTATATATGGGACGGACTGTAAAATTGCAATTTGACTTGTTCAAATGGTTTCATTTATCATCACCAAGGCCTGCAAGCTAATTGGATTCTCAAGTGTCTAACAGATGGGCGGAAAATTCCAATTTGAACTGCAATTTGCGTGTTCAAATCACTGTCACTAAGTACTCTGGCTATAACAAGGGCCGCAACACTTGGTCATCTACTAGAAGCCGAAGGACGAGGCCGAAATCAAGTTGAACTCCATATGGGACGGACTGTAAAATTGCAATTTGAGTGTTCAAATGCCGTTCGTCACTAAGTACTCTGGCTATAACAAGGGCCGCAACACTTGATCATCTGCTAGAAGCCGAAGGACGAGGCCGAAATCAAGTTGAACTCCATATGGGACGGACTGTAAAATTGCAATTTGAACTGCAATTTGAGTGTTCAAATGCCGTTCGTCACTAAGTACTCTGGCTATAACAAGGGCCGCAACACTTGATCATCTGCTAGAAGCCGAAGCACGAGGCCGAAATCAAATTGAACTCCTTTAAGGACTATAAAATTGCAATTTAAACTGCACTTGGTGTGGGGTGCAGTTCTTTGTGGGGGTTGATAAATGATAGATTTGATATCTAGATGCTAATGGACTGTATTCTGATATTATGATATGATGCTATTGATATTAAGGAGTACGACCCGCGTGGACGACCGACTAGTACTGTCTTTACCGCCCTCGCACTCATGAACATGGGTACGCGGTGTTTGGTGACACGCAGTGACCCGAACACTTGGCTTGTTCCTCTAATTCTATTATTTTTAGATTGTGTAACAAAATCGTATCAAGAAATAAATTGACTGTTTTAAGTTAAGTTACCAACCAAATACCTTAGGCATTTATTACATAATATTAAAATAAAAAAATCATTATTACAAATTAATTTGACAATTCAAATAATTAACATAGATTTTAAACTGTCAAATGGACACGATTTTCTTAAACAATCGCATGGCACGTAAAGTATTTATATACCTTTAATACTCAAAGTTCTTTCTTTCTTTGTTTGTTCAGTGGCTCCGCGCGTCGAGCGTTTGAGCCATTGCATAGTCAAGTTTTTTTTTTAAACGGAGGAACTTATTTTATAATAGTAAAATCAAAATTTAAAGAAACGGAATTTTGGTACTCAAAGTTATATACCGAAGCATCAGACGGTAAGGGGTTACGCAGACGAGCCACTATTGTCCGCGAAGGTCAATACTCCATCGTCCATCGTCCCATTACTACTACATAGTCACCGGACTGTTAGTCCATCGTGTGCCAGCGTCTTCGCGTGCGAACACGAGGTCCCCGATTTCGTGTTCTTTAAACACGATCGCGTCTAACATGATTTATGACAACCAAAGAAGGATTAATAATTAACATACCTAACCTTTTAAATTTATTATATTTATTATTATTGACATTAAAAGTGAAAAAGGAATCGAATTAATATGAATGAACTAATTATTATTGCTACATGTCATACTAATAATAAAATATATTGTATCAAATATTATTACTACAAATACATACTTTGAATATTACCCACATAATTTTCAAATGTCACCACTTCACGATCATCGTGAGTTGGCACCTATTCAGAGTAAAATACGCATTAAAAAGGTATCTGACACCATGTCAGAGGATATTAGAGTGCATAATTCAAAAAAAAAACGATCGCATGGGCGCAACGACTAATATTTTTTTGAATACCGTAAAACCATCCCTCCCGACGTCATCCTGTCCTAACCCGAGCTTCACAGGAGGCGTCCTTTAAGCAAGACGTTACCGATTTCTTTGAGTCATTCGGCCAGCAGTTTACTCAATCCGAAAAATAAAGAACAAAAAATTGGTTGTCTGTAAAGTCAGTTTACGGGCGATAGTTTTACGTGATAACGTCATAAAGATGAACAGCGTGCTGCTAGAACTAGCTCGCGACACAACCACAGCGCGGACGCGATGACTGGTGGGTGCCGGCGGTCACTAGCCAAAGCTTGGGCCGATCGTGCCTCTCTATCGCTTGTTTCGCGCTCTCGCTTGCACGATCAGGCTCAGGCGGAACGTGACACTTTTTTGTGCTAGCAGCCGGTTTTCATCGATTTATAAGACGTTATCACGTCAAATATTATTAACCATACTGAACTTGATTCCTCTACCCTCCAAATAAGCGGAAAGCTTGTGTTAGGAGTGGGTACGACGAGTGAAGATCGAGCATGTGATCTTTCAGTTTTCAGTCCGCTCCTATACATACGTACGTGTACCTACATTCGGTTATAATGTGAATCAACAGTCTGCCACTTTCTGGCGTGCAATATTCTTTACAAGCTTTTATTTAGCTTGACCAGTTTATTTATTTGTTTGTTTGGGCCAAATCTTGCAAGATGAATTAGAACCACTTCCCGGTTTCCGATTGAGCTGAAATTTTGCATGTATGTGTAAATCGGATGACAATGCAATATTATTGTGACATGGAGCTGATCTGATGATGGAGACGGAAGATGGCTATCGGAACTCTGTAATAAAACGACGTAACCCCATCGAGTTTGGGCTCGTTTGATTCGTCATGACAAGATCTCTGATCCTAGATGATATCTAGAGTCTAATGATGTAGCTACTAAAAGCTTGCATTTAAAAATAAAATTTTTAATTTACACTTGTTTGAACTATAAGTTCTTAGATGATAGATAGATTGACGGACAAAGAAACTGCGCCGAGGAGTATCCCGCGTCTGCGTTGACCCTAATATAGCGTGAAAAAAATATTTAGAGAAATTTCTAAATTAATTGCAGTTTATTTTAACTTGCTTTTAGGTAAGTATAGAAAAATTGCATTCCAAAATGACACTGTAAAATGACAATTTTGTTTATAATGTTAAGTAGTTTCTTGTGATAGATAAGATCTACATAGATTTAGGATTGGTAGCTTAGTCGCTACTAGATACCGCCCTTCCTACAAACAATAGCTTCATAAATGCGGCAACGTATGTAATATCATAATTTGTTTGAAAACGTCAAACATTGGTTGCTACTGCTACGAGACTGTGGGTAGTATGTCAGTTCAGGCGTATTATGAATAGCCGCAATTTACCTACCAATGGTGCGACTACATTATCGTGCGAACATTCGTGTCGAGTTGTCGCGATAAATAGCTGTCTCACTCTATCACCGCGGCTACATAATCGTGCTAGTTCACTCGAACTCATTCGTGACACAACGAACTACCCGGCTACACTAATAGCTAATGTAGCCGCAGGGTTAGTAGTACGCCGACGGTATCTAGTAGGTGCGAACTACGAAGTGACTACCAATCCTAAATCTGTGTAGATAATATATTATTATATTAAATTGTGATCTAAGTAGCTAGCATGGCCATTTTTATTTTTATTAAAATTATTTTAGACTCAATTATTATTGTATTTTATTTATACAAGTGTATACGTTAAATTTACGAGTGTAAGAATTATTATTGTGAAGGTAATAATGTATAGTGCCAACAAGTATTTTTTTATAACAAACTAGCTGATGCTCGTGGATTTAGTTTTTAAAATTATAGCTTATGTCACTCTCCCTTATACCCATGCAAAAAAATCACGTCAATCCGTTGCTCTGTAGCGACGTGATTGAAGGACAAACTAACAAACTTTTCAACAACTTTTTAACAAACACTTTCGCATTAATAATATTAATAAGATTAAGTAAGATTTTAATTTTTACATAGCAAAAGTTTCAAGCAGAATCTTTGAAAAACTATAATTTAAGCGCCTTTGTTAATATATTAGCTTATTTCAATTGATATAGTTTTGTATGCGATCTCTTCACAGGGATATAAATATTATTTCTATTGGTATTTCCCAGTGATTTTTTTTCAAACTTTTACAACTATTATTTATGTGATTCGATCTACAAGGGGTGAGGTCGCTAGGGGTAGGTGGTTTGAGTAGCCGTAGCAAAGGGTTGAGAAGCGAATGAGATTTGCTTAGAGAAGAGAACAGCTACGTTTGTATGAACGCTCGAGTATACTCGAGTTTACTAATGCCCATTTTCACCCACGTTCCCTAACAATTACGGGCTACCTAAGCTAAGTTAGGTGATGCTTTCTGTCAATTTCGTGTTCACGAACGGATAGGGGATAGTATTTATGGGCTACCTACGTAAAGAGTCTCATATTTAGAGGACTATTTAGGTACATGGTTAGTTAAAAAGGGGCATTAGACTCTCAAAGTTAACTAAATAGCACAGATTTAGAAGATACACATTGACTTTATTAAGTCAATAAATAAATAAAATAAAAATATTTTATTTCGACCAACTGGGATCATAATGTATTAGTAACAATAAGCTTAAACCTACATGTTAGTAAAACTAAAACCTAAAACTTAACCTGGGACGGCACCGATTTGTCAGCACATGTACCATGCAACCTTTGAGTATATAAGCATGCAACAGTAGTTCAAGTATTGACAATCGAGTCTGTCAGCAAATGCCCTCAGGACGCTATTAAAGCTGGCCCGGACTCTACGCAACAGGGATGTGCACCGCTTTCTCATAGTGGTGTAGAAACAGTCTACACGAGCGTCGCTCGGCGAACATCCCTGATGCGCTGCAGAATCGGGGCAGTCCCAACAGCATCCTGAACGCATTATTGTACTGTACACGCAGGGCGTTATACTGCTTCTGCGTATAACTGATCCACAGGCTGCTCGTAACGTGTAAAAGGAGGTGCAGTATGCTCTAAAGAGGGTGACTTTGACTGGCACAGAACAACGAGCAAACCTGCGGACAATCATGTTTGCCCTGACAGACAACGCCCTCTCTATATCTGCATCGTCCTTCAGGTCAAAGGAAATCACATGACCAATAACATGATCAATGTCGATACATAGTAAAAATTACCATATTATATTAATGACTGTTTAAATATATAAGTAGATAGCATACGTCCTCAAAAATAAACTATGATTAAGGTTTTATTTTTTACAGAAACTGTACTAAGTCAGTGATACTGAATGACTCTACTCATGTTTGAAAGTTTATATCTAGAAGTAAAAAGTAGTACTAGGTAATACATAAAACTTTGATATTATTAAATAATACAAATTTTGTACCTATGTATTTTTGTAAAGCTGCGATGGCGATTATACATTTTGTAACAGATTTTGATATGTTTTTTATTTCTTAAACCTTCCTTCTTTCCTTTTGATTTAGTAGGAGGTTTCGGCCGTTTATAACAAAAAGTAAATTGTTCGTTCAATTAAGAGAACTATCACTGCAGACTGATACGACAGCATTCTAAGAATTTATGAGTCCCTATCAAGCTTGCTACGAAGATCCGGTATGTCCAAACGCTTGTTTTTCCCATGTTTTTGTATGCTGCGCAGACGTAGACTTTGCGATAAGTCGAGAAAAAGTAGATTGATGCTCTGGAGATGTGGTGCTGGAGACGAATGCTGGGAGTGTCGTGGACCGAGTTTCGCACCAACGTCTCCATTCTCCAAGAACTCGGCATAAAACAACGCCTTTCGGCCTTAGTACAGAGTTGCATACCTACTTAAGTTCTTCGGACACGTCTCCCGGCGTGGGGGTGAGTCCATCGAGCGCCTTGTCGTGCAGGGCAAAGTGGAGGGCACCAGAGGGCGAGGAAGGTCGCCCATACGATGGGCCGACCAAATGATCTTCAGTGGGCGGTCCATTGCACGAGTGTACCAGGCTGTCGGCCAGCAGGGAGAAGTGGCGAAAGCTCGTGAGGCGAATCACATATTATTCTGCCGCTAAAGACGTCACTTCGCGATGACCACGACCGCTCTGCCGAGAGTGCCACGCAGAAGAAAAAGATCAAGCTTGCGCAGCCCTAGTAGCAATTTGCGTTGGCGGTTAGTTTGGCCGTTGTCCCTAGTTTGGTTGGCCAACAGTTATCCTTAACTTGTCATCCCTAAAAATCGTGGTGCCAACCGTAGAAAAGGGGGATGTGGTTGGTCTTACGAAGGTACTTAGTCGACATCACCGCTACCATCTCCAAACCGTTGGCTACCGTTGTCTAACTCCAACGGAAATTGCTACTATGGAAACGACACACATTAAGTAAGTATATTATTTCCGTTTTTTTTATTCTAATACAAGATAGAATATTTTATAAATTATAAAGGAGGTTGACGAATTTTGACCCAGCATTTTTAAAAACCGTTCAGATTCAGAAATCATTTAATTTTAATTAATATTTTTCAGAGTATTTTTCTGTGTAAACCCGATATTTTTAGAAGATGGGATCAAAAAATATATAATTATTGACAAGTACACATTATAAACAACCGTTACATGGCAATACAAGTGAATATCTTTTTTCTCCCAACTTTATTTGATAGATTTTGATGAACTTTTTTGTTAGACTGGTTTACTAGAACAAGCATGAGAAGTTTGATTCGTGAACGTGGGCTTGAGGCCCACTGTTCAGTTCGTGTGGGTCAGAAACTCTATGGAGTTCGCCAATCTCCTTTCCAAACGGCCACTTGCAAAGGCCACTTGACATGAGATCCCAAAGACTGTGCGAGTCATTCAAGACGTTTGATCGGTCACCTTGATACCCTTTCATCCAAGTAATATTACTAGTCAATTTCGTAACTAGCATTTAGGTAATGAGATGAACTCTTCCTCTTTTCTTAACGGATTACTAATCAAGAGTATTTAATGCGGGTTCATAACCGAATTAAGATTTTATTAATTACTAGCTGACCCAGCAAACTACGTACCGCCAACAAAAATATTTAGTGGTTGGTCACCCTTATCATTTAGGGGTATGAAAAATAGATGTTGGCCGATTCTCAGACCTACCCGATATGCACACTAAATTTCATAAAAATCGGTCCACCCGTTTCGGAGGAGTAAGGTAACTAACATTGTGACAAGAGAATTTTATATATTAGAAGATTATTATTTAGTTTAGTTTTGCCGAGTTTTTTCGGTAATTCCGGTATTGCTCCCCTCATTTGTTTTGACCTCGCAGGGTTACTCTGAGCAGTATATATATACTCCTAAACTCATATAAACCTTTCCTGTATAATCTTGACCCATATTGCCTATGTAGTATCGGTCAGGGTGCTTCGCTGATTGAGCTGTTCCCTTGACGTCAGCATTCTCGAATGTACCTATCGCGTATAGTCATTCAATTGGATCGTGTAATCAACGACAGCACCTACGGATATAATTTAACTACATGCAACTTGCATACACTGCAGTATGGAATATTTCGTTTAAAAATTAAAGGAACATTACTATTCTATTCTATTCGATCTAGCCGGGGGCATTATCCTGGCAACATCCTGTCTGACCCAACCTATCTCAATTATACCATGCAAAAAATCCATGCGGCGTGATTACTAGATAAACAAACACACTTTCCCATTTACAATATTACCTACAAGGAGTTCTTTGGACCTATACCTCTTTGTATTTATTGTGTGATTTGTAAATTATGAGGAGTGACATGACTGACGTGTCCACGTGTGAACACACCTTTTACCTGCCTAATAAAGAAAAAACATTACAGTTGAAAAACAAACGGTAAAGAGCTTCAACTCTAGCAATCGCGTCGTTGTCAGAATTGTCTTTACCAAGAGCTAATTAGCAGGAGCAAGAATAGAATAGAATAGAATAGAATTATTTTTTATTCAAACTTTTTACAAGTGCTTTTGATTCGTCTGGCTCTACCACTGGTTCGGAACGCCCTTCCTGCCGAGAAGAACCAGCAAGAAACTCGGCGGTTGCTCTTTTCAAAACTTTACAATACAGTAAATACTATACAGTAAATAATATATATGCAGTGTTTCCAGTTTCCACAATGAGGGAAGTTCCAAAAATGCATACCGACTAACTTCTATCTTAAGATGGGCAGACATAAAGTAGCACCATTCCCACCGGTGGAACCCGTTCACGAGCATGACGCATGACCCAGCCATTGCTTCGCTCAACCATATTTGACGGTACGCAAGCCCTAAAGGTAGGGTGGTAATAGCCACGACCAAAGCCTACCAGACCAAACGGATAGCGAATATTAAGCGTGTAAAAATAACTCGCAGACATATCCATCGAACGCGCGTAGATAAGACGCGATCCCCCCGTCCTTGAAGTGTCACCAATTTGCTTATTCGCGACAATCAGAGCAATTGGACGATTGGAAGATTGACCAATCTCAGGTATCCCGAGCGAGAGACACGTCGTCTGCGAACGCCGCCGGTCGCCACGTCGCGTCATATCGCACGGAAGATGCTCGTTCTACTCCTGGCTTTTGCTGTTACAGGTACCTAATAATACCTAATTAATTATACATTAAGCAGTGGTAGCCTAGTGGTTAGGACTGTGGTCTCCTATTCGGGAGGTCGCAGGTTCGATCCCGGGTACGCACCTCTGACTTTTCGGAGTCAAGTGCGTTTAAGCAATTAACTATCACTTGCTTCATCGGTGAAGGAAAACATCGTGAGGAAACCTGCACATCTGAGAGTTCTTCATAATGTTCTCGAAGGTGTGTGAAGTCCACCAATTCGCATTGGGCCAGCGTGGTGGACTATGGCCTATAAACCTTCTCTGAGAGGAGACCTGCGCTCAGTAGTGAGCCGTTGATGGGTTGCTAATGATGAATTAATACATTACAGTATAGGCTCAGGATCGCTCAGCGGGTGGAGAGAGCTATGCTCGGAGTGTCCCTGCGGGATCGAATCGGAAATGAGGAGATCCGTAGGGGAACCAAAGTCACCGACATAGCTCAGCGAGTCGCGAAACTGAAGTGGAAATGAGTGGGGCACATAGTTCGAAGAGCTGATGGTCGTTGGGGTTCCAAGGTGTTGGTGTGGCGACCCCGCACCGGGAAGCGCAGTGTTGGCGGAACCCCCACCAGGTGAACCGACGACATCAAACGAGTCACAGGGAGACGCTGGATTCAGGCGGCGCAAGACCGAGGCCTGTGGAAGTCCATGCAAGAGACCTTTGTCCAGCAGTGGACGTCTATCGGTTGATAAAGAAGAAGAAGAAGCAGAATTAGTACCTACATTCATTTAAGTCAACCCATAGGCGTAATTTGACGATTTGCAGCCGAATGAACTAGCCGCAAGACCAATGAGACAGTTCTTTTGTTGTTTCAGTGTGCTTTGTTCTTTGGCTAATAATACCTAAATAATTCTACTCATAGTATAAATACGAAAGTTTGTGAAGATGGATGTTTGTTACTCTTTCACGCCACAACGAATGAACCGATTTGGCTGTTTGTAATGAAGATAGGTCTTAGCCATATAGGCTTCATTTTATCCCGGAGAATTAAAGAGTTCCCGCGGGAATTAAAAAACCTTAATAAAAGAGGACGAAGTCGGGGGCAACATCTAATAATAAATTAATACATTCATCCACTCATTCATCTCAACTCGTCGCCGCAATTTGATGATCCGCAGCCGAATAAAGTAGACGCAACAATGAGACAGAACTTAATTATACCAAACCAACACTTACGTATCTCAATGAAAAAAATTTAACTTGACAAAAATGTACCTACCTACCTTACCTTTTTGGCTCGGATTCATTTCCATTCGGTCATTTTAACCCAGCGACGTCCCACTATTGAGCACAGGTATCCTCTACCTTCCAAATAAGTGTAGGTTGGTGTAAGGATAGTGTAATAAGATCGATTATACGGTACTTGTATACTTTGTACTACTTACGATAGTAAGGTACGATAGTGCAACGTTTGGGGATAGAACCGTCGATCTTTCAGTTTTCAGTCCGCACCTTTAACCGTTGGGCTATCGAGGCGTTACAGTTTGTTAGTTTATGTAAATGTAGCAGGAAGTGCCAAATGAGTAATATGTTTAAATGTTAGTTTAACATCACAAACGAATGTGTAAGCGAAACGCGAAATCTGCCAGTTTGCCTGTGAGTCAATTTCCGGTTGACTTCGTTCCTGTAACATTGCTGCGTTTCACGGCACGCGATATGGCGGCTGCATTAGACGATGTCACCGCATGAACCTATCCTTACTCTGCTCTCTGATGTTACTGTAGAGAGATCAGAGAAAAATCTAAAAAAAAACGCACGCCAAAAACTGCAATGTGTCGTAAAATAGGAGTATAGACGCAAAGGAAAAGATAAGGATTTAATATAAAGCAATCTTTTTAAAAAACCGAATTCAAACATCCGCTACTAATACAAAGTATTTTTATTGTTAATTTATGGTTAATTTTTTAAAAACCACTCGACTTCGATAAAATTTCAATTGGAACACTTTGGAAGTATCTACCTTACTACATCTACCTTGGAAGTATTTATCTTACCTTTCAAAAAAATAATAATTTTCCAAATCGGTTCAGGCGTCTTCGAGTAAGATACCGACGAATTGAGAACCTCCTCCTTTTTTGAAGTCGGTTAAAAATGGACTATGGACTACAAATCGCAGGAAACGTATCGAAGAAAGGTGTAACCGACGAACGTAGCCGGGCGCTTACGACGTTCATAAGTTTGGTTTTTCACTTGTTTTAGCACTTTTAGCACAGTTTCATTGTGTATGCGGTAAGAAGTGGCTATGAACTCCTTTGGGCTCCTCCTACTTTGAGCGTTGCTTACGCATTTCTGCGAGAAAACACCTTGTTTGCAGCTAAGGAAAAAAATAGATTGCAGTTTCTATTGTTTTCTTACTGCAACAATGAATTTGAGTCTATAGCGAGTTAGCGACCGCGACATTATTGGTCGATCTATAGCTATCAATTTTTTGACAATCTCGCGACTGTTCTTGGCTGATAACTATCTAAATCTAAATAATAAGTAGGTATAACACTGATGAACTAGAATAATTCTAGACCAAAAGGAAGTCTTGATCTAGACTAGATCTTATATTTAGGAGTTATACTTATACAAACCATTTGCTAGTAGAAATATATAAATGTGGTGAAAAAATGGGTCGCGTAAGAATCAGCGCGCGGTGCCGGTGTTTTAATTAGAAAAATGAGTTTACCGCTCTCATTAGAATAATGGATAGGTAAATATGAAACTAATAGCAGATGTTTTTACGATTTTTCTAGGCCAGTGGTCAACTTTCAAACAAGTTGGTGAGTTTAATTCTGGGAAAGGTAGTTTAGATTTAAAATAAGAATTTTCCCTTCAACTAAGCAATAGTGGTGCAAGTTGGACCTACACAGCGGTTCTGTGTTTTGACTGGAAGTCACATAGACTTGGTATATAAGAGGGAAGTTAGACGTAGTCGCAATTCCTAGTTCCATGACTGGAAGCGAACCATGGAACTAGGAATTACGACTACGTAGCGAAATGCAAAATTGCAATTTTGACAAGTACGGCTTGCAGTTCAAGTACAACGAACTATGCAGCCAGCCCATCAGTACACCTAACGCCATCTAGTTGCTGCAATAGAAAGTAATTTACAGTATTGCTAGTATTAGAGCAGTCTCCCAAATTTTAGGGAAAAATGTAGATAGGGATTTTTTTTAACAGCTTCATACGCGTAGTATTATGTAGTGACCTTATCAGAGGGATAGGTGTACTACGGTCTAGATAAGCATAGATATGTCAAATCATTTGCTGACCATTTTCTATTTCTGCGTTGCTCAATGAAGGAAAAACTAATAGAAAATGGCGATTTAACAATCTGTATTACTATTTTGAATACCTACTTATATCTTGACGAGTTTCAGATTTAAAATATCAATTTTGATAAGAAATAGACAAGAATAAAATTATGTTAGCAATTTGAAACGATATTAATGACGAATGATTATTATAACTGTTGGCTGCATTTTATTTACACCATGAGTGGTGAAGATACAATTTATAAGATTATAACAATATGTATTTAGTAACTAACTGGAGAACCTATCCTATGATTTTAGGGTTCCGTACACAAAGAGTACCAACGGAACCCTATTACAAAGCCTCCGCGGTCCGTCCGTCCGTCTGTCTGTTTATCTATCACCGGGCTCTATTTCGTAAACCGTAAAAGGTAGACAGTTGAAATTTTCACAGATTATGTATTTCAATTGCCGCTATAACAATAAATAATAAAAATAAAATAAAATTAAAAATAAAGGGGCTCCCATACATGAAAGAAGTCTAAATAAAATTTTATTTTTTTACCCTGGCATTGTCTAGAGCTTATTAAGTAGAATCCCAATATATTTTTTACTATTTTTTAGCTACAAAAATGAAGAAATGACCATTTTGTAACAGGGTCTATCTCAAAAACTAAACTAGTTAGGAATTTGGAATTTCTGTATATGTATGTACTATATAGTGTATTTAAACAACAAATACTGAAAAAACCAATTTAGTATGCGGTTTGTAAGTTGTGAGATTTGTCTTTGTTCAAACAAACAAACAAACAAACAACAAACACAAAACAGCATTTTTCCTCGTATACTAATTTAGAACTTAAAAAAGTGATCATAATACTAATATTATAAATGCGAAAGTGTGTTTGTTCGTTGGTTTGTCCTTCAATCACGCAATTTTTTGCATGGGTATTGCTGAAGACCTGGAGAGTGACATAGGCTACTTTATCCCGAAAAATTAAAGTTCCTGAGGGATTTTAAAAACTAAATCCACGCGGACGAAGTCACGGGCATCAGCTAGTTTGGTCATGTGTACGGAACCCTTAAAGAGCGAGGCTTGACTCGCACTTTGCCGATTTTTAATTGATACAGAAAATTATGAAATCATTAGAAATGATTAGGAAAACGTTTCACATTACATGTTCAGTATTACGATTCTCTTATATGAACCAAATGTATAGTTTTAGGGAACTTTTCATATTTATTTTTGGAAAAATAGTTTTCAACATCTGGTAACCCTGATTTCTGACGTCAGCGTCCGATCGAAGATACGTGACCTTCAAACGAACAATATTAATTATTATTTGCAACTACAAATACAATAACGCGTTTAAAACATGTAAGTATTTTTATCTCCAATCTGCTTATTGTTTTTATGATATTTTATATAAATTATAGGTAAAACTATCGAAGATTAATTACAAACCACAAACAGCTGATTTAGAAATAGCTTGACAACCGGCTATTGACAACAAGAATGGCAGATGTCAAATTCGTTAAAAATGACTTTAACTAAATATTGCCAGTACATAGTTTTAAATGCTACTTACTAAACTTATTTTAAAAATTAATATTTATTAAAATACTTAAATCAATTGTTATTAATTATAAAAATTTATGGAAGACTTTATATTAGTTATATATATATATATATAAGTAGTCCAGAAACCTGCTCTGGATTAGGATGGTAGATCGCTAATCTCTCTTTCCAAGAGAATTGCCTAATAATACTTTACTGAAATCTAGAATTGTGTTAATATACCTGAATTAAATTGTTTTTTTTTTCCAGCACCTTTGGTGTACGCAGATGAAGAAATAATGAAGAATCTCTCTCTCGTAACATGGGCGCACGCAGTCAACAACAAAACGTACTTGGAGGCAGCTTTAGCAAGTAAGTTCGTAATAGAACGTTTTCAGTAAAAAAAATTAAGGCACTTTTCCTTTTTTATTAATTTAAAGTATTGTTAGTTATTTGATTTCATTTTCAATTGACGATTAGATACTGTGGATGCTTATGCTTACGTTCGTTTTTAGGGTTCCGTACCCAAAGGGTGCCAACAGGACCCTATTACTAAGCCTCCGCTGCTGTTCGTCTGTCCATCCGTCCGTCCGTCTGTCCGTCTGTTAGCGGGCTATAACTTGTAAACTGTAATAGGCAGACAGTAGAAATTTTCACAGAGTAAATATGTATTTCTATTGCCGCTATAACAAATAATAAAAATAAAATAAAATTAAAAAATAAAAGGGGCTCTCATACATGAAAAATGAGTCGAAATAAAATTTTATGTTTTTACCCCAGCATGTGGGGTGTCATTGTCTAGAACTCATTAAGTGGAGTTCAAATATATATTTTTTGATTTTTTAGCTTCAAAAATGAAGAAATGGGGGGCCATCAAAGTTGTGACCAAAACAAACGAGCCTTTTTCCCCTTAAATATTATGCTAATTTAGTACTATCTAAGAATTAAGATATCTAAATATGTATCCAGTTTTAAAAAAAGTGATTTGGTCATATGTACGGAACTCTAATAGAGCGAGGCCAGACTCGCTCTTGGCCGAATTTTTATTTATTTTTTGGCCAAACTTTAATTAATACAGTAAAGAAAACAAATATATAGGTTCTAGGTATGTGTACAGTTCTACAAGAAAACAAATTAAATGAATTAACAGCTAGACGGTCGGATTCCAAACCAGTTTAACGAGTGTGTTCGTAGAACTGGCAGTTAATTACAATTATACTGGTAACCGACACTTTCGTGTTTGAATTGCTCGTAATCTACGTTAATTTAAATTCACTAAACTAATTAGTGGTAGCATTGGAAATACCACTTCAATTGGTTAGTGTGAACATCCAACTTTTGAAAATAAACTAATCCGATTTTTTAAATGAAATTCTACTGAAGAATTTCAACAAATGTTCCATTTCATTATGCGCCATCCCAATTAAATTAGATTTCTTTATTCGATGAATAGTATAGTCTTTGACTGCGATCTCACCTGGTCTTGTAACGATACAGTCCATGATGGAAGCGGGCTTATTTGTGCTGGAGTGGCAACTTTGTATTAGAAAGCACAGAGTTGGCAGACCTACTAGGTGGACTAACGTCATCAGACGAGTCGCAGGGAGCCACTGGAGAAAGGCAGCGCAAGACCGAGGCATGTGGAAGTCTCTTCTTCGACTAAGCGTTATCACACTGGGTGGGGGCACTCACAATATCCAGCCAGCGCTTTTTTGGACGGCCGCGAGGTTTAGCTCCAGAGTCGGCGACCAAGGCATGTGGAAGTCCATGCAAGAAACCCTGGTTCAGCAAAAGACGTCTATCGGTCAATAAAGAAGCAGACATGACTAATCTCTGTGTAGACGATGTCGGATTCGGTATCGGATGTATTATAATATAAAGTTAAACTTTAAAAATGAATTATCCGTTTTCAAAGGTGAAGTGTCAATGCTAGAAGCTGACATCGTCCTGGGCCACGTGACCGGTAAAGATGGTCCTCCCGTACCGATCATGGCGCACCCGCCGGCCACGACCTCCGACCTCACCCTCGCAGACTTCCTCACTGCAGTAGCTCAGTACAACAACGTGAACCCCAAGCAGAAGGGGGTCAAGCTGGACTTCAAGACCATCGAGGCCTTTGAGAAGTCGCAAGAGATCATAGCGCGGTTCAGCAAACGCGAGGTAATTAATTTTTCCTGAAATATGACGTAGCTAGTAGACTATTTTTATGTAATAGTGACTTGTTAAGCTGATAGAACAGATAAATTGTATTTTAGTTAATTAATTAATTAATATCCTGTAATTTTTTTCGGTGATTAAAAGGCTAATTTTATTTTTTTACTTAATTGGCAAATTCTTAATTCAAAATTGGTATGCCATACATTAAAACGTACATTTTTGGGTAAATTCACCGTAATAAGGAAGTACCATATAAAATACAAAAGTACATAAGTATATACTAATTATTAAAATTATTAAAGTTTTTTACCTGTTCTACAATTTATCCATGTTATGGCAACATTGTGCAGAAGGTGAAGTTCGTTATTATAGAGCAAGATCCCAGTGCCGCCAGACCTAAGTTATTTTCTCAGCAATTATTTGTGTACGATAAAGTACTGTTCGAATGTCCTTTCAGTATATGCGTACGACGTATTTTTTGCCTGGGTATAGCTTAGGATCTAGAGAGAGAGAACTATTGCAATATCTTCTGCAAGCTATACCCAGGCAAAAAATCACGTCGATCCATATCTCTGTTGCAGAGTGATTGAAGGACAAACCAACAAACACACTTTCGCATTTATAATATTATAGTATGATGATATTATCTCTCACACACTTAAACAAGTGAATCATGTTCTAGCGCTCATACATATGGGGACGCATAATGTGTGTCTGGGGGGATGTTTGACCCTTCCAATAGGTCTGGCAGCTTACAGATAATATCGCAATAGTTCCCTGAGTATCATGTATAAAAATCAGAACTGAGAATATAAGTTAACTTAAATTATATATTTTTTTGGGAGCTACAAAGCGTCTGGCTAAAGTACCCGCCGGCGGTAAGCGCCTGGCAGTATTAATTTATTAATTTTTACAATATTCTTTAAAACATATATGAAAATCAGCCCTGAGAATTTAAGATAAGTTATTCTAGTTTTTACCTACCTTTAACCCCTGGTATCTGGAAATTGGCCGTCGGCACAATCTAGCAGGTACGCATATACTGAAAGGACATTCGAACAGTACTCTATCGTACACAAATAATTGCTGAGAAAATAACTTAGGTCTGGCGGCACTGGGATCTTGGACCATTATTTGCATAGTTTTTACGAAACAAATAGCGTTAACTTCACGTCTAAGACAGAGTTTCCCTTTCCACAGCGCGGTTCGGCGCCCGAGCCCGCAGCAGTTGCGGGCCCGCGGCCTCTGGTAGATTGCAGATTTGTATTGTATTGAAATAGCTATTTATGCAACTGCATCGTAATGAGGGTCATTTTAATTCGAGTGCTGTTTTTTGATACGAGGCTTGCCGAGTATCAAAATAGTATAGTACGAGAATTAAAATGACTAATTACGTTCAGTTGCATACAAGATTTTATCTACGACAAGGAAAATAAAATCAGTAATAAAATACGCCGTAGGCTCAATAACGTAACAAAAAATAACTCCGTAAGCCGCCACCAGCCGCCTGTGGCGCCTCTGTCAACAAAAAGTAACTCCGTAAGCCGCCACCAGCCGCCTGTGGCGCCTCTGTTGTATGAACGGTACAAAAGTGCCAGAACTCAGAGCCTTAGCTTTAGGTATCCTATTTTAAGAAGATAACCATTTCGATTCAGCTACCATACAACGAGCTGCATCGAAATGAGAAGCAAAACCGAAAGAGGGTTCATTTCGATTCAGCTGTCAAATTCGAAATTGGAACTTTTCGATGCTGGAGTAGATAAATGAAGTAACAATTTCCACGGCGCGGTTTGCGTCCGCGGCGGGCGCGGTAGCAACGGTACCGCAACCGCTGCGGGCGCGGGTGCGAACCGCATCGTGGAAGCTCAGTCTAACGTAATATTGTTACCAACTTACCAGACTTATCAGTTAGGTACACAGATTAATTATTATGTATACCAGTTAGGTACCGATACTGATGCTGCTAAGTGCTTTCACTTTTCAGCTTCTCATCTAATATATAAAATTCTCGTGTCGCGGTGTTTGTTACCAAACTCCTCCGAAACGGTTAGACCGATTTTTTGTGTGCATATTGGGTAGGTCTGAGAATCGGCCAACATCTATTTTTCATACCCCTAAATGATAAGGGTGACCAACCACTAAATATTTTTGTTGACGGTACGAAGTTCGCTGGGTCAGCTAGTGATTAGATAAATTTCACCAAATCTTTTACATCTACATTAACCCCATAACCCATATTTGTTCACAGCTTATCATCAATTTAGTTTAGATGTTTATGGTTACACAGGGGACCATAAACATCTAAACTACGAAGTAATCCATGAGTCATCGCATAAATAAGCTTGTTAAGCTCTAATTGCTTCGAACACATTTAGGCAATTAAAATTAGCTTACCATCAACGATGACTTGACATTGAGGAAGTCGTTGCAAAGAAAAATGGACCTAATCGCTTTTATTATAAGTGCAGTACAAGAACTAGGCTCTTCCTTATTAGTTAACAAAAGAATTCCTACCTTACATTGTAATTACTAGAGTTCAATTTTCATTGCCGTTGTGAGATATAAATAAATCGTGATGCAGCGTGTGAATTATGAATTTTTAACGTCTCCTCGCGTCCGCCGGCTCCCTTCATAAGCTTTTTAATAAAACTGAGACGAAACATCAACACAGAGACCCAATTTTTATGATTCGGAATTAGTTACAGCCTATTTTAACTTCATTGACAAAGTTGTATGCGACTGGGAAGCAATACGCGTTGTATTCAGCTGTTTAACAGCTATTGAAGGCAGTAATACTTTTTTAGCGTCCGCGTCATATCTAATGTAACACTGTTTTATGAAAAAGAAAAATAACTACTGAGCTTCTTGCCGGCTGAATTTGATTTCCGATCTAGAACTTTTTTTTTTTTTTTTATTTATTCAGGTGTCCCCCTGAAACTTCCTTCATAAAACGGGCCTTTGGCATGCTCCTATTTTATTTTTTGTTTCAATTTGAATTTTTTGAAGATTTCGTATTTATTAGTTGTATCATAAACATTTTCAGAATGCAACTCAAACGACAACAATCGAATGAACAAATAACAGTTATTTATCCTGTTGCGAATTAAAAACTTTTAACCAAAAAGAAAGACAACACATAATAAATTAGATCTTGAACTCTTTGAACCCCCCTGCACAGCCAACAAGGCACATTTGGCTGACATTTGGGGAAGTAAAAATTTTACCTAATAGAAAATTATTAGGCCTTAATTGATCAACTCTATCATTCGTCTATAATTACGAGTACTAATTACTTAATTGTCAAAATGACCGCAACTATAAACTAGATAAAGATTGACAAACGAACTCCAAAAACTTGAACTCAGAAACTTTTTTTACGCGACGCTAAGATAGCCCTTGATTCTAATAAACTTTATTACTTAACTATACTAATTCTATAACTAGTCAATAGTTAAGATCAGTGAGATCTCATCTGATGGTAACTGACGATGCAGTCTAAGATGGTAGCAGACTAACTTGGCAGTAGGTAAGGCAGTGTCAATATAACATATACCCCTAATCGGTTTCTACACGCCATCGAGCCGAAACGCTAAATTGCTTGGCGGCACATCTTTGACGGTAGGATTGTAAATGGCAATGGTAACCAGCCATGTCCAAAGTTACCCCACTCTCCCTTGCAAAAATCAAGACTACATCATCATCATCATCATCATCAACCCATCAACGGCTCACTACTGAGCGCAAATCTCCTCTCAGAGAAGGATTATAGGTCATAGTCCACCACGCACACCTTCGAGAACATTATGGAGAACTCTCAGGCGTGCAGGTTCCCTCACGATGTTTTCCTTCACCGTTGAAGCTTGTAATATTTAATTTCTTAAACGCACATAACTTAGAAAAGCCAGAGGCGCGGGCCCGGGATCGAACCTTCGACCCCCGAATAGGAGACCGCTGTGCTAACCACTAGGCTATCACTGCTTCTGACACACCAAGACTACAATCCAAATATATCTTCCAGGTAACCTTCCCGCTGTGGCTAAACGCGGACATTCTCCCCGGGCCCATCAAGGCCACAACCAAGCCTGTAGACCCGGACAAGTTCCTCGAGCTGGCCTCCAAGCACCCTCGCGCGGTCCTGTCCCTGGGCTGGACGACGGAGCTATCAAAGAACAATACGGAAGGGGAATACAACAGAGACCAGATCGGCGCTATGCTCCGCTTGCTAGATGAGCATCGAATCAACCAGACTGTCACTTTTGCTGTGAGTGACTTGTAATCAGCATATATTTTTCAGCCCGATGTAAAATATTGGAGGACCTATAAGCCCGTTGCATCAACGATCTTAATGAGGTGTCAGGCTGAAAGAGGAAGGCTTTGGAACGTATGTGGTGGTGTGTCATCGTGATAACATATTCAGCACTGGTTGTAATTAGGCTGATGAGTGCAGTTTTGGGCTTTGTGCCCTACATTCCGCTTGCGAAAAAATATTGGCTAAGATGAACATGACATATTCACCTCTTCTCTCCCTTCCTCCGGGTTGCGGAGAGTATGGCGGGGGGGGGGGGGGAGGATCAAACTGTCGACTTTTTAGTTTTCAGTCCGTAGGTACGTCACCTATACAGGTATACCAGACCAGGCATACTATGCAATATGCATCTTATAAAACTGCAAGTACTGGTGCGACTTCCCGCACCGGGAATCGCAGTGTTGGCAGACCCCCACTAGATGAACAGTCGCCATCAAACGAGTCACAGGGAGCCGCTGGATTCAGGCGGCGCAACACCGAGGCTTGTAGAAGCCCATGCAAGAGACCTTTGTCCTGCAGTGAACGTCTATCAGTTGATAAAGAAGAAGAAGTACCTGTACTATTATCTTTTCTGTGCCTATCCGTTCGGCCATTGAGGGTATGATGATGATGATCATCATTATCAACCCATCAGCGGCTCACTACTGAGCGAGGTCTCCTCTCAGAGAAGGGTTATAGGCCATAGCCCACCACGCTGGCCCAATGCGAATTGGCGGACTTCACACACCTTCGAGAACTTTATGGAGAACACTCAGGTGTGCAGTTTTCCTCACGATGTTTTCCTTCACCGTTGAAGCATGTGATATTTAATTTCTTAAACGCACTTAAACTTCGAAAAGTCAGAAGTTTAAGTGATCGAACCTGCGACCCCCCGAATAGGAGACAGTCGTAACCACTAGGCTATCACTGCTTCATTGAGGGTATAAGACTCCACTTGCTTCAGATCCGCGCCGGTCTCGCGTCCAACAGCCAGCCGGTGGTGCTCGACCTGCTGCGCGAGTCCAAGGCCATGAACTCGTCGATGACGGTGTGGGCCGCCGAGGGCGACCCCATCGAGGTGGAGCGGCTGCGCGCGCTGATCCTCACCGTGGGGCTGGAGCGCGCCTACCTCGACGTGCCCGACGAGCTGGTGGCCCGGCTCAAGCTGCCCTCCCCCGGCCTCGGCGCCAAACAATGAATACACGTGGTTATTTAATGTTTACACTGCTGTTTTTATTTTTATTAAACCGTTCATCATCATCATATAGCCTATAACAGTCCACTGCTGGACTAAAGGCCTCTCCCAAGGGGAGGGTTTGCCCATAATCACCACGCGGGGCAGACGGGTTGGGGATCGCAGTAGATGGCAGTAGTAGCACAGAGGACGCTGCTGCCCGTTCTCCGTTATATTCCCTTACACTAGCGGCACGCTATGATGGCCGGTTTGACACATTACAATAGTGATGTGGAATGTCAATTTATTCTCGAACAAAAAACAATTAAGTTTTGTTTTTGTACCTGATTAAATAGGTTTAATAAAACAAAAATGTATATGTTTATTTAATTTATTTGAACGAACTGAATATTTGAATGAAAATGAATATACATACTTTATATGCACACAAGAAACATATGAATACAAAAGATACCAAAAAAGGTGCCACAAAAGGCCATAATTAATCAGATTCGTCCATACTACTATTTTCACTGTCGTCACTGCTATCATCACCTACATTAATAATTATATGTTCGTTTTCTATAATATTATCTATTTTCACATCTCTTTCATAATCTTCCCTTATTAATTTAACAGTTCTATTCACAACCTTTTCCCAGTCTCCTTTAGTCACATGTTCACAAGCTTCTTCTAATAATTTTAGCATTTTTTTTTGTGGTAAATGGGGGTTCTGTATTGTGTCTTGCAGCATATCCCTTAATTTGAGCCCACACCAACTCAATCGCATTATACTCACAATGGTAAGGCGGTAACCGTATAACTCTGTGCCCATGTTCTAATGCTATTTCGTCAATGACGTATCGGATCTTGGTTGGTTTGTTTTCTTTTAAAAGACGTACTAATTCCGCTTTTAACATATTCATGTTTGCATCTACGCCATTTTTAACGTATTTCACGCCATAACCAAATGCCGAGTTGTGGTATATATCATATAAAAATAACTAGTGGTTCGCCCCGAACTGAGACCTCGCGGTAACGGTATCCCATGATTATTCATTCAATCGATACATGATAACCAAAACTGACATTATTATTATGCCCGTTTTCACCAAACATACCTAAATCATCCCCTAAGTAGGAGTCTCTTAACGTAGGTAGCTCCTAAATACAATCCTAAGTCCTAACATCCGTCCCAATATCCTTTTAGGTGTCCCGTACAGGATCGTGATAAATAAGTTGACAGAAAACATCAATCACCTAACTTATAGGTAGCCCGTAAAGGTTAGGGAACGTTAGTGAAAACATTGAATTATTTATCAAACATTGAATTTAACTCGTAGTTCCATGGGAATAGTTACTGACTGCACCATCTATTAGCATTATTGTGAAGCTATGTTGATGCTATATGAATTACTGACGCCCATTAAAAATTAAATAATCTCGTTTCTTTATAATATTCATATAATTTTAGTATTTGTTGTTCAAGTACAGGATATAAGTGACCTAAAAACATAAAATCAGTTTGAAAATCCATAGCGGATTTTTCTAGAGAGCGTCTTCAAGCGAGCGTATAAAATCGCCACTTTGAAAACCCCCCATTTCGTCAATTTAAGGGAAAAATTAAAAAAAAATATTTTTGTACTCAGTTCAAAATTATCTTTAAAATGATACGTAACAATTTTATGTAACGCGATTTTTTTTTTTTTACTTCGCATTCGCTTCTATGAGAGCCCCCCTGAAATAAAGATTTTTATAACTTTTTAAGCCATTTTCGGCTGGAGGCCATCGGTTTACATATTATATCTAAATTTGAAGTAATTACGTTCAGTAATTCAAAAGTTATAAGGCTCTGACAGACGGACGGACGGACGGACGGACGGACGGACAAGTGCAAATCGCCCTAGTTAACTCAAAGACCTTCGCTTCGCTCGGTCGAAAATTTTACCTTTTGTATGAAACAGCTGATATTTTTTTGCGATTTCAGAGGTTTGTCCACATAGTGAAAATTGTTCATATTCACAAGTACATTCACCCCTTAAATGGTGCAAACTGATTTTTCTACACTTGTATACATTTTAGAAATCAATTTAATAAATAAATTTTGAGTCCTAAACCTAAAACTAAATTCGATAAAATTTATGAATCTCTGCACATCACTATCGTCAATAAAGTAATACAATTATTTCCTTCAAAGTCGTTATCAATTAATACGGAACTTCATGAGCGGACAAACGTCAAACCGGCCTTCATAGCGTGCCGCTAGTTTAGTCGCCTCGTACGACACCCGCGGGAAGGGGAGGGGTGGTGACAACTGTATTCTGATCTGTCGTCACCACACGGCAAACATTATAAAGAAACGAAATTATTTAATTTTTAATGGGCATCAATATTTAAACAAGAACGAAGTTCCTTATCGCGCGTTGCGAAAGGGGGCTAGACGGAAATTAAGACCAAAAGTTGTAAGGACACTTTTATACATTTTTTGATGGCCTAAAAAATATCTTATAAATAATAACTAGCTGACCCAGCGAACTTCGTACCGCCTTCGAACTTATCTATATAAATAAAACAAATTAACTATCCCAATCCAAAAAAACTATCCTATCTTTTAAGTTGGACCAAATTACAGATAGTTACGAAGTTTGATAAAAATCGGATAAGTAGTTTAGGAGTCCATCGCGGACAAACAACGTGACACGTAATTTATATATATTAAGATTTCAACGAGTTGTGCATCGCTCCTGTGGCGCAATTGGCTCGCGTGCGGCTGTTAACCGAAAGATTGGTGGTTCGAGCCCACCAATTTCAATTTCATTTTTTATTTTATAAAATTATTTTAATTTTAATATTTTATAAAATCGATATTTAGGCTTCCCTGGGGTCATTTTGATTTTTATCGATAAAAAAAACATGATAAAAAATGTATACCCGAATAATTATTTTCTTTATACCTCGAATAGAACTTGAAATTAATATTTTTATAATAATAACTTCGTTCCTATCTGGTGTCCCTACACATGGAAATATCAGAATAAAATAAACACATATCAAAAATTCCCAGGAGATGTGGGTTCGAATCCCGCTGGCTTCGGAATTTTTGATATGTGTTTATAAGTTTACACTGCTGTTTCTTTATCATGCTTCATTTAGAACACGTAAAGCCGTCGGTCCTGTGCCTGATCTTTCTTCGGCTGTGTTGGATTTCCATTCCATTGGACTAAGAGAGTGCACCTGTGTTTGCGCACACACTTGTGCACTATAATATCTCCGGCGCTAATCTCTGAGGCCCAGCTTCTCTCTAGCGTTAAAAGTCTCTAAGCTCTTGTGCTTAGAAACCTTTAACGCTAGAGAGAACATAGAGTAGAACGCTAGAGTGAATAGGCATCTTCTAGGTAAGCGCGCTCCAACCTAGACCTCATCAGTGCTTTCCATCATTTAAAGTCGTCAAGCGCAAGCCTATCTGTATCCTAATAAAAAAAAATTAGATTCATCGTCTCAAAAGATCAAGTCAAATTTAAAATACTTTTTTCTAAGTTGGTACACTTTATATACTTTTTTTCAGAGTAGGGTTAAAGGACGTAGTCTACCAAGCTGGCCCAATGCGAAATAGTAAACTTCAAACATGGGCTATACTTTAACCCATCTCTGAGAGGAGACCTGCGCACTCAGTACATGATTGATTGATGATACTTTTTTTTTACAATTTAAGGATGAATAGACGAGTCTGCCCGAGAAATTCAAATTTAATTTGGTTTTTCGCAATTATTAAACTAATACGACAAACTAGGCTAATGGCATTCTAATTGCGCCAGTATAATTATCATCTTCACAGGTTTACATAAAAATCTTTACTTGAAAGTGGCCAGTTTAAGAAATTAATCAAAATACTGAGTTGGACGTGAGTTACTCACAAATTAAACTAGCGGCACGCTATGATGGCCGGTTTGACACATTACAATAGTGATGTGGAATGTCAATTTATTCTCGAACAAAAAACAATTAAGTTTTGTTTTTGTACCTGATTAAATAGGTTTAATAAA
The DNA here is from genome assembly GCA_029955525.1 of Oeneis ivallda. NCBI lineage: Eukaryota > Metazoa > Arthropoda > Insecta > Lepidoptera > Nymphalidae > Oeneis > Oeneis ivallda. The sequence continues at coordinate 1,903,019 of JARPMR010000010.1, forward strand.
ACAAAAATGTATATGTTTATTTAATTTATTTGAACGAACTGAATATTTGAATGAAAATGAATATACATACTTTATATGCACACAAGAAACATATGAATACAAAAGATACCAAAAAAGGTGCCACAAAAGGCCATAATTAATCAGATTCGTCCATACTACTATTTTCACTGTCGTGACTGCTATCATCACCTACATTAATAATTATATGTTCGTTTTCTATAATATTATCTATTTTCACATCTCTTTCATAATCTTCCCTTATTAATTTAACAGTTCTATTCACAACCTTTTCCCAGTCTCCTTTAGTCACATGTTCACAAGCTTCTTCTAATAATTTTAGCATTTTTTTTGTGGTAAATGGGGGTTCTGTATTGTGTCTTGCAGCATATCCCTTAATTTGAGCCCACACCAACTCAATCGCATTATACTCACAATGGTAAGGCGGTAACCGTATAACTCTGTGCCCATGTTCTAATGCTATTTCGTCAATGACGTATCGGATCTTGGTTGGTTTGTTTTCTTTTAAAAGACGTACTAATTCCGCTTTTAACATATTCATGTTTGCATCTACGCCATTTTTACGAAGCCATGCGACGATATCAGCTTTCTTTTGGGATTGGGCAGGTGGCTTGTCAATTTGCATCGAGTGGTATGGGGCGTTGTCCATAATTATAATAGATGGTTCAGGGAGGCTACACAACATTGAGGTAAACCATTCAGTAAACTTTTCTCCATTCATGTCTTCATGATAGTCTCCAGTGGTTTTTGACGCAAAAGCCATGAGAGAACCTTCGACAAACCCGTTGATGGTTCCGGCGTGACAAATTATAAGTCGCGATCCTTTTCCTACAGGAACTTTGGAAGTAGATGCTGCTGTGTCATCGTTCCAAGAACGGCCTACAGTATGGTTAGCATTAAGCCATGTTTCATCCAAGAACACAACATTTTGCCAATTTTTGATTTCTTTCACTTGCCGTAAAAAAGTATACCTTGCCATCGCTATATCAAATCTTTCCATCAATATTTTGCGTTTGTTACATTTTTTGTATCGAAATCCAATGGTCTTCAAAATCTTCGTTAAAAGAACTTTCCCCACCGAAGAATAATCCAGCTTCCTTCAGTGAATGCACCAACTTTTTTCTTGTTGGATACTCCTTCTGTAAATAGTAGCCGTAAACATGTCTTCGGATAGCATCGGCATCAAAGCTATCGATGCCTACGACTGGTTTTGCTCGTTTTCTCTTTTTTGGTGTGTGAAGTTTATTTTCTTCCGTGCCAGTCTCGCCATATTTTTTTTTAGTTATCCGTCTAACAGTTCGTTGTCCAATATTAAGCGCATCAGCTACGCGTTCAACCACTGACGTTATAGGTAAAATTGGCCCTCCATTTTGAGCTTCACGATCGAAATAGTTACGAAGGCGTATTACGAACTCACGTGTCTGACTATTTAGAACAGTTCTCTGCGTACGTTCGGTCATATCGACGAAATCCACAACAAAGGGCTTGAACAGAGTCCAAATTAACGAGCAAGGGTCAACAGTAATGCAGTATCAATATTTGAAATCCAAAGCCAGGTCAAAACTATATCACAATCGCATTGCACTGACAGTTTATACTTTTCGAAGCAACGTCAATTCGAAACTGCTTTGTTTTGCATTGAGCATTGACGCGAGTTTGCCGGAGGTAGTAGTTGTGCTAGCCAGCGATCCTATGTGACGATCGTATTAGATTCCATTTTTAAAAATTTTCAATTTAGAAAACCAAATGCCGAGTTGTGGTATATATCATATAAAAATAAAAATTTTACCTTTTGTATGAAACAGCTGATATTTTTTTGCGATTTCAGAGGTTTGTCCACATAGTGAAAATTGTTCATATTCACAAGTACATTCACCCCTTAAATGGTGCAAACTGATTTTTCTACACTTGTATACATTTTAGAAATCAATTTAATAAATAAATTTTGAGTCCTAAACCTAAAACTACATTCGATAAAATTTATGAATCTCTGCACATCACTATCGTCAATAAAGTAATACAATTATTTCCTTCAAAGTCGTTATCAATTAATACGGAACTTCATGAGCGGACAAACGTCAAACCGGCCATCATAGCGTGCCGCTAGTGTAGTCGATATTTTGATTAATTTATTAAACTGGACACTTTCAAGTAATTTTTTTTATATAAACCTGTGAAGATGATACTGCCATTGTCGCAATTAGAATGCCATAAGCCTACTTTGTCGTATTAGTTTACAAATTGCGAAAAACCAAATTAAATTTGAATTTCGCGGGCAGAACTGTGTCTTCCACCTTAACAATATACCATTGTGCAAATGAGGTAATGGTGATTCTATCAGGTAACTAAGTTATTGAATAACTTAAAAATTAAGGTGGGGATCTTATCTCTATTAATAAATTAAAATACTTCACCATAGATTTAGAATGGGTAGTGCCTACCTATCCTAAATCTATGCACTTCATGCTGTCTTGTGGAATCTGAATGCAAAGCTAATTGTTTGCAAAATCACTTCCGTGGGATTTTTAAAAGCCTATCTCCGCTCGGAAAACTCGCGAGATAAACAACATTACGTATAAACATTAAACAATGCTGCAATAGGGTATTTTACTCTTTTTTGAAAAGTGTCTAAATTTGATTCTAAGGTGATAATAAACTACTAGAAAATTTAATAAAATTTTATTCAATCGATAATTACCAAAAAATGCATTTAAAGTTTGCAATTTCTAAAAAAAGTGAAAAAGTGAAAATTAAATATAAAATTTAATATCTGGGTGACCCAGCTTTGCTCGGGGGGTTTTTTTTTGTAAATCGTGTTTTTTGGAAATTATATATTAAAAAAAATAAACAAAAAAAAACATAGGGGAAAATATAATCGTCTTGGACTCGAATCGGGGTCTCCTGGTTTCGGGACCGCCCGATTTACCGTCGAGCTATCGGGAATTTATAGATGATGGCGAAATTTACCTTCGTATTCTAGGGTTTTTCATTGCCTGAAAACACGGATAAAACGACCTTTTCTATATATATGACTGAAACTTCCACTTCCCGATTCCTTATTGCCTAAACAGATCTTATTTTTATATTTTTAGATTATTTCTCACTAGGAGTAAAATACCCTATTTCAAAGCATGGCCGCAGCCGCACTGGCAAGGCGACTGGCGACGCGATAAACCGTGTGTCCGCATTGCAGCGGCGATAAACTAGCGAATTGCGCTTACATCGCGTAATGACTGGCCGTACTCAGTGCGGACACATTCATTGATTTATTATTGAAAATTACGCGCGGCATAAACAAATTTTCGCGCGTCGCTTATCTAGATACCATTGATCGTATTCAGATTGGATGACATTAGCGTCAAATTAAAATATACCATAACAGCATTAAATTAGAGCTCAATTATGCATTCTTATATAATACTAGCTGACCCAGCGAACTTCGTACCGCCAACTTATCTATATAAATAAAACAAATAAACTATCCCAATCCAAAAAAACTATCCTATCTTTTAAGTTGGACCAAATTACAGATACTTAGTTACGAAGTTTGATAAAAATCGGTTCAGTAGTTTAGGAGTCCATCGCGGACAACGTGACACGTAATTTATATATATTAAGATTTAGGTATGTACGATACGCTCCATAACGTTCCATGTTAAAATCGGTTGTACTGAATTTGTGACTTTAAGGCCGACTTGCACCAAACTGCTTAATCATGTTTAGTTAAATTTTATAATGCTGTCACTTATTAACAGTACTATTTCAGAGTTGACATGAGAAGGACAGGTCTAGAAAATTTAACTAAACATCAATACAATCTAGGATTATTTTATTTTGACGCTCATGTCATCGAATACGAATACGATCAATGGAATAGCTTTTAGACAATTGGTAGCCAAATGCGGCCGCCCCCATTTTGATTATAGGAGTTTGTTTTAACTAAATCGCCGTCTCGTCGCAGTCGCCTCACCAGTGCAGCCTCGGTATTATAGAGCCTGATAAAAGCTTCCCATCATTATACCGAGTCTCTTAAGGTGGAAGGCACACTTCTGCCCGCGAAATTCAAATTTAATTTGGTTTTTCGCAATTTGTAAACTAACACGACAAAGTAGGCTTATGACATTCTAATTGCGACAATGGCAGTATCATCTTCACAGGTTTATATAAAAATCTTTACTTGAAAGTGTCCTGTTTAAGAAATTAATCAAAATATCGACTAATTTGTGAGTAACTCACGTCCAATTTAGTATTTTGATTAATTTCTTAAACTGGTCACTTTCAAGTAAAGATTTTTATGTAAACCTGTGAAGATGATAATTCCACTGGCGCAATTAGAAGGCCATAAGCCTAGTTTGTCGTATTAGTTTACAAATTGCGAAAAACCAAATAAAATTTGAATTTCGCGGGCAGACCTTTGTCTTCAACCTTAAACAGAATGCGTTCTCCTGTAGGCAGCTCAAATATGCGCGCAAATCAATGGGATTTATTAGCAATTTATATTCCTACCAGCTCAATAAGACCGTAAGTCCTATTAGCACTACGATAAATCTACAGTCTAGTCTAGCTCCCAGCTGGGAATGTACTAGCCGTGACAGTTGGCCAGGTCACGTGGTCGCCATATGCTCGCGGGTCGACACACTTTCCACCAGCTTTCTCCTTCACTCGTGATCGTCTCTATTTGGATAGGAGTAGAACTGAAATTAGCACGTCATAGAGTTACAAGGAAAGTTGTTGTAGTTTTCCCGGCAGACAACGCGGCGGTTTGTTTAGGTTTTAATACTCGTATGTATCATGGATAATGCTTAGATGATATGAGAAATCTAGGTTCTTACGAGTATTTTTGGAACGTAAGTTCCTTATCGCGCGGTACGGAAGGGGGCTAGACGGAAAAAATTAAATAAATATTATATTAAATAATTTCTACATGTGGAATTTTCCCCAAATTTTTTATAACTTAGTTATAAGTTATAAAAAATTAGGGAAAGGTTCCACATGTAGAAATTGTTTAAAATAAAATTGGACTGCCGGAGCCACTAGGCTACGGAGACCTAATGTTGTATCGCGAAAATACCGAACACAATGTAATCGAAAGGAATTACGTTCCATCCGGGTGTCCCTTGACACCTCTCAAGTTTTTTTTTTAAATTAACCCAAATGTTTAGGCCTAATTTAATAATTAATTTATTAGGTTATTAGGTAATTTTTCAATAGCCTTCGCAAGAATACTCACTATACCACAGAATATATAATAGTACTACGTACAGAAGTTTCACTCCTTTGATGTTGACTACTTGCCGGCGCTTTAATAGCCTACATATTTTTTATTAAATAGATAAATCACGCACGCAAGCTAATTTAGACTTTATAGCTCGGCGCGAGGATCCATATTGCTTTGGATCTGTTCGCCTACCTACGTCACGGACAACGTTGCGTGGTTGCCTGGGGCTGTCAACAAAGAGTAAAAAAATCAGTAGGTATAACTTTTAACTATTTATTTATTTTACATCAACTGTTTAACTTTAATATAATGTCTTTAAAGATTGTTTCTGTCTTTAAAATAACGATTGTTAAATTTAAGGGTTGAAAAAACTCTAAGACAAACATATAATTTTAGTAAATATTGGGAGGGAAAACATGGACACAGATTCATAAAATTTATATTAGTTTATAAGCAACGTAAAAAATGATAAATTAGAATCCTTTTCTTTGCTGATTAAGCATCCATCCACACAAAAATTACAGTAGCAACGACTTTATGCCATTATTTCATTAGATAGATACCCATTTTAATGTTTACAACTATTTTTATTACTACAAATGTACTAAACACTAAACGTAAACTATTTAAAATAATATTTACGAAAAACTATTTACGTAAGCAATGTTAAATTCAGTAGTACGTCACTCGCCTAGAGCGCGCTAGCCCTGACTGTAGTATCACTCTCAGAGAGCCAGCGATTGTAGGTATGTACATAAATCGCGTAAGTACCAAGAGTGAGACAGGCCTGACTATACCGTCGCGTCCTCGCGAGCGAGAGAGGCACACCTTACAAAAATACCCTAGTGGTAGGCAAGACTCTGGGGGTGATCTGTGGTAAAACTGCATGGAGTCGGGGTAATCAGATTTCATTCCTGTCGAGTGTACATTCTCAGTCTGTCAAATTGACTTAGAGTTTCCTTTGCGATTGAGAAATGGACACTTAAGTAGCTTAGGTGCCTACCTAATTATTCTAAGTTTATTGCCTAATAAACTTAGAATAATTGCTTTTTGCAAACATTCACATGTGTGTAAAATCGCAAGTTGATAATTACGTAAGCTACTTACGCGAGTAACACGCAAAGATCTTGAAGCGATGTTGAGATAAATGATAATTATAATTAATTGAAGGTATCCGCTCACTTCATTCCAATAGATTTGTAATATCAATTCAGTGTGTATCTAATACCTTTAAAGTTTAAACGAGCAATTCTTGCTTGTTATATATATGTCTCTGGTCTGGTCTGGTGTATAATTGTCTCTGGTCTGGTCTGGTGGGAGGCTTTGGCCGCGGCTAGTCACCACCCTACCGTCAAAGACGTGCCGCCAAGCGATTTAGCGTTCCGGCACGATGGCGTGTATAAACCAAACAGGGGTATGGGTTGAATGTTCACTGCCATACCCCTTACAAGTTAGCCCGCTACCATCTTAGACTGCATCGTCAGAGCCGTCTTAGGCCATGCCGGGGCCCTTGGGCACACAAGAATATGGGGCCCTGTTGGAAAGTAAAAAAATGAATGGCAAAAACATTTTTCTGTTATGATCATCCACAATTAAGGTGGGCAGTACCCAGCAGCATTAGGATTGAGGAGTTGGTAACTGGTCTGCAATGATGTAGTCCAGTGTTGTAGCGTGGGGAAGGGCGATTCCAAATACAAACCGAACCGTAGTCAAGTTAGTTGAATATATTGGTGCTATCCAAAAATACAAAGTTACCGTAGGAAATTTTCGCGAACGAAGCGGGCGCGTAATTTTTTGGACTGCACTATGCCACTACGTAGTCCACTACTTGATACCTACAATAGCAACTTATAAAACGACATTTCTCGAGCGAGACGAGCGTGAATTTTTTTATGACGGCCGTACACTTACACTATGTGCTTCATTGATTCTTACAATACTAACTGCGCGAATTTTTTTCAATTGCACTATGCCTCTATGTAGTTCATACTTGACACCTTCAATAGCAATTTAACAGCGACATGTTCGCGAGCGAAGCGAGCGCGTTTTTTGGACTGCACTACTTATCTGTGTACTTCATACAAATTTTTTCGATTGCACGACGCTTCTAGTAGTTCATACTTGGCACCTACAGTAGCTGTTCAAAACTGATATCTTCGCGAGCGAAGCGAGCGCGAAATAATTTTGATAGCACTACACCTCTGTGTAATCCATACTATTTGGTATGTACATAAGCAATCTATAATCGACATTATCGCGAGTGAAGCGAGTGCGACATTTTTAACTACGCTACTATGTAGTCCATACTTGGCACCTTCAACAGCAATTTAACAGCGACATGTTCGCGAGCGAAGCGAGCGCGTTTTTTGGACGGCACTACTTAACTGTGTACTTCATACTTGGTCCCTACAATACCAATTGAGAAATAAAGATACATCATCGCGAGCGGAGCGAGCGCAAATTTTTTTCGATTGCACGACGCTTCTTTGTAGTTCATACTTGGCATCTACAGTAGCTGTGCAAAACTGGTATCTTCCCAAGCGAAGCGAGCGCGATATTTTTTGATAACACTACACCTCTGTGTAATCCATACTATTTGGTATGTACATAAGCAATCTATAATAGACATTATCGCGAGTGAAGCGAGTGCGACATTTTTAACCGTTGCACTACGCCACTACGCCATACTTGGCACCTATACGCGAACGAAGCGAGCGCAAAAATTTTTCGATTCCACTACCTACGCTTCAATGTAGTTTCGCACCTACAGTAGCCATGTGAAATGGATATTTTCGCGAGCGAAGCGAGCGCGACTATTTTCTGATCGCACTACGCCTCTGTGTAGTCCATACTATTTGGTATGTACATAAGCATACCTAAATGCAAAAAAATTATATTAAGTAGCGCATTAACGTTTCGTCTATTTATTTTTCATTAGTTAAAATATGAAGACTAAATAATTTCAAAGTTCTTAAAATATATTGCGTACGATTTCGAGTAAACGATCGTACATCGTACTAGGGCTAAAAAAATCGTATAAATCGTACCTTTGGCAATCCTAAACTACGTATTTCATAACTGTTAAATCTGGCAATGCCACGTTTACTGTCAAACTCGGCAATGTCATTGGCTTGTCACTGCTCAGTGTTGCCAGAAAGTCGATAACAACGCCCTCATTTACTGAAACTTTATTGTCGGTTAACGTTTTGTTACAATATCTACCTAAAATAGAAAAAAAATGTAAAATACAGGCGAATATATCGGCTTTTCGGGGCCCCCTTGGTGATGGGGGCCCTGGGCACGGGCCCCGTGTGCCCATATGGTAAAGACGGTACTGTGCATCGTCACTTACCATCAGGTGAGATGGCAGTCAAGGCCTAGCTTGTCATCGAATAAATAAATAAATAAATAAATAAATAAATAAATATATATATATATATATATATATATATATATATATTTATCTCTCTGAATCTCGGAAACGGCTCCAAGGATTTTCATGAAATTTAGTATGCAGGGGGTTTCAGGGGCGATAAACCCGATTCCGACGAATTGAGAAGAATTGAGTCGGTTAAAAATAATAAAACTTCTGATTTATCTATTACTAACATAATATCATAATCCACTATATGTAGGTAGGTATTACGCAATTATTTCAGCAGCATATACTTTTAATATTCTAGTAAGTATCTGGTGGTATCTGTAGTAAAAGTATATTATGTATAGTTATCCGGATTCCGAGGAATTGAATAAAACTAAGACAGTCGTTTTATGCACAGACGTTGGTCTGTAGACTTTAGTACAGGGTTACTGTTACCATTCTAAGAAAGGATGCGTTACTAACACTTACGAGAAATTGCATCGGGTTAGAACAAACATTGAAACAGTCGTTTAAATAAATGAATTCAATGGTAAAAGATTTTTTGCAACATTATTAGGGGAATTGAAAATGCTCCCCAGAGTCTTTAAAATGACCAGCTCAATCGACGAACGTTAAAAGGTAATCTTTTTTACAGAATAATAGCGCTTGGCAACGCTTAGTGACTGTAAAATATTATTTTCCACTTCGTTGATATAACTTATCTATAAAATTGACCAAAGCGAAGCGAGCGCGAGTTGCGGTTTGTCAGTATACGAAAACATTTGTTTTCCATATTTTTTGGATGTATCTTTTCTGCATTTTGTATTTAACTATGCTATATTAAATCTTGTCGAATGAGAAACCCTGGCTAAGTGTACGCAAACAATTTGTGCAAGCAGACCGAAAATATAAAGTCACCATAGATTGCAGATTTTTTTTCATATGTTCTTTACGAAAGTCACAGTATCACGCGTTGCGCAATCGTCCGAAACAAACGAAAATACAAAAAAAGGTCATCCCATTCGTGCGTCAATCAAAGAAATTAATTAGTCGCCTTCAGTCGAGTTTGCGACGGGTTCCGGACATCTGCGCGTCGAGTATTGGAGAGGTTGCATCACTGTGAATTATTTCTCTTTTATGTTCCGCACAGGCATGTAATTTATTAATGTTTGTGTCACAGTTCAAATAAATAGATGCGACACAAAATAAACTGCGAGCTTGTGTCGCAACTCGCAAGAGGTCGTAACGTAATAGCCATGTTCCTTGATGATGGCTGCAGGCATACAAACCAATGCTTGATTATCTTCATCGTCATCAGCAATCCATCAATAGTTCACTACTTAGCGCATGTCTTCAGCAGAGCTTGATGATACGAGTATCTCTTGCTAATGAGCTTTTTTTATTCGATGATAAGATAGCCCTCTATTTCGCGTTCTCATCTGATGGTAAGTGATGAATGATGATGCAGCATAAGATGTTAGCGGGCTAACTTGACATGAGTAACAGTGTGATTATTTTTAGGGTTCCATACCAAAATAGTAAAAATGGAACCTTTATGTTGAGACTTTCTCCGTCCGTCCGTCCATCCGTCCGTCCGTCTGTCACAGTCGATTATTTTAGTGACTATTAAAGCTATCGACATGAAATTTGGAATAGTTGTGTTGTGTAATTGTGTACAGTAGTTAAATATAATTTTAACGTAGTTCCTTATCGCGCGGTGCGGAAGGGGCTAGACGGAAAAAATTAAGACAAAATTGAACCGACACTCGACACTGATCGACACTTTTTTGAATGTGAATTTGGCATTGCGTTCAGTATTTTCGCGGTACAATATTGGGTCTCCGTAGCCTTGTGGTTTCTGCAGTCGCCTAACAGTTAAAAGTCGATGGTTCGAATCCCAGCTCGACAGACTGAATTTTCTATTTTCAATTTTATTTTAAATAATTTCTACATGTGGAATATTTCCCTAATTTTTTATAACTTATTTAGGTTAGGCGACTGTGGAAACCACAAGGCTATGGAGATCTTTGTTTATAATAATGTTTTTACTTTACAACATTACTTGGATTTTTCAGTTTTTGTTCAAGTTCAAAAAATTGTTATAAACAAAGTATAAATATTTTTTTAACTTTTATGGCACGATCTTGGTAAGTATGTATGTAAGAAAGGCTCTACGAAGCGAAAAATTTTTACGACCATTATTTAAACATTTTTTTTCACTTACAATTAAGACGGAAGTTCGAGAAAATTTTGTTAGTTAACAATTGTTTAACTTGTTGAAAAATTAACTTTAAGTAAAATTTCCAACAAGATTAAATTAGTTATAGTGTTCAGAACACACCATAATTTTTTCAAATTAAAAAAATAATATTCAATACCTTAAATAAATTAATTAATGTGCCGTACTCGCTTTTGACGCCGCGCGCGCAACCTAAAAATGTCGCGCGCAGACCTATTTTCAGCGTTAAATTAAAATTATAAATAATGGAGATAGAGTTCCGAGAGTCAGGAGTTTTTTATTGGAAATTTCCTCTTCTTTCAAAATCTTTTTTTGAAATTTCTTAAATATTAATTTATGAAATATTGGCAAAAAACGAAATGCCATTTTTTTTTTCATCTTTAATTGTTCATAACTTTTACAATTTTTTATGTGCTAATACACGCTTTTGGCACATTTTTCTAGACGTCATTCCGGATCCAATGAGCTATCGCACATAATTTTAAGATTAGTCTCTATTTTGTACCATTTTCAACTTATCGAGTAGACTAGGAACGCTAAATCGCTTAGCGGTTGGCCTTTCATTCTAGGGTGGTAACTAGCCATGGCCAAAGCCTCCCACTCCCACCAGATACAATTCAAACTAATTCTTGCCTGGCAAATTAAATCATTGGCATTATAGTGCGCGCGTTAACAACAAGAGTCGTTGGGCATTAAATCATTCTTCAGTCTATCTCGCTCGCACTCATTGGGCTTATGGAGCGTGATAATGATGTGCGTAACAGCAGGTAGTCGATATCGATAAGACAATCGATAAGATAAATGGATTTTTCATGTTATGAAATTATAAAATAACACAATGAATAAAATATAATCTATATTTGTAAATATTTTATTATATTACAAATTATCTTCATCCGAATCATCTGTGTGATTCATGTGTCAATCATCAGTAGATTTATATTCATAGGTTGATTATATTGATACTTGATCTCTCAAAAAAGCTTTTTTCAAATCCGTTTCCTGGAGGTCTTCTGCATGCTTCACACATTTAACCCAGTTTTCCCTCCTAACGTTTTCTATTGCTTTATGCAAAAGAACTACAATCGATATTTTAAAAGTATGGTTTTGCGCTGCAACTTCTTCTTTTACCTGAGCCCATATGAGCTCAATAGGATTATATTGACAATGATATTATGGTGGCAGTCGTATCACTTCATGACCACGTTCATGTGCCAGCTGATCTATTCAATAATTTTTTTAGGTTTACTCTCTAACTTTTCGTAAAAGTTCTTCTTTTATTTCATTACTAGCTGATGCCCGCGACTTTGTCCGCGTGAATTTAGTTTTTAAAGTCCCTCGGGAACTCCTTGATTTTCCGGGATAAAAAGTAGCCTAGATGTTGACCCGAGTAATAAGCTACCACGGTATAAAATTTTGTGGAAATCTGTGCGGTAGTTTTTACCTGAAAGAAGGACAAATAAAGAGACAAAAATTAAATAAAAATCTGTTTTGGGCTTAGTATCGATAGTAAAGCATCCCCCAATTAAAATTTTCAAAATATATTAAATGTACAGAAATCTTCCAGTTACAGTTTTATTATATGTATAGATTTGTAAATGCGATGTTGTTTTTCGTTAACCGCTCCTGAATATTTTTCTAGCTCCAGAAAGGGTAGCTTTGGCCGCCGCGATAAGGTGGACTCAGGTAGCGAGTGGCGCAGTGGTGGCACATCCCTACTGTTATTGACATTTATGGCCCCGACGACTCAGTTGATAGCGCGCGCACTATCGATGAGAAAATGAACTCAGCTTCAAGGCACTCACGTACCTAGCTTTATTGGCTAGAGAGTGCTTGTCTAGAATGTCACCTCCGACCTCGAACAAGAGGCCGTAATTGCGAGTTCGTGTGACGCGTTTCCAGCTTAATTTCCACAAGACAATTGTGATGTGTCTATTCCATTAATACGTAGAAGAGACAGAATGTCTTAAGTTGTGATTTAATTAAGATGGAATGGCCAAACTAAAATGAGTTGAGCAACATTAACGGCATCTGATAGAGCATTAGACCATTAAAGAAAAGACAATCTGGGATCATAGGTAATTAGGTAGTGTTAGTGTTAACTGTAAATACTCTTCTTCTTCTTCTTAATCAACCGTTAATCAAAGGTCTCTCGCATGGACTTCGACAGGCTTCGGTCTTGTGCCGCCTTAATCCAGCGGCTCCCTGTGACTCGTTTGATGTCGTCGGTCCACCAAGTGGGGGGTCTGCCAACTTTACGCTTCCCGGTGTGTGGTCGCCACTCCAGCACCTTGGGATCCCAATGACCATCAGCTCTTCGAACAACTTCTTCTGTACTTTAAATACAATAATACAAAATAAAAAACTATAATTTACTATTTTGAACTAGGTACAACATTTTGAACAAATTAAAACTAAAACTTAATCTAAGACGGAATCGCTTTGTCAGCAGATGAACCGTAGGTATTTTGGTAATTCAAATAGGTAGTACTGACAATCAAACCTGTCAGCAAATACCCTGGCCCGACTCAAAAAGTAACGTAGGTACACCGCTTTCGCATAAAGAATAACAAGCAGTAGAAACAAGCAGTAGCAGTATACACGCGCGTCGGCGGTTATCCCTGATGCGTTGCAGAATCGAGGCAGCCTCAACAGCATCCGACAACCCGATTCTCAAGACAGTGTAAATTCAAAATTTAGAACACCCCCGACATGTGAATCTAGGACAATTTATGTGTATATAACTGGCATCCTTTTACCCAGTTTTTTGCTCCATCATCAGATCCTCCTCCTAGATCCTCGATCATCATTTATCTAACACCTACTCGTTGAGACCATTCTAATGAGCCCAAACACACTATATCTGCTGTAAGTTGCTGAGGAGTTGGATATTCCGCAGACTACTTGATGCTGCAGCATCAGCTTGAGCTGACACCAACCTTGAGGTTATCAATTGCACCAGTGAAAGCTTGTAAGACCTTACAATCAAGTAAGAAATGAGCTGATGATCTTCAAACGCCTGAGCAGATCTTTCACAAATTGTAGCTAAGATCCATTTCGATTATGAAAAAACCGCATCAAAATAAGACCATTCGTTAGGGACCAAACGAGGGAATAAACAGACAAACATAATATTCACAACACTCATCAAACTTTTAACACCCTTCTATTTTTAGGGGGTTAAAAAAGTTATAGCAGTATACACGAGCGTGGGCGATCATCGCTGATGCGCTGCAGAATCGAGGAAGCCCCAACGGCATCCTGAACGTATTACCTAGTACTATACATGAGGTGCAGGGAGTCTTATCCACTAGGCTATCACTGCTTACAAAATAAGTATATGGTTTAGTCTATACAAATTACATGAGTATTGGATACGTCTTGGCATAGGGCGAAATTTAACGCGTGTTAAAATCACGTTTCGCGCTAAGATCGTAAATCCGTTTATTGGTTCCGGAAAGTGTGGCAAATGTAGGACGCTTCGCAAATACGAGGGGCTTGCTGGTAATTAGGTATTAACTGTTATTATGTAGCGCTCTGGATAAATCATACTAATATTATAAATGCAGTGTGCAAAGGCAGCTGTGATAGCCTAGTGGTTACGACTGTGGTCTCCTATTCGGGGGGTCGCAAATTCGATCCCGGGACCTCTGACTTTTCGGAGTCAAGTGCGTTTAAGCAATTAAATATCACTTGCTTCAACGGTGAAGGAAAACTGCACACCTGACTATTTTTGACCGAGCGAAGCGAGGTCTCTGAGTTTACTAGAGCGATTTGCACTTGTCCGTCCGTCCGTCCGTCCGTCCGTCCGTCCGTCCGTCCGTCCGTCCGTCCGTCCATCCGTCTGTCAGAGCCTTATAAATTTTGAATTACTGAACGTAATCACTTCAAATTTAGATATAATATGTAAACCGATGGCCTCCAGCCGAAAATGGCTTAAAAAGTTATAAAAATCTATAATTCAGGGGGGCTCTCATAGAAGCGAATGCGAAGAATTTTTTTTTTATTTGCGATTCATAGGTTTTCTGTGTATCATTTTAAAGACAATTTGGAACAGAGTACAACCGTATTTTTTTTTTATTTTTTTCCTAAAATTGACGAAATGGGGGGCTTCCAAAGTGGCGATTTAATACGCTCGCTTGAAGACGCTCTCTGGGAAAATTTTCTATATATTTTCAAGTTGTACTTATTTTATTACTTCACTTGTATCCTGTACTTGAACAACAAATACTAAAATTATATGAATATTATAAAGAAATGAGATTATTTAATTTTTAATGAGCATCAGTAAATTTCACATAGCTTCACAATAATGCTAATAGATGGCGCAGTCATTAACTATTCCATTGAACTAGGAGTTACGACTACGATTTATCCCAAAAACAGTTTTGCGTCGACCATTATTATTTAGGTACATAATATAATAACATATTATTCAATTAAAATTATTCTTTAGTTAAATATCATTTTGTATATTTTCTATTCGCGTCGATAGATGACGATTTGTACAGATGCCCCTAACCCGTTTTCACTCGTTAGTACCTACATAATAATTCAATATTTTCACTGACGTTCCCTAACCTTTACGGGCTACCTATGATAAGTTATGTGATGATTACTGTCAACTTCTTTATCACGATCCTGTACGGGACACCTAAAAGGACATTGGGACGGATGTTAGGACTTAGGATTGTGTTTTGGAGCTACCTACGTAAAGAGACTCCTACATAGGGGATGATTTAGGTATGTTTGGTGAAAACGGGCATAATAATAATAATGTCAGTTTTGGTCGTCATGTATCGATTGAATGAATAATCATGGGATACCGTTACCGCGAGGTCTCAGTTCGGGGCGAACCACTAGTATTGTTCTGTTCTTTATAATGTTCTTGAAGGTGTTTATTGACCGAGCGAAGCGAGGTCTCTGAGTTTACTAGAGCGATTTGCACTTGTCCGTCCGTCCGTCCGTCCGTCCGTCCGTCCGTCCGTCTGTCAGAGCCTTATAACTTTTGAATTGCTGAACGTAATTACTTCAAATTTAGATATAATATGTAAACCGATGGCCTCCAGCCGAAAATGGCTTAAAAAGTTATAAAAATCTTTATTTCAGGGGGGCTCTCATAGAAGCGAATGCGAAGAAATTTTTTTTTATTTGCGATTCATAGGTTTTCTGTGTATCATTTTAAAGACAATTTGGAACAGAGTACAACCGTATTTTTTTTTAATTTTTTTCCTAAAATTGACGAAATGGGGGGCTTCCAAAGTGGCGATTTAATACGCTCGCTTGAAGACGCTCTCTGGGAAAATTTTCTATATATTTTCAAGTTGTACTTATTTTCTTACTTCACTTGTATCCTGTACTTGAACAGCAAATACTAAAATTATATGAATATTATAAAGAAACGAGATTATTTAATTTTTAATGAGCATCAGTAAATTTCACATAGCTTCACAATAATGCTAATAGATGGCGCAGTCATTAACTATTCCATTGAACTAGGAGTTACAACTACGATTTATCCCAAAAACAGTTTTGCGTCGACCATTATTATTTAGGTACATAATATAATAACATATTTTTCAATTAAAATTATTCTTTAGTTAAATATCATTTTGTATAGGTAGGTATTTTCTATTCGCGTCGATAGATGACGATTTGTACAGATGCCCCTAACCCGTTTTCACTCGTTAGTACCTACATAATAATTCAATGTTTTCACTGACGTTCCCTAACCTTTACGGGCTACCTATGATAAGTTATGTGATGATTACTGTCAACTTCTTTATCACGATCATGTACGGGACACCTAAAAGGACATTGGGACGGATGTTAGGACTTAGGATTGTGTTTTGGAGCTACCTACGTAAAGAGACTCCTACATAGGGGATGATTTAGGTATGTTTGGTGAAAACGGGCATAATAATAATAATGTCAGTTTTGGTCGTCATGTATCGATTGAATGAATAATCATGGGATACCGTTACCGCGAGGTCTCAGTTCGGGGCGAACCACTAATTATACTGTTCTTCATAATGTTCTTGAAGGTGTGTGAAGTCCGCCAATTCGCATTGGGCCAGCCTGGTGGACTATGGCCTATAACCCTTCTCCGAGAGGAGACCTGCGCTCAGTAGTGAGCCGTTGATGGGTTGCTAATGATGATGAAATGATGATGTAGCGCTCTGGATAAATCATACTAATATTATAATTATTGCAGTGTGCAAAGGTGTGTTTGTTTGTTGGTTTGTCCTTCAATCACGCCGCAACAGAGCTACGGATGGACGTGATTTTTGCATGGGTATAGTTTAAGACCCGGAGAGTGACATAGGCGGCTTTTTGTCCCGGAAAATCAAAGAGTTCCCGAGGGATTTTAAAAACTAAATCCATACGGAGAAAGTCGCGGCCATTTCAATGGTTTTAAAAGTACGTGACTAATCATAGGCGAGATGAATAAAACCGGCCAAGTACGAGCAACAAATTAGATAGATAAATAGATAGATAGATAGATAGATAAAAGTTTTATTCGTTCACGAACACAATTCAATTTTACAGTATTCGCTTAAAGACGATTTAGGCTATTTCATAACGTAGTTCGTGAACAAATAAGGCTCCTCACTCAGCACAAAGCTGCAGCAAGCTGCAACGCTGGTTTTCAGGATGAACCTTAAAGTGTCCACAGACGTGTTACCGACAAACAAGCCTCTTATAACTAAAACATAATATTATCAATTACTAGATAAAATATAACATTTACTAGAATAAAAATATAACAATTAGTAGATAAAATATAACAAACAATATAACTATAACTGAAAAATTTCATTTTGTTTGGGATCACTAAGTTTGTTTGTTAAGATTGTTAAGTTAAATAATTGAAGGTACTAAATTGAGGGTCTAGGTATTTCAACATCTCAAAGCAAATAGACTGACGAAAAAATTTGATGTTCTGACAGAGTTTTAATACAAAAGCTCTTAAAATGACAAATTCATTAGTCAGTTAACAGATAGTGAAACTGGCACTAAAGAGATTTATTATTATTTTAGATTTTTATTTTTTTTAATTTCGGCCATCGGTAGGTACGGGGAGATATTTCTTTCAAACATTTTTCAAGAAAAATCGGCCAAGTGCGAGTCGGGCCTCGCTCTTTTAGGGTTCCGTTAAAAAAAAAATTAAAAGATTTCCATCTACCCACCTACCCATTTTAATTTAATTTTTTTAATTTAATTTAATTTTTATTATTTGTTGTTATAGCGGCAATAGAAATACATAATATGTGAAAATTTCATCTGTCTATCTATTACGGTTTACGAGATACAGCCCGCTGACAGACGGACGGACGGACGGACGGACGGACGGACAGCGTAGGCTTAGTAATAGGGTCCCGTTGGTACCCTTTGGGTACGGAACCCTAAAAAAGCAAAATTATATGCGATTAAACAAAAATATAAACTTATTTCGGAATTGGCAAACTGCTGCTATCAAAATATGCTATTCTTACTGCATTCTTGCTATAGCTGCAGCTATCAAAATGCGATTTGAATATTCAAGTTATTTATCTCCGAATTCCAGGCATGTTCTCGATTTTATCTTCAAAAACCGGCCAAGAGCGTGTCGGGCCACTAGCAGTGTAGGGTTCCGTAGTTGCAAGTCACAATTATTATTGCTATAATATTATATACTACAAAATATACAACTTGCACTACGTGTAATACCTAACCTACTAAAAACTTTAAAATATCATATTTCACAAACGGATCCCTGAATCGAAAAATGTTGAATGACCTATTCAATGACACCCCACACTATGGGATAGACGAGAAAAAAACATATTTGACCACTTTGTTGGCGTGATTAATATTTATGCCCTTGTCAAATTACAGATTTCTAGTACCAATAGTCTCTGAGCTAAACCGCGGACTGACAAGCGGACGGACATGGCGAAACTATAATAAGGGTTCCTATTTTATATGGGTTCCTTATTGTTTACTACGGAACCCTAAAAATTGACTGGTCAGTAAAACAATGCCATGGCCAGAGCGTGGACCGCGGATTTCAAAATAAACGAGACAAATTTCTCAGAAACAGGTTCAACGAACTTTGACTTTGCAATTTCATTCCCAATTTCACGGTGGTCCCCGTGTTTGTTCCTGTCGATTTTCGAGGTCATTAATTTGTAACTAAGTTTGTTGTAAGTACAAGGTTTACTTGACTGCGATTTAGGCGACTGAAGTGATGATGCAGATCAAGTCTATTGGTATTAAGGGTCCAGAGAAATGAGGACCAAAGCCACCGACATAGCTCAGTGAGTCGCGTAACAGAAGTGGAAATGGACGGGGCACATAGTTCGAAGAGCTGATGGTCGTTGGGGTCGAAAGGTGCTGGAGTGGCGACCCCGCACTGAGAAGCGCAGTGTTGGCAGACCCCCCACTAGGTGGACCGACGATATCAAACGAGTCGCATGGAACCGCTGGACACAAGCAAGACTGAGACCTGTGGAAGTCTATGCAAGAGACCTTCTTTCAGCGGTGGATGTCTATTGGTTGATAAAGAAAAATGAAAAAGAACTATGGGCCGCATTAGAAAGAAGAAGAAAGAAAGAAAAAGCATTTATTTTAAAAAATTGTGCCACACACATCACTGTAGCCTAAGGTTAACATAACACAGGCTAACATAATAAATAAATGTCATGTGTGGCACAACCCGAAAAAAAGGTCCAGGCTCAGCAATAAGCTGCATACCTTTATAATAAGTACACAGCGCTGATTTTCAGCCAGAACCCAGATTCGGGTGACGCCACAGAAGCAATCAAAAATAAAAAAGCCGGCCAAGTGCGAGTCGGACTCGCGCACCGAGGGTTCCATACTCCAAAAGTAAAAGTAAAACGATAATATTATATTAATTTGCTTATTTATCGTTAACTTTGTTTGTAGAGGTTTATTGTTAATATAAAAAAAACTATGCTAGTTAGAGCATTGGTTTTATTTTTCCTGTAAAATATACATACATTAGAAGGCAGTTAAGGATGATTATACGGGTCTGCCCGCGAAATTCAAATCTAATTTGGTTTTTCCCATTTTGTAAACTAATACTACAAAGTAGGCTTATGGCATTCTAATTGCGCCAGTAGAATTATCATCTTCGCAGGTTTACATAAAAATCTTTACTTGAAAGTAACCAGTTTAAGAAATTAATCAAAATACTGCCTAATTTGTGAGTAGCTCACGTCCAACTCGGTATTTTGATTAATTTCTTAAATTGGTCACTTTCAAGTAAAGATTTTTATGTAAACCTGTGAAGATGATAATTCTACTGGCGCAATTAGAATGCCATAAGCCTACTTTGTAGTATTAGTTTACAAAATGGGAAAAACCAATTTAAATTTGAATTTCGCGGGCAGACCCGTATAATGTGAGTTTGTAGTTTATCCCCACGAGTTCGTCTTTATGTTTAGGTTTCTTTAGACTTTTCTTTATTTAGGTTTCCACAAATCTCGCGGGATTTTCTTTTTTTTCCGGGTTAAAGGGTAGTCTATGTCACTCCTCCAGGTCCTCCTGAGTTTCTTGCCGGCTCTTCTCAGCGGAATCTGCTTTCTGAACCGGTGGTAGTCATAAGAGCCATAAGCTGGCCTACATGGAATGATGGACTAAATAATTTTGAATTTTGATAATGAGATGCTAAGATGAAGCAATGATTCAGTGTTACATTAATCAGAAGTGGGATTAATATTTACATATTAGGGCTCATATGTACGAGCGACCTCAAGTACGCAACTGCAGACCGCGACAGGCCCGCGACGCGACGCGTGCAGTTATAGCGTGCCGCGTCCTGCCGCGTCTGACATTTTATCAGTCGACTGCAAATAATCCAGGAGGTATGGTTACCATAAAAATATTGTGGCAGTACCGAAAAATCCTTGTATTTGCGATAATAATATTTATGTTAAAACTTACAAAAATAACAAAAGTTGCAATTGACATTCAAAAGGAATTGGGTATTTGACTTATATTTTTATTTATTTAAAATAATGTTTTAAATATTATAACACAATGCCATTTTTTTTTCAAAAATATCAAATAGTCTCGGAAATATAGAGTTTTAAACTTACCTGTTAGACAAAGAGAGCGCTATTGAGGTTTGACGTCAAAACTCAAAAGCTCCATACACTCTTCATCGTTTTAGAAAGGAACAGGGTTTTACTTCGACTGTATCTGTATGTACTGTATAACAGTTTATAACTTATTTGTTTTTTTACCGATTTATTTTCTGTTTTTACAAATTTTATTCTTACACGTTACATTTTCGATTAATCATATCAACATTTTAGCAACAGTCAAATACCAAATTGCAAAATTTTTACTAGTTTCTTCGTAAATGTGTTTCTTCATTCAAAAAAATATCCATCTATATACTTAATATTTCTCGATAGAGTAAAAGCAATAACCTTGGAATTCTTTGGCAATAACAGTGTTTCCTCTTCAGAATAAGAAGAATATGAATAGGCATTTTCTAGGCTAGCGCGCTCCAACCTAGACCTCATCAGTGTTGTCCAGCATTGATTGTCGTCAAGCGCAAGCCTATCCCTAAAAAAAAAAAAGAGAGAGCCAACCGCGCGTGTAGCGGCCTGCAGTTGCCTCTGACGGCCGTTGCCAACTTGTCGCTCGTATATACAAGCCCTTAATGGTATCTTATCTCAATGAGGTGTGTATCTTTGAACCGGGTCAGGTTTGTATACGTTGTACAACTCTTTACGGCCTCAATGAATTATTAAAACTACGGAATGCACTATCATTTTACAGGCTTAATTTTTTTGTACCCGCGATACAAATCCAACTCTCTCCCGATCAAAAAGCCGTATAAACTAGGTACCTTCTTAAAAAGTCTAATGATCAATTTGTCTAAAAGCGAAACGTCCATGTAGGAAATTAGCCACCTATCGAATTATGGCTGAATTAATGCTTTGCTATTAAAAGGTCGAAGTAGCAAAACGTTTAATATTAATGTGATGTGTTATCAAACACAAAATGTTCAGATTGTACACTAAAGTGTCTACCATTGAAAAAATAGATTGTAATCTCAGTACGTGGACAGATTTTATTATGGACACAGTTTTTTAGTACATTGTATTATCTGGATTAAATTTTCGATCTTCAATCTGTAGATTTCGGATTAGGAAAATATAATATGGTCGCTTTTCTAACTACATCGCAACTTACAAGCATAAAAAAACTTGAGAGGTGTCAAGGGACACCCGGATGGAACGTAGTTCCTTTCGATTAATTAATTTGGCATTGTGTTCGGTATTTTCGCGGTACAATAATGGGTCTCCGTAGCCTTGTGGCTTCTGCAGTCGCCTAACAGCCAAAGGTCGATGGTTCGAATCCCAGCTCGACAGACTGAATTTTCCTACGGAGACCCAATATTGTACCGCGAAAATACCGAACACAATGCCTTCAAAAAAGTGTCGGTTTCAAAAAAGTGTCGATCCGTCTAGCCCCCTTCCGAGTTCCGCACCGCGCGATAAGGAACTACGTTCCAAAAAGCAATGCCATTCCATTGCTTAGTCCATTGCCATCCATAGAATATCATTGGAATACCAATTATTATTTATTGTTAAGGCCACCTCAAACATCAACCTTATTTCACCATCATCACCATCATCATTATGCCTTATTTTGTCTCCTTCTAAATTTAAGATGCCTTTTAGAGTTTGAGGGTATCTTAAAATGCAAGTCAATTCGTTCATAATTCAATAGTCATGCTCGCTTGTAAGCGAAACCTGTGACCGGAAAATTGCAAATAGCTTTCAAATGTGTGACACACATGGCAAATATGCGAACCCCGAATATAAAGATTGCATGCCTCAATGAAGACAAAGAGATGACTGCAATGTTTGCAGTGAAATCGACATTGGATCTCTGCAAACACTTCAGAGATTCGACTGAGTAACTCGTCAACTGCTAGCTTTTTTCCTTAATTGATCGTCACTAATGTAGGGTAAATGCGTCTATAATCGTCCCTTAATTAAACAGTTTTTGTGCCACGTTAAACCAAAGATCAGTGGAGCCGACATATTTTAATGTACTTAATTGTAGTTGAAATTTTTTGTTGTGAAAGTGATCGAAGGTTGTAATGCAACAGCATCTTATGTGAATGCTGGAGAGTCTTAAAAAATGTCAGTAATTTTGCAAGGAGATTTGAGACGGTAGTATGACAAAGAAAATTCAAGAAAAATTCATCATCATTTCCCTCTCCTTTTCCCACGCTATGTGGGGTCAGGACAACATGGCTTATAAGCCATATATTCTAAGTGGTTCGGCTTGATATTTTAAATTCAAGAAAAATTATATGTTTAATTTTTTTTTGCTAAAACATAGTTTTTTTGAGAGAAAGACAAAAAATTCTTTTTAAAAATGAAATTAAATTATAAGTATATAATTTTAAAATTCAGGGCCTATTTCACCGTCTCCTAGTGAACTTTAACCGCCGAATAAAATTGTCATTTTGACAGTTTTTGTATTGGCAACCTGTCAGAACGTCAAAATTATTATTTAGTAGACCCTAAGTCTTATTTTATGAAATGTACAATATTTGCATCGAACTTACAGTACATACTCTCTCTGCATCGTTGTCCTCATTACTGAGGGTCGCGATCCTTTGCATGGATCACCTTCTCCCGTACGATGTTTCTCCATGTGGTTCTGTTCTCGGCACTGTGTAGAGCGGCGTGGAACGAAGTTCCGAGTGCAGTGCGGATCTGATCGGACCAACGCATGGGGCTACGTCCTCTTGGCCTCTTCCCTTCCACCTTGCCCGTGACCAGTAGTTTTTCTAAGTTTCCAGGGCTACGGCGGGCAATGTGTCCGAAGTATTCCAAGGTGCGCCTGAGACATATAGTCGACAGCCTGGTTTTTATATTAAGCCCTTTCAATATAGATGCGTTGGTTCTGAATGCAGTCCAGGGTATCTTAAGTACAGTACATAGCGTATCTACAAAGTTTCGCGGCAGACTTTGTTTCGAACCAAAGTCAAAATCAAAGTTGGTTTGTATAGGGCACACTCGGCGTATAATAGTCTTCACTAGATGCAATATTATAATAATGGTTTGTAAACAGTTTTTGTGGCATGATCAAAGGCCGGTGAAGACCCCACACGCTGCGCGTAATGCAACCTCGTTTGTAAAGCATCTCTCGTAACTAGAGTGGCCATATCTTTCTGGGACTTAATAACTAGTGGTTCGCCCCGAACTGAGACCTCGCGGTAACGGTATCCCATGATTATTCATTCAATCGATACATGATAACCAAAACTGACATTATTATTATGCCCGTTTTCACCAAACATACCTAAATCATCCCCTAAGTAGGAGTCTCTTAACGTAGGTAGCTCCTAAATACAATCCTAAGTCCTAACATCCGTCCCAATATCCTTTTAGGTGTCCCGTACAGGATCGTGATAAATAAGTTGACAGAAAACATCAATCACCTAACTTATAGGTAGCCCGTAAAGGTTAGGGAACGTTAGTGAAAACATTGAATTATTTATCAAACATTGAATTTAACTCGTAGTTCCATGGGAATAGTTACTGACTGCGCCATCTATTAGCATTATTGTGAAGCTATGTTGATGCTATATGAATTACTGACGCCCATTAAAAATTAAATAATCTCGTTTCTTTATAATATTCATATAATTTTAGTATTTGTTGTTCAAGTACAGGATATAAGTGACCTAAAAACATAAAATCAGTTTGAAAATCCATAGCGGATTTTTCTAGAGAGCGTCTTCAAGCGAGCGTATAAAATCGCCACTTTGAAAGCCCCCCATTTCGTCAATTTTAAGGGAAAAATTAAAAAAAAATTATTTTTGTACTCAGTTCAAAATTATCTTTAAAATGATACGTAACAATTTTATGTAACGCGATATTTTTTTTTTTACTTCGCATTCGCTTCTATGAGAGCCCCCCTGAAATAAAGATTTTTATAACTTTTTAAGCCATTTTCGGCTGGAGGCCATCGGTTTACATATTATATCTAAATTTGAAGTAATTACGTTCAGTAATTCAAAAGTTATAAGGCTCTGACAGACGGACGGACGGACGGACGGACGGACGGACAAGTGCAAATCGCCCTAGTTAACTCAAAGACCTTCGCTTCGCTCGGTCGATTATTGTATGTTGTATAATATATTAATACTATATAATATATTATTATAGTATAATTATGTGTATTTTAATATAATAAAATTATATTATAGTATTTATGTAGTTATTTTTAAATAGTTTTTTGTAGATTACTTGTTTAATTAATAATTACACGAATAATTTCGCTAGTACATTATTAATTTTAGGTGTAAAATATACCTTTGCAATATTTTCATGTTGAGATTAAATAAATAAAATTATTATCTGTTTCACAGATAAATGCTTGGATTTAAATCCTGTGTCTTTATCGTTCTGTAGCAACTTGAATTATATAAGCTAACTTTATGTTTTTTTACAAACGTAGGGTAGCTATTAGACGATCGTACAATTTTTTTTTGCTTCTTGGCAGCATATTAATTTGAATACCAGTGGTTTGAAAAATCCTTAATTTTATAAATGTATATGTACACAGATAATAAGCAGTGATAGCCTAGTGGTTAGGACTGTGGTCTCCTATTCAGGGGGTCGCAGGTCTCCTATTCGATCCCGGGTACGCACCTCTGACTTATCGGAGTCAAGTGCGTTTAAGCAATTAAATATCACTTGCTTTAACGGTGAAGAAAAGCATCGTGAGGAAACCTGCACACCTGAAAGTTGTCCATAATGTTCTGAAAGGTGTGTTAAGTCTGCCAATTCGCATTGGGCCAGCGTGGTGGACTATGGACATAATAACCTTTCTCTGAGAGGAGACCTGCACTCAGTAGTGAGCCGTTGATGGGTTGCTAATGATGATGATGACACAGATAATAGGTGAAATGCTTGAAATTATTTTTAAGGATATAAAAATATGGTCACTCTACTGTAATTCATCCTCAGAGGATGCATCATGCAGCGTATGAGATTCTAAATGACTTTGTTTTTTCTAATTGGACGTCATATCATTTGTAAAAAAAGTAGACACGAGTTTTTACTATATTTTTTGTACAGGGGTAAAATAAATATTTTATATAGTACGTTGAAAGAATGTTTGTACTTTGCCCGTGAATAGTTAGGTTATGAAAATCCCACGGGATTTATTTTTCCGGGATAAAAAGCTTATGTCACTCGTCAAGACCTCAACTTTATATCTATTTATTCATGCAAAAAACAAGTCAGTCTGTAGCTCTGTTGCAGCGAAATTATAAAACAAACCAAAAAAGTAGACAAAACAACAAAGAACAACAACAAAGTAGAACAGAATAGAATAAGCTGTCAAAAGCGTATTAATATGACAGCTTATCATATCCTATCTAACTTAACCTATTACGAATTACGATACGTTTTAACCGGTCTAAACAATCACATGGCTGAATAGCTAGGTATATGATTAATTAGTAAGTAACCATGCAGTGAATAAATGTAAAATAGATAAAGTATGAGCAGTACATCGATCCCGAACCGAAATCCAGACAAGGTATGAATGGGCTCGAGAGTCGAGACGGGTTCTTATTTATATCTCGTTATAACTACAGATCGGAAGTCAATATAGGGTAAATTGCCCTGCTTCAGGGCATCAGAGTTTATCTTATCGACCGAGCGAAGCGAAGGTCTTTGAGTTAACTAGGGCGATTTGCACTTGTCCGTCCGTCCGTCCGTCCGTCCGTCCGTCTGTCAGAGCCTTATAACTTTTGAATTACTGAACGTAATTACTTCAAATTTAGATATAATATGTAAACCGATGGCCTCCAGCCGAAAATGGCTTAAAAAGTTATAAAAATCTTTATTTCAGGGGGGCTCTCATAGAAGCGAATGCGAAGTAAAAAAAAAAAAAATCGCGTTACATAAAATTGTTACGTATCATTTTAAAGATAATTTTGAACTGAGTACAAAAATATTTTTTTTTTAATTTTTCCCTTAAAATTGACGAAATGGGGGGCTTTCAAAGTGGCGATTTTATACGCTCGCTTGAAGACGCTCTCTAGAAAAATCCGCTATGGATTTTCAAACTGATTTTATGTTTTTAGGTCACTTATATCCTGTACTTGAACAACAAATACTAAAATTATATGAATATTATAAAGAAACGAGATTATTTAATTTTTAATGGGCGTCAGTAATTCATATAGCATCAACATAGCTTCACAATAATGCTAATAGATGGCGCAGTCAGTAACTATTCCCATGGAACTACGAGTTAAATTCAATGTTTGATAAATAATTCAATGTTTTCACTAACGTTCCCTAACCTTTACGGGCTACCTATAAGTTAGGTGATTGATGTTTTCTGTCAACTTATTTATCACGATCCTGTACGGGACACCTAAAAGGATATTGGGACGGATGTTAGGACTTAGGATTGTATTTAGGAGCTACCTACGTTAAGAGACTCCTACTTAGGGGATGATTTAGGTATGTTTGGTGAAAACGGGCATAGTAATAATGTCAGTTTTGGTTATCATGTATCGATTGAATGAATAATCATGGGATACCGTTACCGCGAGGTCTCAGTTCGGGGCGAACCACTAGTTAATATAATTAATTTAATTAAGTAGGTACCTATATTAATATAATTTTCAATTCAATGGGCTGATATATAGACTGAATAGACTGATTTGATTGATTATAAAGATTAATCAATTTAGTAAAACAAATAATTCTGCTTATGATGCAGCTTCTACGTACCTAAGTTTCTTTTAAAATTCAATAAAATTTTGTTCATTACAAAATATGGAACGAGAAGCAAAGGGCGATAGAACTGTAAACGCAAAGTGTTGAGTGACTAATTGAATTGCTCTATAAATAGTTTAAATTTTTGCAAATTTAATTTTCCCACTTTTTTATGGTTTCTAGAAGAAATCTCTGCTGTAGTATATGTCTTAGATGTATGTCTTAGATTAAATTGATTGGAACTTCCCTCTCTCTCTCTAATCGTTCCTTCATTTCTGAAAATCGTGGTCGTGGTATTGTTGCAACCTCGTGCATCTATTGGCTTCTATCGGAGGCCAGTCTTGCAATTGTGTGAAATTTGCACTTGGAGTCCCTCAGCTGGTCTGCCCATGGTTGTTGAGCGGCCTCTCGCTCTTTTGCCCTCGGTGCTGCCCGTAGTCTGGAAAAACTTATTGTGACGGGCAACACCGATTGGAACTTACATAAATAAAAAAAAACTTGAGAGGTGTCAAGGGACACCCGGATGGAACGTAGTTCCTTTCGATTACATTGTGACCGACGGTGTTAGGTTTATTTTCGTTACGGAATGATTTGATTCGGTCGACGCGCTCAAACTGTTTGTCCTAGTTCAAAGCCCGCGATAAAAGTTATGCAATAGCTTAATAACTTATTCAACTAGTATTTTAAAATAATTACATGTTAGCTCATTAATAAAACTTATCGTTCAAACTCAGTGACCCGCAACAGGCGCGCTCACCCTACAGGCAGCCACGCCACATGGCCGGCCGGCGGCGCTTGGTGCGCGACCGTCGCGACCGAGTCCCGAGTCCCGACCAGTCACCAGTGTGAGTGTTCGTCCCGCCGCGGCCGCACGATGCTGCGTCTCCTTCTACTCGTCACCCTCCTCACGCAGATCCACACCGTATACGTGACCGACCCTACCTTCGCGGACAGACTCGACCGGCTCTACGAAAAAGTAGAGAAATTCACAATCGGCCCGACGAAAAAATCCACCAGTAAACTGTACGCTAAACTCGACCGGCTGAACAGTTTGACCCCCGATCGGAATCGGGATCTGAGTGATGATGACGAGGAAATGCTGTCGGCGATGCAGATGTGGGGCTCGATGAGTGATGAACAGTTGAGGGGCCTGGTGCAAGAGATACAGCAGATGAAGGATGAAGACCGGAGCGAGCGGCTCACGAGTGATTATGACGGTGATTGGCCTGATGATGTAAGTACTTCTACCATTTATACAGTACTAGCTGATATCCGCGACTTCGTCCGCGTGGATTTAGTTTTTAAAAAAGTAGCCTATGCCACTCTCCAGGTCCTCAACTATACCCATGCAAAAAATCACGTCAATCCGCAACTCTTTTGCACTTATTAAAACATATTTAAGACAAACCAACAAACAAACACATTTTTGCATTTATAATATTAGCAAGGATTTCAATTTTCAGTATAATTAATTTTAACTTACTATATTGTTTGATTCGCTTGAGGAATAAACGGACTAAATCCACGCGGACGAAGTCACAGGCATGCATCAGCTATTATAGATATCCAATAAAATTTTACGTACAATTACCCGGTTCCTATTTCAATCTATCTGTAATCTAAAGATGAGTTGCCTAGCTACGTTGCTATTTGTCAAAAATGTCCATAGAATCCAATATACTTTCAACTTGGTGTTATCAATGTTGCTATAAAGGCCTTATTTCGATCTTTTTCCCGCGCAACCGTAGCTATAAATAAATAAGCGTAACTTGTATAATTATTTACCAAGAGTAAAATAACAGCTGTCGTCAGATAGATAACACGATAGTTTTATTAAGATTTCGTATGATTTACAAACTAAAACAAAATTGGCTATTTTACAGCCAAAAAAAAATTTGCCCAAAATCCAAATAAGTATCTACTTATTCAACAATTATCGAGGAGCTAGGTATTTATGAATATTGACATTATATAGATAGGTATGCAAAGAAAATCATAATTGTATGTGGAAATGATTATTTTGAAAAGGAATTAAGGATTATTTTTATTTGGAATTTTTTATTCGCCAAAATGCAGTTGTACAATAAGATAATACAGAAAATCGAGTCTGATGCGAGTACATTTTAAAGACTGTCGCGTCGTATAAGTATTAGTTCAGCGCAATATATAAGTAAATGCATAGTACATATATGTATTAAGTGGTGTCAATATAAGAATGTTACAAGAGTCATCTTTAGTTCCTATTTACCTGCTATAAGCTGTAGAAATTCCATGCAGGATGTGGATCCAATTACATATATTATGTACATTGTAAATGGTAATCTTAGCTAGCAATTTAAGGAAAACATGAAAAATAATATTGTGGTGCCTACCTATTTCAGTGGGTACTGTTTATTCTTAACATACCTATCCATATAATTATTATACAAAGTTAAATTTTACATGTTGCTCTTTCAATCATCACCATCAGCAACCCCTTAACGTCTCACTACTGAGCGCAGGTCTCCTCTCAGAGAAGGGTTATAGGCCATAGTCCACCACGCTGTCCCAATGCGAATTGGCGGACTTCACACGCCTTTGAGAAAATTATGGAGTACTCTCAGATGTGCAGGTTTCCTCACTGACATGTACTCACGATAATATAATTAATCATGCACGTAAAAGTCTGCCTAGGATTCGCACCCTCCATGTGGTATACTCGTAAATTGATTGCATCAGTATGACAATCGCAATGATCGCTGATTGGCTGAATTTATGGCGTTCTTGCTGCGTCAATGTATTATACCCAATAGCGAGAGAGCACCAGCGAATCAGAGGTCATTCCGATCACTGATTTGAATAATACTAAGGTATTTATTTATTCCGTGATTGCGATCGTTCGCTGATGCAAGAGAATACCAAAGCCGGACTTTAACCAGTAACCTCTACTTGTGTTGACCCACGCACGCTTTCGACACATAGTTCGCAGAGCTGATGGTCATTGGGGTCCCAAGGTGCTGGAGTGGCGACCCCGCACCGGGAAGCGCAGTGTTGGCAGACCCCCGACTAGGTGAACCTATGTTCGACGACATCAAACGAGTCGCAGGGAGCCGATGGATTCAGGTGGCGCAAAACCGAAGCCTGTAGAAGTCCATGAAGAAGACCCTTTGTCCAGCAGTGGACGTCTATCGGTTGATAAAGGAGAAGATGAAGAAGACACACTTTTGCGCACTCCACTCTCTACTCATTGGCTACATACTCTCCGCATCTGTTGAGAGTTGAGACTCTCCTTATCTTCGAGAAGTTGACATTTATTATAAGCATTGATCTTTCCACTGCATGATTCATTCTCTCGAAATGCATTCGTTGGCAGAATGACTGTTTACATGCAGTTATTATATTTAATAGTTAGCACTGTTTTCGATCTAATTATAAACGTTTAACGTCTAAGGACGGCACTGTTTCACAAGTTCTTGAATTTTGGGATTATATTGCTATAATGGTCGCTAACTATGGGCCTCATAAGAAGACTCAAGGGGTCACTCAGCTATTTATTATAGACTAGCTGATGCCCGCGACTTCGTCCGCGTGTTCGTTCGCGAGGAGTTCGTTCCTGGAATGTAACTATGTAGTCTTTGCTTGGTATCTACACAAACTGTTCATAATTGACAGTTAACAAATCACCACAGTTTAGGTGGGCATTAACCCTGCAGCTACAGAATTGAGGGGTCAAAACCCGAAGTTTTATGGGACCATCTCGCAAAGTTCTGTATCGATTAAAAAAAGATTCACGCAAATCTGTTTAGATATAATCACAGATACATATATAAATTTGTGATTATATCTAAACAGATTTGCGTGAATCTTTAGATTTACGTGCGATGCCTAAGTAAATCTATAGATTTACCTACTTAGGCAGAAAAACAACTCCGTTTTAAAAGTCAGTTAAAAAAAAAGTAGCCTAAGTTACTCCTTACAATATCAGCCATCTGTCAGAATATATTAAAAAAAACCGGCCAAGTGCAAGTCGGACTCGCGCACCGAGGGTTCCGTACTCTAGACGTAAAAGTAAAACGATAATTATTATATTAATTTACTTATTTATCGGTAACTTTGTTTGTAGAGGTTAATATAAAAAAAACTATGCTAGTTAGAGCGTTGGTTTTATTTTTCCTGTAAAATATACATAAACCTCTATTGACATAATTATTTCTGATTTTTCGATTGGTATTTTTAGATTGGATCGACATTTTGTCCGATTAATCAAAAACTATTATATTATTTAAAAATAAATAAAAATATGTTTTAAAATGTACAGGTAAAGCCCTTTCATATGATACGCGACTCGGTATTGTTATCTTACTTTGAAATTACAAACTCCCAATTTTCCCCCTTTTTTAATTAAACTAAAAATAATTTTTGATTTTTGTT
Source organism: Oeneis ivallda (assembly GCA_029955525.1). Classification (NCBI taxonomy): domain Eukaryota; kingdom Metazoa; phylum Arthropoda; class Insecta; order Lepidoptera; family Nymphalidae; genus Oeneis; species Oeneis ivallda. The sequence continues at coordinate 1,935,049 of JARPMR010000010.1, forward strand.
AATTCCAATGATGTTGGGCCACTATTATACACAACTATTCCAAATTTCATGCCGATAGCTTTAATAGTTACTAAAATAATCGACTGTGACCATAGACGAATGATATTTACTACCGTAATACTGTGACGGACGGACGGAGAAAGTCTCACCATAAGGGTTCCATTTTTACCATTTTGGTACGGAAGTCGGAACCCTAAAAATGTCGATGGACCCCTTCTTATCCTGTACCTACCCTTCGTTATATTATTGTGTTATAGGCTGTGGCACGTTTACCAGGATCTTAAGAGTACAAAGATACTATACTTACCTACTCTGCTAGTACCTTGAAATCGTTAAAATAACACCTCATTAGTGATTTATCTCGGCTCAGCACAATAAAATAAACATTGCCATAGGTTGGATGGAGTGACATTGTTAATGTAAATGTTATAGTTCAAGGATACTGTGCTCAAGTAATGAACGCATCGTTCGAACTATTTTAACAATACCTTTAAGGGCTCCTGCATAATATTATGTTAATAAATTCGGCCAAGTGCGAGTTGGACCCGCACACGAAGTGTTCAGTACAAAAACAAGTTTGACTAGAGACCCTCTAAATTTTAAAGATTTTTGACGTGATGACGTCATATCTGAATTTTAAAATTTTTTAAATCGATGAACACCGGCTGCACGCACGAAACAGTGTCACGTTCCGCCTGAGCCTGAGGGCGCAAGCGAGAGCGCGGAATAAGCGATAGAGAGGCACGATCGGCCCAAGCGTTGCGTTGGCTTGTCACTTGTTTCTTTATGACGTTATCACGTAAAACTATAGTAATCAAAATGCAACTTAAATTAGCACATCTACCTTTTTTGGAGAAATCATTAAAAACTCATAAAGAACGTAGGTATAATATCTTTCAATTCTAGGTAGGTACTAAATTGTTGGCTGATAAAATATTTATATCTTCTTGCCTCTGATTAAAAGCTCATAAAGGATAATCCTAAAGGATCCTATCCTTTTTAGGGTTCCGTCGTAAAACAAGGCAAATTGACAAACATTACACACCATTGAGAACAATAAGGAGAGCTCTCAGGCATGGGGCTACTTTCTGTCTGCCCGTCTAAACATGTGCTGAATTATAATTAGGTATGCTTTTGTGGAATTTCCCCTCATTGTGGAAACACGGCATACATAGCATAATATCTTTTATATTGTAAAGTTGTTTTGAAAAGAGCAACCGCCGAGTTTCTTGCTGGTTGTTCTCGGCAGGATTATAAGACGGTATCACGTCAAAACCAACAACAACAGACTGTGCTGGCTTGTGTCGGTCTGTCGTTCGCTCGTTTACGTATTGAAAACGCGTCGCTTATCTATTTCGAGTGTCTTGCATCGAGAGTCGAGACCGTCGGTCGCGTCTGCAGTGCAGTCATTCACATTTTATTACGCGCACTGCATTCTTATGTGCTTCTTACTCAAGAGATTTACTCTTGATTTATTTGATAGAGTGGCTATTACAATTCAATCGACAGAAGTAATAACAACGCGGTGGTAATTATATAAAACTAATTTATTAAAAGTGTGTTTTCACTTTGACGATTCGTAAAGTAATGAGACAATTAATCGAATCATAGGCTATATAAGACCAAAAATGTACGGTGTGAACGTAGGTGCATGGAATTATTATGTACTACGTTGTACGTAGGTGATCTACGTTCACGCATATTTTATATTTACCCTTTACATTTTAGTCAGTTTCTTTCCTATATTCACAAAATACAAATAAATTAATATTTAGTAGCAATAATTGCATACATTATTTTATAATATAGTTATTTATACATATAATATGAATGACATCTAAGAATATAATTAATGACATCTAACAGAAGTTTAATTTTTTAACCCCCGACGAGAAAAGAGGGGTGTTATAAGTTTTACGTGTGTATCCGCTTTTGATGCGGTTTTTTCTGTTTGAAGGCTAACGTAATCGAGGTGAATCGTAGCATAATTTATGATTAAAAAAAATCAAAATTCAAAATTATTTATTTCACGTAGACCAACCTGTGGCTCTTTTGACACGTCATGACTCTGCCATCGGTTTGGAAAGCAGATTCTGCTGAGAAGAGCCGGCAAGAAACTCAGCAGTTGATTTTTTCAAAATAATCATTTTACAATTTTATTATGTAGCTATTACATATCTTGTGGGCAGCCGATTTAACGCATGGGTTAAATGGGGTAAATTAACAAAAAAAGCTTTGTTAGAATAGAATAGAATATAATATTATGTAATATATTTATTATGTAATATATAGAATATAATATTGAGTAAAATATGAAAATCTGCGCAGGCGTTTGAAGATTGTCAGTTAATTTCCTACTTGATTAAAGGTTACAAACTGTCACGTGTTATAAAATATGAAAGAACATAAGCAGTAACCAAGTTTTTATGCATTAAGAATTTGTTTCGCCTTGACCTATCCTATCTACAACAATTTTAAAGATTAAATATCTTTGTTACTAACCTAAACGACAATGCACATATAAATTGACAGACTGCATAGAAATGAGTTACTAACAAAGCTATTTTCAAATAAATCGCATTCATATTACGTTATGCAAGTGTATGGCTATTTCAATAGACCACTATACGTATAGAACCTACTGGGTAATGCTGTTTATTGTTCAATGTTGGAGGTAGTTGTAAGGCCAATTTGCATTTTGTCACTTTCATTTCTTGTCGGTAAGTATAATCGTCTACCTAAACATACTGCCACTCTCTTAGCAGGAGGAAAGTTTGTTTATTTAGTGAAGACGTATAGGTAATAATTGTATAGAAGGATTGCAGTCTTTAGTCGATGTAGTTTCCTCTGCAAGCAACAGATATGGCATCAACATCAACTGCAAAAAGACGAAATTTATGACAATCAGCCGTACACCTGTGCAGAACACTTTCTTGTATCTCAACCGTAATGCCTTGGAAAGGGTCCAACGATATCGATACTTAGGGACTATGATAGAGGAAACCGGTGATCACAGTCTGGAAATACGGTGCCGTATCGAATAGGCAAGAAGCGCTTTTACAAAGTTAAAAAGAGTGCTCTGTAATCGTAATTTAAAAATATCCCTTCGGATGCGGGTAGCGCGTTGCTATGTTTTCTCCGTGCTGTTGTACGGGGTCGAGGCCTGGACACTAACGCGAGCGATGAGTAACAAGCTGGAAGCGTTCGAGATGTGGGTGTACAGGCGGATGCTGCGGATGTCATGGAGGGATCATGTTCGCAATACCACCGTATTACAAAGGATGGGAAAGAATATGGAGTTACTCAAAAGTGTCAAAAGGAGAAAACTGGAATATCTGGGCCACATAATGAGAAATTCCAAATATGACCTGCTCAAACTCATTATACAAGGCAAAATTAAGGGCAAAAGAAGACCTGGCCGAAGACGAACATCCTGGCTTAAGAACCTTCGCCAGTGGTTTAACATGAGCTCAAAGTCATTGTTTAGGGCAGTGGTAAACAAGATACAATTAGCCTTAATGATTGCCAACCTTCGATAGAAGATGGTACTGCAAGAAGAAGAAGTATAGGTAAGACTCTGAACCATGGGCATACAATTAACATTACCGATAGAGTCACTCAGTAGTCAGCACTCAGTGGGCGATGAAAATGAAATTGATTGAAAATAAAAATGTTTTGATGCGATGTAGTTATGCTCGGATTTTCTCAACAAGAGCTTTGCTCTGCTGCTGAGCTCTCAAAATTATTGCTACACTGCTACGAGAGTCTACGACTTGAATTAACATAACTGTATCTTAACATAGAGTTAAGCTAGACACTTGAAAAGCCGTTTCTGATAGAAATGGGCGTTGACCATCGATGTATCTTGACAGACGGACGGACGGACAACAAAGTGATGTTCCGTGTTTTTCGGAACCCTAAAAATGAGCAAGTTCGATCGTGCGTGGAGTACTGCAGCCATTTATGGGATGGCTCTGCCAAGTACCAGCTTTCTGCATTGGATTCGGTGGATAGACGCACCAGAAGACTCATTGGCGACGAATCGCTAATTAACTCCAAACTTCAAACTCTGGAACATCGGCGCAAGGTTGCCTGTCTGTCGGTATTCTACAGGATATATTTCGGTGAATGTGCTCAAGAACTATTCGAATTAGTTCCTCCATCACCCTTCTACCATCGAACCGCAAGGCATCGCTCGAATCTGCACCGCTACGTGGTCGAAATTCCACGATCCCGCACGCGCTTCGCTTCCTCGTTCCTAATACGCACCGCTAAAATTTGGAATGCCCTTCCGGCTTCCGTTTTTCCGAATGACTATAACTTGGGTACCTTTAAATCAAGAGTGAATATGCATCTTCTAGGCAAGCGCGCTCCATCTTAGGCTGCATCTTCACTTACCAGCAGGTGAGATTGCAGTCAAGCGCTAGTCTATAATATTTAAAACAAAATGAAGAGATACTCACGTAAGAGAACCAGACTGACTACGACGCAATGGTTTATGAAGCTGCAGTGGCATGGGGGGGGGGGGAGGCTTAAAGACCAACTATTGGTAGGTACTAGGCATACCGTGCTTCCCCCAGGTCAGACTGTCTGCAGTAAGTAGTAAAGGTAATCAAATTAGTAATTACCCATATTACTACTGGTAGTAAGTTTGGTAGTAAGGTAACATGGGCAATAAATGGTCAAAACCATGATTTGCTTTATTTTTATAGGTTTCCTTTATCGAACCAATAACACTTATAAGCGCAGTTGATGCGTTAACCATTTTAGTAAAACTTTAATAAGCCAGTATTGAGCTCGCAGAAAATAAAAAATGACGTAGTACTGTGCTGTGAAAAGGAGCCTTATTATCACAATAACTATCAAAAACGCAATTATCAGTAAGTATCAGTATCAGAAAATAATGATATTACTAATAAAAAAATAATAGGTACATTTATAGAAAATAATATATTATGTATTTCATATGTAGTACCTACTAGATGTCGTGTTCCGAACACTTGCCATGTTCAACTGAGTTGTACCTAATGCCGAACAATACAGTTAGTGTGGTCGACAGCACTCGCGACGTACGGACGCGGGCGCTATTTATGCGATAAAACTTTCTAGCTACCTAATTGTGAATTGAAAAGCCAACAATGCCTGTATTCAAGTATGTAACAAAGGTATAGTTATTATAGTGAATAATTAGATATCAACATCGTAATTCGTAACAATAGATACGAAATAAAAATTATTTCTTGATTTATTCAAATACTTTTTTACTACGAACGACCGAGCGGGAAGCGGGGTGCGGGCTGCGGCACGCCTCAGGTCCCGCGGTCGCGCGAATCGCAACCTTATTTACCATGCTGGCTCCCCTCTCTACCTCAGCGCGCGCGATCGAAACCGTACACAGTTCTTATTCCGAATTGCCGCTCTATACATAGAACTCTTTGTATGGCACTCACACATTCATTGATTGTTTTGAGCCTATGTTTGGAGCGGAACAGTTTGATGATGGTTTCCTTATGTTCTAGGCTTGATTTAACTTACTATTTGACCATTGAAAGCACGTCGCTAATTAATGGCACCTAAGCACTTTACATTTTAAAATCGTTTCCAAAGGGACAATGAACAAGTACCTACAAGCATTCACTTGTGACTACTGACTACGCACATTGCATACTATTGTTTCTCATTTAACAGTAGGTATCTATCTATTTCAAAACATTTTATAAATGAATCCGTGTTGAATAATAGCTATTTATGCAACTGCATCGTAATTAGGGTCATTTTAATTCGAGTGCTGTTTTTTGATACGAGGCTTGCCGAGTATCAAAATAGGATAGTACGAGAATTAAAATGATTAATTACGTTCAGTTGCATACAAGATTTTATCTACGACAAGGAAGTAAAATCATTAACAAAATACGCCGTAGGCTCAATAAAGTAACAAAAAGTAACTCCGTAAGCCGCCACCAGCCGCCTGTGGCGCCTCTGTCATATGAACGGTACAAAAGTGCCAGAACTCAGAGCCTTAGCTTTAGGTATCCTATTTTAAGAAGATAACCATTTCGATTCAGCACCCATACAACGAGCTGCATCGAAATGAGAAGCAAAACCGAAAGAGGGTTCATTTCGATTCAGCTGTCAAACTCGAAATTGGAACTTTTCGATGCTGGAGTAGATAAACATTATAATATTATTATTACTAGCGACCCGCCCCGGCTTCGCACGGGTAGTAGAGCATATTACGCCTATGCTTTGCAAACTCCTTGAAATGTTCCCTAAGTTATATTGAACAGCATACTGAACAGTACGTATGCTTATAAAAGAAGTATCGCTCGGCCTATAATATAGCAATGTCAACGCGGCGCGGGGGTGGTCACTGGTCGCATCACGTGAGCGAGTACCGTCATCGCCATCGGAATGAAATCTCAAAAGCTCCCAAGCGGCTTGAATTATTCCGACATTGTCAACAATTATCGTCATATTTCAACTAATTAACAAATTATACAGTTAAACTTTCCTCATGAATCACCCTATCTATTGGTGAAAACCACATGAAAATCCGTTCGGTAGTTTTTGAGTTTATCGCGAACAGACAGACAGACAGACGAGGCGGGGGACTTTGTTTTATAATATGTAGTGATGATTGATTAATGATCAATCAAGGCTAGGAGTGAAGATGTGTGGGTTACTTATTATCAGGTCAGGGCCCTGTTTAATGTACCAACTCTTCACATTTTTCCTTTCTCTTTTACTTCTGATTATTTCCAAGGCATGGTAACCTTGAGCAGATGCTGCAGCATCAAGTAGTCTGCGGGATACCCAACTCAGTAACTTACAGCACATACCTGTAGTGTGTTTGGGCTCATTAGAATGGTATCAATGAGTAAGTGTTAGATAGATAGATGATGATCGAGGATCGAGGAGGAGGATCTGATGATGTAGCAGAAAACTGGGCAACAGGATGTATACCGTATATCGTGCATAGTCCGGCCATAGATTTGCATGATATCGGGGGTGTTTTAAATTTTCTATTTACATTATGTAATTTTTTTAAATAACTTTTACTTTCACCTCGGTAGAATAGTTGAGAGACTAGTACTTAGTCTGGTGGTCAGGTACCTTTTAAAGGCTCGCAATTTGTAAGAGTAATACTAATTTATTCAGAAACGTGACAACCGGCTCTGTAAGGCCTATAGACCTATGACACATTCGTTTGGAATTTTATCAAAATAAATTGTAATTCAATGCAATTAAATATGATTTATTCGATTAACTTATTGGAGTTCATGTCAGAATGAGTAATCCTAACCTATATTGGTAAAGCCTTGAGCCTTGAGCCTTGGTTGAGCTTTATTATAACTTATTATCACAAGCATTGCCTAATTTTAAATTCTAAATTATTTTATTCCATGTAGGACAATTTGTGGCTAATATAAGATAAATCAAGACTCCGCTGATTTGGAAAGCAATTTCATTATTCCCCATTTTGTCCGTAATATTTTTCTTAAAAATGGATAATAATTATTTATAATGTTTTGTTTGTGTAGACCGGATAGTAATAAAAAAAATCCCACGCTCTAGCCAGCTCCAGACGTAATAAAGTATAAAGTAAATAAATAGTTAAAAATGTGTCGACCGTTGCTTGCGCATACAATACGGGATTGTATGCGTTGTGGTTGTGCCTACATCGATGGTTGTGCCATAGACAGTAGACTACATGCTATGGCATCTTGTCTAATAATAATTTAATATAAAAAAATATTTTTAAAAAATCGGCCAAGTGCGAGTCGGGCCTCGCTCTTTTAGGGTTCCGTTAAAAAAAATTAAATAAAAATATTTAATTTAATTTTTTTAATTTAATTTAATTTTTATTATTTGTTGTTATAGCGACAATAGAAATACATAGTGAAAATTTCATCTGTCTATCTATTACGGTTTACGAGATACAGTCCGCTGACAGACGAACGGACGGACGGACAGCGTAGGCTTAGTAATAGGGTCCCGTTGGTACCCTTTGGGTACGGAACCCTAAAAAACGACTTCAGACGCCCGCACCACTACAAAGTATATCATTTATTGTAGATTTTTTAAAAACCGCTCATCCGATTTCGATAAAATTTAAATGGGACCACCTGGGAAGTGGGGAAGTATACCCTTTCAAACAAAAAAAGAATTTTCCAAATCGGTTTAGGCGTCTTCGAGTTGTCGGTGAACAATAATTAAAAAAAAGATTCCGACGAATTGATAACCTCCTCCTTTTTTGAAATCGGTTAAAAATGCTTGCTACAGTGTGACGATCACAATATCCTCGGATTGGCTGAATTTTTGTGTTCTTGCTGCATCAGTGCATTTAAGCCAATACCGAGAGAGTAGGTACTAGCCAATCCGAGGTGATCGCAATAGTCACACTGTAGCAAACATTTTTAGACAATCTATAGTTAGTCTAATCTAATCTACAACATCTAAAATCTAAATCCATATTAAAGATAAGACTAGTAGCAAGAAAGAAAGAGGTAGTATATTAATTATAAAACCTAAATAATAATATAAAAAAAACTTAAAAAGAAAACCGACTTCAAACGCCCGCGCCACTACAAAGTATAAAATAATTTCAGTTTGTACAGGTACCTATGTTGAAGTAGAGCTAGCGCAGCACTTCGATTTCATGCATAGACGAATGATATTTACTACCGTATTTCATGGTTTCTAATTTCTATTTTTTTTTTTACGGCCCTGGATACTAGGTCTTTTAAGGCCTTAATTTATATTTAGGCATCCCCGACCATGGAAGTAGGAATTGCCCCCGATTTCATACATACCTTTACCACAGAATATTAATAGTACCTACTGTACAAAAATCCTACTAATATTATAAATGCGAAAGTGTGTGAGGACGGATGGATGGATGTTTGTCACACCTTCACGCCCATACCTAGGATCATAGGCGTCGCCAAGGGGGGGTAGGTAGGCTGCCTCCCCCTAGACATTTGAAAAATATAGTACTAGTAACTCAAAGCATAACTTTTATTTATTCATACTTTTCCCGTCCTCCATAATAAAGTCAACTTGGAACCCCCCCAACGCGAAATTTAATAAACCTTAAACCACGCGGATGAAGTCGCAGGCATCATCTGGTATTATTATACTAACGAACAAATTGAACTAACGAACACTAAACTTGTCCAATTAAATGCTGCCACGTTATTTTGAATTGTCAAAAGAGTGTTGTCAGTGCAATTATTTAAATAAATTCCTCAATCAATTATGTTGCACTACCACCGTTTAGTGAACAAACAGTATAGATACAGACTTAAGGTTAATGTGTTGAGCTGCAGGGTCCTTGCTGGCGCTAGCTGCTGAATTCCTTACCGGCTCTTCTCAACACAATCCGCTTTCCGGACCGGTGCGTGGTAGAATCATGACGTGTCACGTGTCATAAGGGCCACAGGTTGGCCTACGTGAAATAAATCATTTTAAAGGAGAATGGGCACCTTTGTATGAGTTGCGTCCCCAGACTGTATCAAGTTGTGATATATGTCATTTTAAAGGTCATGATAATAGCTTCATTTTATTGTATGACACCAACTGTGAGACTCGTGCAGGGAAAGAACTAGAAATCATTTAATTTTTTTTAAGCCCGTGAAAGTCTAAGACCGTGTTTTTTTAGATTATACGGTATTTTTATTCCTTATGTCGACCAAGTGACATATATTCAACTAGCTGATGCCCGTGACTTCGTCCGCGTGGATTTAGTTTTTAAAATCTTCTCGCGGGATTTTTCCCTTTCCCTGTCCCTCTTTGATTTTCCGGGATAAAAAGAAGCCTATGTCACTCTCCAGGTCCTCATCAACTATACCCATGCGAAAAATCACGTCGATACGTAGCTCTGTTGCGGCGTGAATGCGAAAGTGTGTTTGTTGGTTTATTCTTCAATAAGAACAAACCAACAAACACACTTTCGCATTTATAATATTAGTATGATGATGTCCCTGTGATCAATAGGGTGAAAACCGGGAGCGATCACCGGATGGTAAGAGGCAAGTTGAATATTTATGTAAAGCTGGAAAAGGCCAGACTGGTGAAGTCAACTCTCCGACCTTCTCGTGCTCATATCCAAAACCCCGAAACCTTCCAACTCGAACTGCAGAACCGATTCGATTGCCTAGCAGACTGCGTTTCTGGGGCCGATCTAAACAACAGGGTCATGGAAACTGTCCATAATCTGGGTCTAAATTCTTTAAAACCCATCGAAGGAAAATAACTGAAAAGTTCTCTGAGCATATTCTCAAGCTCATGGAGGAGAGACAAGAGATAAGGCTGCAGTCATCGGCAGACGCGGCTGCTTACCAGAGGATTAAAAGGCAGATCTCTACGGCACAAACTCGTGACCTTCGTGTCTTAATATTAAACCAAGTGTATTAAAGATACCATCGCGCGAAACAGAGGCTAAGTGTTCGCGAGAGATCGGTTTATCGGACAGTCGTCTCGTCTCTTCTGGACCTGAGATCTTGGGAGAGGTTGAGAAGTTCTATGAACAGTTATATACCACGACACAATACCGAAGATATCCCGGACGTCAGCCTATACGAGATTAGTATGGTTCTCAAGCAGCTCAAGGAATCACTGCGGAACTCCTGAAAGTGGGTAGAAAACCAGTACAAGATTTTAAGCGATTATTCAATTCCGTCATTCACGAGGGCATAACGGTTCTTCAAAAAAGTGATAATATACCTTGTTGAAGAATTATAAACCCATCTTGTTGCTGAGTCAGGTTTATAAGTTGTTCTTATAACCGGCCACTTTGCTTAGCGTTTGTGGACTATGAGAAAGCCTTCGATTCGGTGGAAACTTGGGCTGTATTGAGGTCGCTGCAGAGATGCCGGATTGACTGCCGGTATATCCAAGTGTTGAAGTGCTTGTATGAAAACGCAACTATGTCAGTACGTATACAGGACCAGACTACGAGGCCAATCTACTCACTGCGTGGAGTACGACAAAGAGATGTGATCTCCCCGAAGCTTTTTACCGCTGCGTTGGAGGACGTCTTTAAGATTCTGGATTGAAACGGACTGATGTACTCGCCGTTTATGTTGATACCAATAACATAACCGGCGAGTACATCACTCACCTGCAATTTGCCGATGACATAATAGTCATAGCAGAGACTCTGAGAGACCTCAATACTATGCTCAACGATCTCAGCAGGGTTTCTCAACAGGTGGGCCTGAAAATGAACATGAGCAAGACGAAAATCATGTCCAATGCTCATGCTCCACTCCACCTTCGTTAACCACCACCTGGGTGGATCGACCCAGTACTCGTTGAGAATTCTGCAATCGAAATTGTGGACGAGTGTATATACCTGGGACACATAGTCCAGCTAGGAAGGTCCAATTTCGAAAAAGAGATCAACCGCCGAATACAACTCGGCTGGGCAGCGTTGGGGAAGCTCCGAGATGTCTTCTAGTTCATAATCCCTCAGTGCCTGAAGACTAAAGTCTTCGAACAGTACGTGTTGCCAGTGATGACTTACGGATCAGAGACATGGTCGCTAACTGTGGCCTTCATAAGAAGGCTCAGGGTCACTCAGCGGGCGATTTAGAGAGCTATGATCGGAGTATCCTCGCGAGATCAAATCAGAAATGAGGAGATCCGTAGGAGAACCAAAGTCACCGACATAGCACAGCGAGTCGCGAAACTGAAGTGGAAATGGGCGGAGCACATAGTTCGAAGAGCTGATGGTCGTTGGGGTCCCAAGGTTCTGGAGTGGCGACCCCGCACCGGGAAGTGCAGTGTGGGCAGATCCCATCAATTAGTCGTAGGGAGCCGCTGGATTCAGGCGGCGCTAGACCGAGGCCTGTGAAAGTCCATGCAAGAGACCTTTGTCCAGCTGTGGACGTCTATCGGTTGATAAAGAAGATAATAAAAAATTAAAAAAATAAATAAAAAATAACATAGTTCTTTCCCTGCACGAGTCTCACAGTTGCTGTCATACAATAAAATGAAGCTATTATCATGACCTTTCAAATGACATATATCACAACTTGATACACCACTGGGGACGAAACCGCCCATTCCCCTTTCAATTTGAATTACTGGAGATCCACAAGTGTCTACGTCAAAAATTACTGCGTTAAAAACGTGATGTTTTTAAAGTTTATGTGGCTTCATGAAAAAGATTAAATGGCTTTGTACCTATTTGTTAATTCGTAGATATTACAACAATAATGTAATATCGTTTACTCTTAACTATATTTCTCTCTGCTTCGGTTTTTTCATTGTTGATGGTTGTCCCTTATTTTTCAATAATCTGTTTGTATATCAATTAAGTATTACAAGTTATATAACATTCTCGTATTGGACTTTTTCCATTACTGTATACTTACTTAATAAAATAGAATATAGAATAGTTTTTTATTCAAATAAATTTTAACAAAGTGCTTTCGAATACTCAGGTGAATCTACCACTGCAACTGGGTCGGAATTCCGAATACTGGAATATTAATAATTCCGGAAACTTATAATATTATAATTGCTGTTATAGTCAACTGTACGCCCGCTAAACGGTAGAATTACTCAACATCTGGCCACGCTTGCCAGTAGCCGGCCAGCCGCTCGCGCCAGTCGCTCGCGCAGCCAGTTCATTGGTCTGCCAGGCCGTCTGCGCCGCGTTAATTTTAACCAAACGACCAAACAGAATGATTTACAACGCGCGAGTCCCGATCAACGAGACTTGGCGTTTATACAACGAAATAACACGAACAGTTGTTGTTTCTTATATATAATCGATTGTTTATTTATTATTATTTAATAGGTGGTGCCCGCGACTTCGTCCGCGTGGATTTAGTTTTTAAAATCTCTCAGGGAACTCCTTGATTTTCCGGGATAAAAAGTAGCCTTTCAGGTCCTCAACTTACCCATGCAAAAATTCACGTCGATCCGTAGCTCTGTTGCGGCGTAATTGAAGGACAAACCAACAAACCAATAAACAAACACACTTTCGCCTAATTATAATATTAGTATGTATTTTTTACTTAAGGATTTTTAAAACTAACATCACAGAGGATTAAGGATATACTGTGCTAACGTTTGCAGAAACGCCGGGTTATACTTTTAATCCAGAGTTAGCTGCTGCTTTGACCGTTTCTGTCAAAAACAAATTTATTCCAGGGTTAAACCTAACCCGGCGTCTCTGCAAGCGGGCCTTATAAAAACAATTGTTTATTTTAATTTTTAAATAGTACATAAATATGTACTACATAATAATATACATCGGTGATGTAGTAGATATAATTATGTTCCTATATAATTTAACACTAATTAAGATTTAGCAATGATAGCCTAGTGGTTAAGACAGCGGTCTCCTAATATTTGGGCGGTCGCAGGTTCGATCCCGGGCGGCGGGTATGCAACTCTGACTTTTCGGAGTTATGTGCGTTTAAGCAGTTAGATATCACATGCTTCAACGGTGAAGGAAAACATCGTGAGGAAACCTGCACGCTTGAAAGTTCTCCATTATGTTCTCAAATGTGTGTGAAATCTACCAATTCTCATTGGGCCAGCGTGGTGGACTATGGGCTATGGCGAAGTATGGCTTAACCATAACCCTTTTCAGAGAGGAGACCTGCGGTCAGTAGTGAGCCGATGGGTTGATGATGATGTTTATTATTAATTATTACTATTATGTATACTATACTTATTAATTATTACTATTATGTATACTATACTTATTAATTATTACTATTATGTATACTATACTTATTAATTATTACTATTATGTGTATCATAATTCACTCGCGTCGGGAATTACACTGAAACTTGCTTTAGTTACCTCAGTAAGTTCAGCAGGAAGATAAGCAAGGTATTTCCCATTTTACTTTAATAATTATTACAAATAATATGTCGGCACCTTTAGAAAATTAAGTATTTTTTAACAACGGGGAGACCTGGATTTGATGGTATATTTTGAAAATTTTGACCGGGGGGGGGGGATGCTTAATAATTATTATTATCGCCAAAAACTGATTTTTATTTAATTTTTGCCTGTCTGAAATCTACTGAATGGATTTAAATGGGTATAGTGGTAGCTGTTACTCCGGGTCAACATATAGGATAGCTTGTATCCTGTTACACAACAAGGATATTCCTCCAGGATTGGGGATGAAAATAGTTATCGATTTTACTTCAAACTACGTCAAAGAACCGATTTTTAACCGACTTCAAGAAAGGAGAAGTTTATCAATTCGTCTGAATCTTTTTTTTATGTATGTCCACCTATTACTCGAAGACGCCTGAACCGATTTGGAAAATTCTTTTTTTCAAAGGGTATACTCCCCAGGGTGGTCCCATATAAATTTTAACGAAATCTGTCGAGCGGTTTTTAAAATATCAACAATAAATTAAATTCTTTGTATTTATAGTGTGTGTGTGTAATGTAGTAAAGCGGGAGTTTGAAGTCAGTTGTTTAAAAAGAATTTTTTATATTAAATTATAATAATTCTTTTTTATTTGAAAGTGTATAAGTAGGTACTATCAGGTATGTTTTGTCTAATTTTGATGAAGATCTGATAAATATTATTGGAGATAGAGGATATAACTCTTCACGGATGCAGCAAGTCACTCGCATAAGTGTCAACGATCGAATACGAATGCATACCATATAATTATTGAGGGTCTTAGCCACAAGCATTAATTCCAAATAGACTTGTTGAGACTCGAGATGTTTGTACCTACCATTGTGGTTGGAAGGCGAAGGGGCACGGGAAGGCCGTGCGAAGCCGGGGCCGGTCAACTAGTTCTAAATAAGGTAATGGAAATGGTACCGGCAGTTTTAAGTACCGGGACAGCATCGTGTCACGGATTTGTGTCAACTTTAGAGATAATACTAGCTTGCATCTTTACAACCGCTTTAGGTTACCTACTTTTTACCTACTGTTGATATTTATTATTAATTATAATCGAAAACGGAAAATTTAACATGCAAGAATATCTAACATTTGTAAAAACGGAAAAAAAATCGGTCAAAAAACAAGTAAGCTGTTTACTGACTGTATCTGTCTCTTTCTAAAATGAGCGTGTATGCAGGAGCTGCTGACTTGTGACATTACACTTCAGTAGCGCTCTCTCTGTCTAGCAGGAAACTTTAAAGCTCTATATTTCTTTAAAAAAGTAACATACCATTGTGTTAAGTATAATATCTAATATTTAAAAAATTGCTTGTCTGTAAAGTCGGTTTATGGACGATATTTTTATGTGATAACGTCATAAAGAAACATTCACGATGACTGGCGGGCGACACAAGCCAACGCTTGGGCCGATCGTGCCTCTCTATCGCTTGTTCCGCGCTCTCGCTTGCACCCTCAGGCTCAGGTGGAACGTGACACTTTTTCGTGCGTGCAGCCGGTGTTTATCGATTTATAAGACGTTATCAAGTCAAAACGTTATTTTAAATAAATAAAAAAATTTAGCCTAATACCCAAGCACATTAGCTAGTCCGCTCATAAATAAGAAATAAAGCCATATATTCTGAATATCCTGTCAAAGGCTATAAGTTATAGCCCACAACGGTACCCAGAGTCACGATTCGAGGCTGATTGAATTGTAAATGTGCTAAGGACTAGAGATGGACACACGCAGCCTCCCAACAACGGGATTGTGATCATTGACTTGTGGGCTGACCTCTCTTTGTTTCCCACTGATTCAATTAGAAAATACATTGTTAAGGCACACATATCCCCTCGGAAAGAATAGAATAGAAATTAGAATAGAATTATTTTTTATTCAAATAAACTTTTACAAGAGCTTTTGAATCGTCGGTGAGTCTGCCACTGGTTCGGAATGCCCTTCCTGCCGAGAAGTACCAGCAAGAAACTCGGCGGTTGCTCTTTTCAAAACAAGTTTACAATAGGTGCTATGTTATGAATGCAGTGTTTCTACAATGAGGGGAAGATCTAAAAAATGCAAATTTACAATTCATGTTAAGACGGGCAGGCAAAAGTAGCCCCATTCCCGCCGGTGGAACCTGTTCACGAGCATGACGCTCAACCATAATATTTGAGGGAACGTAACAACCGCACCACACAAAAACGGATCAACGCCTCAGATCGAGCCCTTTAGTGTTCTTTGTGCTTGCATTCGGTTGACGCCTTGTTGACGCTGAGGTAATTATGAACCTTCCTTACTCTGTGGTAATAGACAACGCAGAGACGATTTGTAGGTTAGTTTTAGGTGCAGTTTAGGATGGATTGATTTCAATGCAGGTTTTTTAGGGAGCGGGCAGACTGGTTTCTTAAAGCGGCTGCGATCGGCGTTTTAGCGACTGCATCAAGTCAAAAGCATTCCATACGATATGCTTTAAACGTAACGAAGGTCAGCGTTTAAAAATCGCGGAGCGCCGATGCTAGAAAACGCACCTCGATTGCTGCGACTGGCGTTTGTTGTGCCCATAGCGTTCGGGCGCGGAATCGAGCTTCCGAACAGCGCAGCGTCCAAAAACCATTAAAACGCCGATCGCTGCCGCTAAAAGTCGCCAGTCTGCCCTCTCCCTTAGTTGTTTATTTATAAATAGTTACAGAGTCTGATGGAGCAGGTACTTGGTTGTCTAGCATTTAGACAAATACGTTGATTTCTAATGTCGGAGAGCTGGGAAAGATAAATAAATCCACGAATTGCCCCCGTTGTAATCGAACCCGAGACCTCACACCTAATAATAATCAAAGGCTTCAAAGCCTCAAAATTATGAGGCCATGGGCGATCACCACTGTGCTTATGAGGTCGTTTTGGTCACTTTGTATAAGTTTTACATAAGCCTCGCAGCTTGGCGGTAAACGTATAAGAGGATTAAGGGAACGTAAAGCGATACCGCAGACTAAATATCCGCTCAGTTCATAACAAAACGCATTAATGCGTGCGCTTATGCCGCAGCATTTGTATGCGCGTGCGTACGCCGCTTGCCGGAGGACTGTGTCTAATTCTATAATTACAGACAATCCAATCTCTAACAAAAAAAAAATTATAAAATTACAGGTCTAAATCTCCAGCTATCCTTTTTGTAATGCTTCCTGCGGAAAAGGATCATCATTAGCAACCCATCAACGGCTCACTACTGAGCGCAGGTCTCCTCTCAGAGAAGGGTTATAGGCCATAGTCCACCACGCTGGCCCAATGCGAATTGGTGGACTTCACACACCTTCGACAACATTATGAAGAACTCTCAGATGTGCAGGTTTCCTCACGATGTTTTCCTTCACCGTTGAAGCAAGTGATAGTTAATTGCTTAAACGCACTTGACTCCGAAAAGTCAAACGTGTACCCGGGATCGAACCTGCGACCCCTCGAATAGGAGACCACAGTCCTAACCACTAGGCTATCACTGCTTCCTTATAAGGAAAAGGATAGCACTACATTACCCGTCAATTTAGCTTAGAGACTTGTGTCACTAAAGTCGCGGCAATGAGAACATTCTTCTTCTTTTTAATAAGATGACATACGTCCACTGTTGAACATAAGTTTCTTATATGAACGTTCACAGGTCTCGGTCTTGCATCGCTTGCATCCAGCGACTCCCTGCGACTCGTTTGATGTCTGTCCACCTAGTGGGGGGTCTACCAACACTGCGCTTCCTGGTGCGGGGTCGCCACCTTGTCATCCCAACGACCATCAGCTCTTCGAACTATGTCGCATACATACCTACTTATTTACCTATCTACCCAAACAAGCCGAGGGATACTTGGCTTAGATGCGACATCACAATTCGCATATGATTCGATTGCGCTAGTTAAGCAGTGTTACCCAACTAAATGATTGACCGACCTTAGACGTGATCATTCCATTCGTGCCATCGGTCCTCCATATACTAACATCTGATATCGTTAAAACCACTGAACATTATCTGAACCGTGGTTAAAACTCTTAGTTGAGTGAAGAATCTAGGTATCAACTGCGTTATCTCAAAAAACTCCTAGGTATGATTATTGGATTATTGTCGACATCAGACTAGTTGCAGGCAGCCGCTGGATACAGGCGCCGCAAGACTGAGCCATGTGGAAGTTCATGCAAGAGACCTTTGTCCAGCTGTGGACAACTATTGCTTGATACGACGTTCCCGCAAATATGGTTCTGTCTACCCATCTTAACATGTATTGATTAAATTCATTTTTAATACAGTTGCTCAAAAAGTGGCGTATTGCAGGGACGTATAGCGTTCGGGATGTGGGCTATTACACACTCGTGCTTTTTTTTTAGCTTTCCCGAACTCGTGCGTTCTCTTTCCCAACTGTCAAAATAATGTCTACTAAAAAGAAAAACCAACCATGAAGTTTTTACTAAAAAAATTCATAGAAGTTTTTATAATTCATGCAAATACGTATATTTCTAAAAAGAACCTACTAATTTGTTTCAATATCAGATTTAATGATTTGATTGAATGAGTTTGGTTAGTTTTCATTTCATTTCATCTCATTAAATTTCATTTTAATTTCATATCAACAAAAAAATTCTACTGAAGACTTGGCTGTATGGGCATAACCCTTTGCCTACCAGAATGGGTGAAGAAAAAAAAAACTCTGCTTATATTCTACGGTTGGCGCCATTTTTCAGAAATTTTCTTTGCGAGTTTAGTTGTTTGTTGCACAAAATGAGTAATTTCGACCCTAGTTTTTTTGAATTAACACCACCGGAACTCAGTATAATTGCACAAAATGCTTCGGAGAACATTTTACCGGAAAAGTCAAAAAGTCGCTACATGCTACATACAACGAATTTATTTCGTGGAGAGAAGAGAAAAAAGCAAATAGTTTTTCAGAAAATGTTATGTTGGCATACTTCTCCGAACTCGCAGCAAAATTAAAACCTTCTACGTTATGGTCGAGGTTTTCGATGATAAAAAGTATGCTGAAAATAAGGAACAACGTGGATATAAGTGAATACATCTACCTTCGTTGATAGTGATAATTCATCAGATCCAACTCCATCAACTAGCAAACGCCATTGTATGACAAATATACATGAACAATCATACGAAATTAATAATAGTTTGTCTCAAACAGTAAATATGCAACCTAAAACTTCCCCAGTTAGTATAAAAAACTGTACCAATTTCAATGTATGTATATGTGAATTATAACTTTTATAAGAAATAAATGTTAAGTTAGTTGAGTTTATTGTGTTTTTATTATTTTATTAAATTGCTTCATTTTTTCGCAACTGTATTAAAAATAGTCGTTCAGTACACGTGCGGAACCGTCATTGCAACTTGTTCCGACTGTCAATCCTCGCCTTCGGCTGCGCCTCGGCTCGGGTAGACATTTGTCGGAACTCTTTGCAATGACAGCCTTTCCGCACTTGTAATGAAATATACTATTACGTGAGAGAGAGATTAAACGTGTTTTGAAAAGAGCAACCGCTGCGCCGAGTTTCTTGCTGGTTCTTCTCGGCGGGAAGAGCATTCCAAACCAGTGGTAGACTCATAGACGATTCAAAAGCACTTGTAAAAGTTTATTTGAATAAAAAATTATTCTATTATATTCTGATGAAGAAGATGCTAGTCACCGCGGTTGTCCTGTGGATCTCCTCATTCCAATCTTATCCTCCAGGGACACCAAACAGTTATGAATCCCACTAGACTATGCCTGCATGTAAATGAAGTTCCTACCCTACATTAGTAACTGAGCCTTTTGTCAAAATAATTTATGGCCCGAGTGGTTACGGTGTACCGTAAGACAATGTGAAGGTATTAGTGCGACCGAGTGAGCTCTATGAATTTAAATCAGACTTAAGGTTGAAGACAAGGGTCTGCCCGCGAAATTCAAATTTAATTCGGTTTTTCGCAATTTGTAAACTAATACGACAAAGTAGGCTTATGGTATTCTAATTGCGCCAATGGCAGTTTTATCTTCACAGGTTTATATAAAAATCTTTACTTAAAAGTGTCCAGTTTAAGAAATTAGTCAGAATATCGAGTTGGACGTGAGTTACTCACAAATTAGTCGATATTTTGATTAATTTCTTAAACTGGACACTTTCAAGTAAAGATTTTTATATAAACCTGTGAAGATGATACTGCCATTGTCGCAATTAGAATGCCATAAGCCTACTTTGTCGTATTAGTTTACAAATTGCGAAAAACCAAATTAAATTTGAATTTCGCGGGCAGACCCTTGTCTTCAACCTTAAATAACATACAGCCTTTTCCTTTGTACATTTTTCACATTAGAAGTCGAGACGAGGACGCCTTCTAGGTCACAGATTTAAATGCTTCGGAGACATAATTCTGGAAGCAACTTTCAAGAGTTGTATAGGTATTCGTAATTCGTAGGGTTCCATACACCAAGGGTGCCAATGGGACCCTATTACTAAGCCTCCGCTGTCTGTCCGTCTGTCAGCGGGCTGTATCTCGTAAGCCGTAATGGGTAAACAGTTGAAATTTTCACAGAATGTGTATTTCTATATTGCCGCTATAACAACAAATAATAAAAATAAAAAAAAAAATAAAAATAAACGGGGTCCCATACATGGAAAAGGAGTCGAAATAAAATTTCATTTTTTCACCCTGGCATGTGGGGTGTCTTTGTCCAGAACTCATTAATTAAAGTTCAAATATATTTTTTATTATTTTTTAGCTGTCAAAGTTGTCGGTTTTAGACCATTTTTGTTATGGAGTCTACCTGAAACCCTAAACTAGTTAGGAATTGGAAACTGTACCTATATTTTATACTATTATTTAAACAGCAAATACTGGAAACACCGTTTTTTAATGCGGTTTGTAAGTTATGACCAAAACATACGAGCATTTTTCCCCATATGCTAATTTAGTACTATCTAAGAACTAAGATATCTAAATATCTAGTTTTAAGAAAAGATGATTTGTTGATATGTACAACAAATCATCTTTTCGACAATTAAATAGTGCAACGGGTAGGGAATGGGGATTGAACCTGCGACCATTCAGTTTTCAGTCAGTTTGAGGTCAGCAAATCTGCATAAGGGAGAGCGCAGACTGGCTACGTTTTATCGGCCGCAATCGGCGTTTTTGCGACTGCTACTGCATCGCGTTTTCGCGACTCAAAAGCGCTCGATACGATGCTAAAAGTAGCGCAGGTCAATGCTTAAAATCGCGAAACGTGGATGGTAAAAAACGCAGCTCGATCGCTGCGACTGGCGTGGCGTTTGTTAGCATACAATAGAATAGAAAGGTTTTTAATTCAAATTTAATCTTTTTTACAAGTGCTTTTGAATCGTCGATGAGTCTACCACTGTTTCGGAATGCCCTTCCTGCCGAGAAGAACCAGCAAGAAACTCGGCGGTTGCTTTTTTCAAAACAAGTTTACAATGCAATAGATACTATGCTATGTATGCAGTGTTTCCACAATGAGTTCCACTAAAGCATACCTAATTATGATTCAACACATGTTAAGACGGGCAGACAGAAAGTAGTCCGCTGGTGGAGCCCGTTCACGAGCATGACGCATGACCCAGCCATTGCTTCGCTCAACCATATTTGAGGGAACGTAACAACCCGCATCACACCCATAGCACTGTGCCCATAGCGTTTTGTGGCCATAGCATTCGGACGCGGAATCGAGCTTCCGAACAGCGACTAAAACCATTGACACATTACCTGCGAAAACCGCATGCGTTAGCGGGTTTATTTGTAAGCCGCGTAAATGCGGCTTTCACTCATCGCGCGTGATCAATACAAAAGATGCGGCATTACCTGGGAAAATCACACGCGTTTGCGAGTACAAGCAAGGCGAGATTCGTTTTTACATTTATCAGTCACGCATCTAATGTCAACGCCTACCGCTGCCGCTAAAAGTAGCAAGTATGCTCTCCCTTTTGCTAATAAGGTCGACATATTGACATTTTAGTGGTTTAGACGGTTAGACATAATGTCTGAGTCAGTAATGCAAATTAAATTAGACAGTGCACCTGGGAGTTGGTTAAGCTCTTAGCTGGCGTTATAATTTAGACTTAATTCGATAATTGCGGCAATGCTATCGGAGTTAAGTAAACCTTTAGTTATACTTAGGTACAGAATTAAAGCTGCTTTATGCTTAATTATAAACAGTGTCTGCGTAGGTACTTATTTGTTTTGAAGCCGATTGAATAACTTCTAGACTTAATTTATATCGGATATAATTAAGGTTCTTTTGTAAAAAAATAAAAACTGCTTATATTTATTATATGCATTCTATTATTTAAGGGACAATACACTAACCAATGAATCGAATTTGATAGGCTTTGATGGGCAGAGGTTGCATTATTTTATTCTTTCTTCGAAATTATAAAAAAAAATCTACGCGGATGAAGTAGCTGGCATCATCTAGTATTTTCCTCAAATGTCCTTGAGGAAAATACTATTCCCTCAGGACTAGGTGAGTAGGTATAAGTACAAAATATTCGCTGAGGAACATTTGTGGAAAACTTTTTAGTTAGCTTAGCTAACTTCAGAATATATTGTAGTCACTAAGCAGTAAGCACTAACCTAGTTCTTTTAAAACCTTAGACCTTAGGTCTAAGATTAAAATTCCCAACTGTCAGTAAATATTTATTTTATTGTATTGACTCGCGACAGTTTGTCTAATGAAACCAGCATTTGACCTTCACCTAACTTAACTGGTAAGTTACTGATAAGAGAGGGCACGTTATCATTATGTACAAGTTACGAGTAGGTACGTACAATTAATCGGAATTCACTATAGCAAATGATTAGGAAGATCATTAGTTTTCCCCAATGCAAGTTAGGTACCGACGAGTACCTAGGTTCTTCTATCATTTCACCACAACTTTTCGCTTGCCCGCTACTGGGCAAAGGTTTCCTTTTGCATGAGAAGAGTTTAAGGCCACAGTCCACCACGCTGGCCAAGTGCGGTTGGGCAGACTTCACACACATTTGAGAACATAATGGAGAACTCTCAGGCATGCAAGTTTCCTCACGAGTCACGACGCGACGTTTCCCCTCACTAAAGCAAGTTAGGTATATTTAATTACTTAAAACGCACATAATTCCGAAAATTCAGATGCGTGTCGAACCACCAACCTCCGAAAAGGAGGCCTAAGTCTGTGCCACTGGGCTATCAGCGCTGTAAAACTTTAAGTTATACCACACGAGTAAATATTACCGACTCTGTGGTTATACACTGGAGCCTTATTGTTGTTGACTTTACACAGTGAGGTCAGTTTTTCTTTTCTTCTTCTTTGTCAACCGATAGACGTCCACGGCTGGTCAAAGGTCTCTTGCATGGACTTCCACAGGCCTCGGTCTTGCGCCGCCTGAATCCAGCGGCTCCCTGCGACTCGTTTGATGTCGACGGTCCACCTAGTTGGGGGTCTGCCAACACTGCGCTTTCCGTTTTTTTTTATATTTTTTTAGTTTTTCTTTTAATTTGTCAAAAACCTTAAAAACACTTGAGTTAACCACCTGATATGCTAATGGACCTATGTAGGTTGAGTTCACCTACTTCTTAGGTAGGTACCTACGTTAGGTTAGTACATTTTATCGTAAGTGCGAGTTAGCGGCTAGCGTAGTGCACCGGCTTAGTGCTTCTCGGAATGGTGACACAATCATAATATTGCGACATCTTAAACAGTGTTGCAAGTACATTCTATTAATTTAGTTCCTAACCAAAAAAAAACTGCAACCTGACTAAGTACGAAAAATGGGATGTAAGCCTATATGTCACTCGAGTAAATTGACTACTCATACATCAAAATCGGCTCTGTACTTTAGGCACTACGGTGGAATATATTATGTAAATTATAATCTAATAAGTATATAAAATTCTCGTGTCGCGGTGTTTGTTACCAAACTCTTCCGAAACGGCTGAACCGATTTTCATGAAATTTTGTGTGCATATCGGGTATGTCTGAGAATCGGCCAACATCTATTTTTCATACCCCTAAATATTTTTGTTGGCGGTACGAAGTTCGCTGGGTCAGCAAGTAGACACTGTAAAAGTTATAAAAATAAAAATTGTTATTAAGTAGATAATTATAAAAATAAATATGGCACGTACGAAAAACTTTAACTTCGATGAAAGGACCTACGCAACACAATGTTCTACATCACATCATCACGGAAGGATTTCCAGTATGCGCCAAAGCTCGCCCACTTCCTCCTGACATGTACAAAATCGCCAAAAAGGAATTTCAAGAGATGATGGAGATGGGAATTTGCAGACCATCCAGTAGCCCATGGGCCAGTCCATTGCACATGGTAAAAAAGAAGAATGGTGAATGGAGACCTTGCGGTGACTACCGCGCCCTAAACAAGATTACTGTTCCAGACAGATACCCGTTGCCAAGGTTACTGGATTTTACATATATCGCAAACGGAAAAAACATATTCAGCAAAATCGACATTAGGAAGGCTTATCATTCTATACCAGTAGCGGAACCCGAGAAAACCGCGATCGTTTCACCGATCGGGTTATACGAATTTTTAAAAATGCCTTTCGGTTTACGTAATTCAGGACAGACCTTCCAGAGATTCATGGATTCAATATTCCGAGATTTGGACTACGTTTTCATTTTTGTCGACGACATATTAATCGCAAGCAAGTCCGAAGAACAACACTACAAACATCTGGAAACAGTTTTCAAGAGATTGCAACAAAATGGTATTACAATCAACATGAACAAATGCGAGTTCGCCAAACAAGAACTAGATTTTCTTGGTTATCATATAACGAGCCAAGGAATGAAACCAACACAAGAAAAAATTCAAGCAATCATCGATTATCCCAAACCCAAAACTGTGAAGGAACTTCGTCGTTACCTGGGCATGGTCAACTTTTACAGACATGCAATCAAGCAATCCGCCAATCATCAAGCTCCACTCAACATATTTTTAATAAATTCAAGAAAGAACGACAATACGCTGATTAAGTGGAACACAGAGGCCGAGCGTGCTTTTCAACAGTGCAAGCAAGATTTACGTGACATTGCAACGTTAGCATTTCCTGATGAAAACGCACCGATCGCAATAATGACCGACGCTAGTTTAAAATGCGTCGGCGCAGTTTTACAACAAAAGGTCAAGCAAAAATGGATACCTATTGCATATTTTTCAAAATCCTTATCGGATGCGCAAGTCAAGTATTCAACTTATGATCGAGAGCTACTCGGAATTTATATGGCGGTAAAACATTTCCGACGACTGATAGAAGGTCGCATTTTTACGATTTACACCGACCACAAACCATTGGTGCACGCCTTCGACAAGAAGCCGTCACTAGATGACACTCCGAGGAGAATAAGATATTTGGATTTTATATCACAATTTAGCACCGATATACAGCACGTAAGCGGGAATCACAACGTAGTGGCTGACGCCTTATCTCGAGTCGTAGAAACTATCACGTTACCCACCGTTATCGATTATTCTGAGCTAGAAAAATACCAAGAGGGTGACATCGAGCTACAGCAACTCAAACAAAATAGGTCATTACACATGACGCGAGTAGCAGTACCCAATACAAATAGCAAGATTTATTGCGACATTTCTACCGGAATTACGCGACCATACATTCCGAAGCAGCTTAGAAGAACTATTTTTGACAGCTATCACAACTTCAGCCATCCGGGCAAAAATACGACAAGGAAATTAATCGGAAGAAATTACATTTGGCCTAGCATGAACACAGAAATAAATCAGTGGTGCGATTCGTGCTTACCATGCCAACCATCAAAAGTGCATAGGCACACAGTATCGCCACTCGGGAAATTTATGCCTGCACAGCATTTTTCGCATGAGCAAAGTGATATCGCAGGACCATTCCCTACCTCAACTAACCACAGCAAGATTAAGAAGTCAGTTCGTTTTCAACAATGTTAATTAGTAGTAGTTTTTCTTCCCTTTTGATGTATACATCATTTTTCCCTAAAGGGGGGAATATCTATGGCACGTACGAGACGTGACCATACGGACCTCATAGCATATTTAATTCCGCAATAACAAAACCCTGTAATTTATTTCAACAAACTTATAATAATATTAGTTCAGCAACTTTTGCACGTACGTAATATCCAAGCACATCTCTCCCC
Organism: Oeneis ivallda; assembly: GCA_029955525.1. Classification (NCBI taxonomy): domain Eukaryota; kingdom Metazoa; phylum Arthropoda; class Insecta; order Lepidoptera; family Nymphalidae; genus Oeneis; species Oeneis ivallda. The sequence goes on from JARPMR010000010.1 coordinate 1,961,086, forward strand.
ACCTTTATTTATAAAATTAATTAGTATATAAGATCTTTTGTAAATACGTAATATATGCCACTACCATTAGACACTGCAGTCTGTGTTTCTTTATTCCTTCACCAACGTCTCTCTGCAAGAACACGCTGTTACACTGCAGCCGCGGTGTAACGCAACAATAAATATTGTTTTTTTAAAGACGTAAAAATGAATTGACATTTGTTAGTCTCAAAAAAACTCGAGAACGGCTAAACCTATTTGCCTAATCTTGGTTTTGAAATATTTGTAGAAGACCAAAAAAGGTTTAAAAGGCGAGAAATTTAATGTTCATATAATATCAATATCTCCATGATTTCTGAACCGATTTGAGTGAATGTTATTTAATCAATACAGAAACCTACAGAAACTTTGCGGAAGGTCCTATAAAAATTTAAGAGTTCTAACTCCTCAATCTTGATGCTGCAGGGGAACTGCCCACCTAAACTATTTTGATTAACTGTCGATTAAAATATTTAGCTTTTATCGCGGGCTTTGAGCGCGGCGACCGAATCAAGAATTTCCGTAACGAAAATAAACCTAACACCCCGTTCAGTTCGTTTCAGTTCGGCAGGCTTCGGCACGGTGTTTGTGTGCGTGCGACTAGAATATGCTATGCAATAGCTTTACCGCGGCAATCCCCGAGTGCCACACGTATTTTTTTTATTAAAGCAGATAAAATCACTACGTTCGCGTTGCGGTGCGCTGCATGGCATCGCTTAATATCTATTGCTCAAACATGCACTTAAGGTCCGGCTACCTATCGCTGGCTATCAGTATAAGTACCTAAGTATAATTAATCTTACGCTCGAATTTTTACGTTTTAGTAGCCCTTAATGGCTGCAAAGGTCAGCCATAAGCAATACATTAGCTGTCTTAGCTGCGACTATAACGGTATTAGTGGAATTTTTGTATTTTATTTCTTAAAGTGACACAGATTTATTAGTAGAGATAATAATATGTTAGATATTTATGGAAAATATAGAGATTTATCTGCACATACTTGACACCATTCTGAAATTGTATAATTAGGTTGCTTGGGTAGGTATAAATAATCTTTCTTTCCTTATCAACCTACTACGCTACGCTAGAGCTACCTCCACTGCTGGACAAAGGTCTCCTGCATGGACTTCCACAGGCTTCGGTCTTGCGCCGGTTGAATCCAGCGGCTCCCTGCGACTCGTTTGATGTCGTCGGTCCACCTGGTGGGGGGTCTGCCAACACTGCGTTTCCCGGTGCGGGGTCGCCACTCCAACACCTTGGGACCCCAACGACGTATAAATTAATGCTTAGGGTTAATTTCTATGCCTGGGAATTGTCTCAGCGGTGTTCATTACCGATTCAGATCGACTTTTACTGACCGGTTCGCTGTGCACTTAATGAACTCCTTTTTACTTTTTGTACCTATTTATTCATTTATTTATTTATTTTAGTAAAATCTACAGCAAAAATTAGTAATATTAAACTTAAAACTAGAGACAAATAATATGGCCAATTACAGATTTTCTAAAAAAAACAATTATAAAATACCCTCATATTGAAGCCATCAATAATAAAGCGTAAGTATTTTCTATGCTTGGCTTCGTGGCCGTGCTAAGAACCTGTAAATCCTTTAAAAACATCAATACACTTAAGGCAATTTATTTTGCATATGTGCGCAGTAATTTAGAGTATTGTAGTTATGTGCTTAGTAACTAAGAGTATTGTAGTTCTGTGCATATGGTCTTCTAGGTAGGTACATATTTTTGTGATTATTTTTATTTTCCATGCTACAGTGATAAGCGGCGATAGCTCAGTGGTTAGTACACCTGCCTCTTTTTTGGTGGGTCTGAGGTTCGATCCTAGGTATCTTTTACGCTGAAAGACTGACGGACGGACGGACGGACAGCGCAGTCTTAGTAATAAGATCCTTAGATCCCGTTGGCACCCTTTGAGTACGAAACCCTAAAAATACGACTGTTTTCACCAAAGTTTCCTAACTTTGAGGGGCTACCTAAGCTAAGTTACACAACATCACTATTTAGAGCAGCGGTCTCAAATTTGAAATCGCCCTAATGATTGCCAAGTGTCAACCTTCGCAAGGAGACGGCACGTTAAGAAGAACATGAAGCTAAGTTAGGTGACGATTTCGAACCTTTATGGCATATCTAAATGTGAAAATGACATCGGGTGAGGGATCGTATTTAGGGGCTACCTACGTAAACAGATTCCTACTTAGGGGATGATTTAAGTCGCGGGCTAAATCCACTAATCCATAAATCAGCAAGATTTATCCACGCAGAGAACTCGGATGGCCAGTTCGCCACTGAACGACCTACGCTTAAATTAAAGCAGTTATAGCAAAGCAACTAACATCTTTGATCTTCGGTCGCAGATTGCTTTTGAGAACGCAGTTCGTTTGAGCGGGCCCATCGCAGTTTTAATAGCCGGCTATTAAACGCCGTGGTTAGAATATCACACAGATTAGAATAGATAGGTTTCTGGTTAATTTAATTTATAGTTTTATTTAAATAGACTAGGTTATGAAATTGTAGAGTTGTAGCTTTAACTTTAATTAAAATCGGCTCTTTAGAACGCTAGAAACAGCTTGACCTAAACCAGGGATTCCCAAAGTGGTCGAAATCGATTTCGATGCCAAGGGGTCGATATCGATTTCCCAGGGGTCGTCATAAACGAAAACTGATTTTGGGGGTCTAAGAGCTCTAAAAACCACCGCCTATTAATTAACCACAAAGTTTTAATTGGTAAGTATTTTGTATCAATAAGAAAAACTAGAGATAGGATTTTTAAAGTAATTTGGCTATGGGGGTCTGAGGTATTAGTTCATTTTGGTAAAGTGCTCAAGAGAGCACTATCCCAAACTATTTTGGGCAAGAGCCCAAAATAGTTTGGGATTCCCTGACCTAAACGATCTCGGAAGTCTAGTCCAGCGGTTCTGTAGTAAAAGAAGTATGTCAGTATGTCTGTTTTTTCGTCTGTAGGTACATTCGTAGGTATGTCAGTATCAGATAGGTAGCTCATTTATGCTGAAGCTTATAAGATGACCGGAGTTACAGTCATTAGTACTACTTATCAAATTTTATCAAGTCACGTTCTAAATGCGTTTTTTCAGGAAAAACTACTTGGTTCTTCCCGATAATAGGTACCTATTTGAGTATTTGCTCAGAGATTTTGAGAGTTTTTTTAACTCCGTGCGAGTCTGATTTGGCCTAGGCAAAAGTAGTTTACCTTTGTTAGCAGTGGACGTATATCTGTTCATAGAGAAAAGTAATTTATAGTATATCTAGTTAGTGCTTAGTTTTATCTTATTACTTATCTTTCTCTGATTTATTAACGCAATAAACAAGTAGCTACCTACCTGTATTCGACTATGCTTTACATCTAAGTAATGGTTAATTATTACCCTTTGAACAATTAGGATAAAATATCATAATGGAAGTATAACAAGTATCCAGGTGGGTATATACTTACTACCATAGTTCCTTAGTACCTGGATACTCACTTTCTAAAGTCTAATGAGTTTTTGAAACTGACTACCTATCTATTACACTAACTACTTAGCACATTATAGTATTACCTACTAGTACCTAAGTATACTACCGTAAGATTACACATTAATTTTATTATCTTTATGGCCTGTTTCCCCACATGCTGATAAAGTGCCTGATATATATCTAACAGATAAAATATCTGCTGGATAAATCTATGTGATATCTTTTTGAGTTTAAACCAGATTGTTGTGGATAGGCTATAGACCTTTATCAGCAAGCGGTGAAACAGACCCTTAATCTTTGGTTCTGCATTGGTAAGTCGTTTATTATTATGTAAGTATTAATGCTTTTAAAGCTACTAATAAAGCGAAAGTACGTCATAGAAACTAGGCAATGGGAATAGCTTGAAGTATGAGACGGTTCTTGGATACACTCTCCTGGAAAAGAGTTTCTGTTTTACCTATTTGATGACAAGTTAATTCTTGATCACCTGATGGTAAGATGACGAATGACGATGCAGTCTAAACTAGTGTCGAGCTATCTTGGAAGGGGTATGGCAGTGTACATTCAATCCATACTCCTAATCTATTAAGAGGCTATTAAGAAATTATAAATTCTTAAATTGCCCCCGCCTGGAATCAAACCCTAGACCTCCCAGTCATAAGACCACAGCGCTCACCACTGCGTCAGAGGGAGGTCGAGGAGAGAGGGAGTTACCCGGGAACTATCTATTCTATTTATGGCCGATTTCACCAACGTCGAGTGACGTTTTACCGAGGAATAAATTAGGCGTTCCAACAGTTTTTGTATTGAAAGTACTGTCAAATTATCAAATTTACGCTCGGATAAAACTTATTTTACGTTGGTGAAATCGACCCTTATTCTCTTCGTCTTCTCTGTGAGATTTCGCCGACATCGAGTGACGTTTATCAGGGGAATAAAGGCGTTCTGAAAGTTTTTGTACATTTTGTAAATACTGTCAAAATATCAAGACGCTCGGATCGGATACGTTTTTACGTTGGTGAAATCGGCCCTAAATAGGATAAAAATATGAAGTCAAACCCGTGTATGTGTGTTTGTGCGTGTAATTATGCTAAACTAAGGTTATCGTAAAGTTAGTGTCACTGTGACCCCTTCGAGCGGTAGGTAAGCCGTGTTCACTTTCCTTGTGACCTCAAAGTCGCGCAGTCTAGAGCGCCGAGGGGTCACCGGTCGTGCTGCGCCGTAAATGTCGAGCCAACAATACCTGGAACTAGAAATACCTAGACACGTGAGATAATGTGGCCACGAGCGTATGGTCCATGTAGGTATTTAGAGTTGCTAAGCGATCTGAGAGTCTTTATCACTATAAACATTAAACAACTTTGAGTACAGTTTTTGCAATTCACGAAGGCGAGTGTGCTTTACTCGTGGTTACTTCGTGTACATGCACATTGCATAAGTGTGCGTGCCTGTCAAAGCCTAGGTGGGAGCGGGCAGGCGCGACCATTGCGCTCGCTCACACGTCTTATACAGATACGACACACACACACACACAACCACAAGTCAGTCGCCCTCGTGAATTGCAAGAACTCTATTAAATTAAACAATGACCACGGTCGAAATAAATCGATGAACACCGGCTGCACGCACACAAAAGTGTCACCTTCCGCTTGCGCCTGAGCGTGCAAGCGAGAGCGCGGAACAAGCGATAGAGGCACGATCGGCCCAAGCTTTGGCTTAGTGACCGCGCCGCCGCCCGCCAGTCATCGTCAATGTTTCTTTATGACGTTATCACGTAAGACTATCGTCCGTAAACCGACTTTGCAGACAACCAATTTTTTTATTAATTTGAGTTACATTTCGTTTGCGCCGGGCCTGGATTTTTTCCCATGCTTCATGAGCAAATAAAAAAATTGACTTAGTTAATAGTTTTATTGACTTCTGAACATGTTCTTACCAAGTCTATAGTTCTGATCATGTTCTGAACAAAGAGAATATAATCACTACGTTCCAGTTCTGAATACAATCCTGAAATGTCAATGGTCTGTCAAGAAAGCTGACAGGTCGCTATTCTTGCAATCACCTGTGCATCGAGTGACGTAGTCGCATATCCCAATTCCATGAGTGACAACGTAAAAGTTGTATTTTTAAGCTATTGCATAGCTTTTATCGCGGGCTTTGAACTAGGAAAAACAGTTTGAGCGCGACGACCGAATCAAGAAATTCCGTAACGTAAACATTTTAGAGGTTTACAAGTAGCTCTGTTTGGCGCATGGGCGAGCGGCCGCTTTCTTTACCGTATGGTGTAGGTATGATGTCGCAGGTTCGAATCTCACTCGCGAAGTAGTGACAGTGCGCTTTTCTTGTTTGTTTGTTAATTATTTTTTGCATAAATTTTATTATGCAAAAAAAAAATCGGCCAAGTGCGAGTCGGGCCTCGCTCTTTTAGGGTTCCGTTAAAAAAAATTAAATAAAAAAAAATTTTAATTTAATTTAATTTTTATTATTTGTTGTTATAGCGGCAATAGAAATACATAATATGTGAAAATTTCATCTGTCTGTCACGGACGGACGGACGGACGGACAGCGTAGGCTTAGTAATAGGGTCCCGTTGGTACCCTTTGGGTACGGAACCCTAAAAAATTGCATAATTAATATTATAATTGCATAAGTTGATAAAAAATGCTATGCAATAGCTTTACCGCGGCAGTCCCCGAGTGCCACTTAATTTTTTCTTGTAAAATCCGTGTGTATCTGTACCATGAAAGTAAGATTAACAATCATTGTACCATAGATAAAAATACCTCCTGATCGTCATCGACCAGACGCCCACTTGAAACAACAAGTGGGGAAGGCACGCTTTGAGCGAGCGAAATATAAAACAATTCCATGTAGGCACAGTGTTCAGGAATGCCACCGAAATAGCATGCAGCGTCCAGCGCACCGCACCTGCTTCTTTTCTCACTGAACGAGATCGAATTTATTGACTTCGAGTGGTTGTATTAACTCTGGAGCATTCGTCATTTCCTGTTAAGATGTTTTTCTGGTGTACACTGAACAGGAGTTTTTAGGGTTCCGAAGTAAAACGGAACCCTTATAGGCTCTCTCGTTTTCCGTCTGTTTGTCCGTGTGTAAAGGCCCTTTTTCTCAGAAACGGCTTGAGTTTATAAATACTGAATATAAAGGTCAATTAATATCACATGTTTCAACGCTGAGGGAAAGCATCGTGAGGAAACCTGCACACCTGAGAGTTCTCCATAATGTTCTCAAAGGAGTGTGAAGTCTACCAATTCGCATTGGGTCAGTGTGGTGGACTATGACCTATAACCCTTCTCTGAGAGGAGACCCTGCGCTCAGTACGATTTTCTCGAACATTCAAAAATTTTTCCAAGTCTCCCGACCGAATCCGGTCACGGCGGCCAACCTCCTCAGAGATTAACCATCTGCGCGGGAGATATTATAGTGCAAATGTGTGTGCGCAAACACAGATGCGCTCTCAATTCCCTCACTCACACAGTCCGATGGGATGGAAAACCGACAAGACCGGAGAGAGATCAAAGATGTACCTAATACCAACTGATTTTATTATTTACTAGCTGATGCCCGCGACTTCGTCCGCGTGGATTTAGTTTTTAAAATCCCTCGTGAACACTTTGATTTTCCAAAAGTAGCCTATGTCCTCAACTATAGTACCCATGCAAAAAATCACGTCGATCCGTGGCTCTGTTGTGGCGTGATTGAAGGACAAACCAACAAACAAACACACTTTCGCATTTATAATATTAGTATGATTAGAATATTAAATTGCATAGGAAAACACAGTAGCATTAAGTCCATACGATGTATTACATCCATACCTACTATGTAGTATGTAGGTAAATTGATCGTTTGGCAAAATCTGGACGCCTTTGGACTTGGAGTAGTTTGACTTTGACAAAATAGGGCTATCCACGATGGCTATATACGATAAAGTACACTTGCCAGCTTAAGATGAGCCGTTCATTCAAAGTATCTTGTAGATTCTGGGGTTCAAGTTATTTGGACATTATACTGAAGATCGTGTTGTCTATAATTTCTGAACTACGAAATTGACGTCCTTGAAATAATTACAGGACAATCTCTAAAGAACCTGCTTTCTAACAAAAAAAGAATGGATTAAATCGGAATACGCCTTAATGAATTACAGCGAAATACCCATTTGGACTTTCAGCCCCTCTCCCAAGGGAACCGTGCTGAATTTCGGGATAAAAAGTATCCTATATTATACCTCGTAGTATTAACTTAAATCGTGCCAAGTTTCATTTAAATCCGTCCAGTAGTTTCGGCGTGATGCGCGGCCAAGATACAGACAGACAGACAGACAGACAGACAGACAGACAGACAGACAGACAGACAAAAAATTTAAAAAAAATTGTTTTGGCTTCAGTACCGATTATAGAGTGCCCTCAAACAAAAATTTTCAAAATATCTTCAATGTACAGAATTGGACCTGTTACAGTTTTATTATATTATAGATTAGGTTTACACAAGAAAAATCTCATTTAACGATAGTTTCTTTCTGGTTCCACCTACTCGGTTCGAACAACTTTCCGAACCATTGGTAGATAGATTCACTTGATAAATCGAAAGCACTTTGTAAAAGTTTATCTATCTTCTATCTAAATATATAAAAGGAAAAGGCGACTGACTGACTGATCTCTCAACGCAAAGCTCAAACCACTGGACGGATCGGGCTATTTGGCATACAGATAGCTATTATGACGTAGGCTAAGAAAGGATTTTTGAAAATTCAACTCCTAAGGGGGTAATATCATCATTAGCAACCCATTACCGGCTCACTACTGAGCGCAGGTCTCCTCTCAGAGAAGGGTCATAGGCCATAGTCCAGCTGGCCCAATGCGAATTGGTGGACTTCACACACCTTCGAGAACATTATGAAGAACTCTCAGATGTGCAGGTTTCCTCACGATGTTTTCCTTCATCGTTGAAGCAAGTGATATTTAATTGCTTAAACGCACTTGACTCCGAAAAGTCAGAGGTGCGTACCCGGGCTCGAACCTCCGCCCCCCCAAATAGGAGACCACAGTCCTAACCACTAGGCTATCACTGCTCTCAAGGGGTTAATATAGGGGTTTGAAAATTCGAACATGATGTGAGCGAAGCCGCGGACAAAAGCTCGTTTAAATTATAATATGATTTGTTAATCACCTGTTTTTTTCCTAAAAATGAAAAGCTAACGCCCGACTCCACGCAGTCTTGTCTGCCCTACCCCCTTTTTTCTGAGGAGGAGGAAATCCTCATGGATACCATTAGATGGCATGTCCGACTACACTGTGTAGTGCCCTACGGACTAAAACCTCCTCCCGTCTCCGGCCGTCCATCCCGGTACTTCTGTGCGCATGACTTCAGGATGGGGGCTGTCGGTTTAAGCTGTGTTCAAGTTTTGCATTTTTAACTCATCCTTAATGCGTGCGTCATCCTACTATCTTGTGAAGCAAATTTGCGCATTTGTTCCATCCTGTGCTACCCCTAGTCTTTTTTTATAAACTCTCCAAGAGTCTTCTGGCGTAGCTCATTTTATTTGTACCTACTGTAGACTAACTACTACTACTACTACTACTGTGTTGCATTAGGGTAGACTGGGTACGGTTGTAACAATTTCCCTTTGAACACCCACAGCATTACCAATATTGCTATAACCAACGGTTATAGCATTTGAGATGATAGCCAGGTTATTTTTCTTTAAATGAATATCAAAATCACATACACAGGTGAAACAATTTAGCAGAAATGAGTAGTTTTATTGAGTGTGTGCGATTGTTACAATCGACCCCATACCAGGGGCGGTTGTAACAGTGATGGGGGACAGTTGTAACAAGCAGAAACAATACAGAATTGAAGTATTTAAACCAACTTTACTATTTAAAAACGCTAAAAAGTACTTTACCTAAAATATCACCATATCTTAGGCACACTTTTAACAGTTATTTAGATAATTTTTAGAATAAAAATAAATTAACAAAATAAATAATGTTTCCCCTATGCATCGGTACGCATTCAGTCTTACCAAACGAACATAATCTCTAATTATTAAATAAAACAAAATTAAATAGTCAATAAAATCTAAGTGTAAACTGAAAACAACAATTAATTATTTTTTCCTATACTTAATCAGACTCTCTGCAGTTATGAAATATGAAATATGTATAATAATGAGTCTGATTACAGACCGACTCGTTGAATAAGTTTCCAGGCAAAGAAAGCAATAATATTCTTCGGCTTCTGAAGAATCTGGTGGTGTATTAGATTTATTTTTCTTTGTTTCCTTCACCCCTTTCCCTTTGCGTTGGTTTTTCTTGCCATTAGATTCAAATACGTCTTTCTTCGTTTTCTTATTTTTCTGCCACTCTGTATATTCTCTTCTAACAGCTTTCTTTTCAGGAGTACCTATCTGTGTAAATTGCCGATTTTTTGGTTTTTCGACCTCTGGTTCTTATTTTCCTAGGAGCTTTGAGGAAGGGCCGTAATGCCTCAGGTGCGAACTCAAATGTTCTGCTTGTGGACGGAATAGTTTCTGATTGCTCATGAACAGCAGGTTCCTTTCATCATGGGCGTTCTTGTACAACAATATGTCGCTTTCATCTCTCGAAGTCTTTCTTACGCGTTTCCTATGCATCTGCAATGCAAAAATATATTAAAACTAATGTTACAACCGTACCCATCAAAATCGTTACAACCGTACCCACCACCTATTTTGGCAATAAAAAGGTCACAGGCATGAAGCCTAATTACGTATACAAAAACGAACTAGCTTATTATAATCTCTAAAATACAACAATTGCGTATGTTAATACTCAAATATGAAAATTATATTAGTAGTCACGCTATATCGGAAAGAAACCCATCAAAAATACTTACTTTTGGTTGACAAAACACAATGGGCTTTCGTTTTAACGTAATAAGTGCGCAGAGTGCGACGCAACACTGTGAATCATGTTGGCACTTGAAATCCGCGTGCCTCTCCCCTTGTACCCCTTCCTGTGTTGTGTATAGTTTTGGAAATATTTGAGTTGTTTCAACCGTACCCCGTTACAACCGTACCCAGTCTACCCTACAAATACAATTATTTTTATTCTGTTCTAGTAAAACCCCACCTTCCTCTTTTCAGGAGCAAGATCTAGACAACGAGGGGGACTACCACAACGACGGTGAGGACTGGGATCCTCTAGAGGATGAGACCGGCTCGACCAGCCGCCCCATAGTGGGCGTCACCCCTTCAGCCTTCACCAGGCTGGATACCAGGGATCCTATAGACTATATTGATCCTATCGCTGCTACTAACGAACGGCCCAGGATTTTGGATGATTGTAAGTTTTATCATCATCATCGTCATTTTAACCCCTCGCGAAGCAACGGCTGGATCATGCGTCATGCTCGTGAACGGGTTCCCCCGGCGGGAATGGGGCTACTTTCTATCTGCCCGTCTTAACATGGATTGAATTTTAGTTCGCTTTTTTGGAACTTCCCCTTATTGTGGAAATATTATATTCTATTCCAACAAAGTTGCATGGGTTAAATCGGCTTGGCATCCAGCTGCCCACAAGATAGTATAAAAAGCTTATTACAATGTAATAGCTACATAATAATAGGTATTGTAAAATGATTATTTTGAAAAGAGCAACTGCTGAGTTTCTTGCCGGCTCTTCTCAGCAGAATCCGCTTTCCGAAACGGTGGTAGAGTCATGACGTGTCATAAGAGCCACAGGTTGGCCTACGTGAAATACTTAAATAATTTTGAATTTGAAAATTTGAATTCGCCAGCCAAATGACCACGAGTCTCTTCTCGAATGGGAAAGGTTTAGGCCATAGTCCACTATGCTGGCTATTGCTTGGCTTGGCTTACTTATGGAGAACTGTCAGGCCAGGTTTCCTCATGATTGTTTCCTTCACTGTCAAATTTCGCTATAATACCAATGATGCCAAACCACCGATCTGAAGAAAGATATCTATTTACCGCCGGCTTTCGGTAGTTTTAAATTTAAATATCCTATCATAGTTTTGGAGAAACATGGTGGAAAAGAAGAGTGGCTTTTAGATCCAAACAGCCAACACAATAATTATATGAAAAAATACCAATTACCAATCCTTTTATAATATTCCAACTTACCCTAAAGAAGAATTTCAAGTGCCCCGATATCATCAAGATGCCTCTGGGTAACCAAGGTCTCTCATATATCTTTTTGATATTATTCTTTGGGGATTTTATTATTATTTAAATTTTAAGCTATTGCATAGCTTTTATCGCGGACTTTGAACTAGGACAAACAGATTGAGCGCGGCGACCGAATCAAGAAATTCCGTACCGAATATAAACCTAACACCGTCGTTCAGTAAGCGTTCAACATTTTAGAGGTTCACAAGTAGCTCTGTTCGGCGCAGTGGGCGAGCGGCCGCTTTCTTTACCGTATCGTGTATGATGTCGCAGTTTCGAATCTCACTCGCGAAGTAGTGACAGTGCGCTTTTCTGGTTTCTTTGTTTTTAATTATTTTTTTTGCATAATTTTTATTATGCAAAAAAATATTGCATAAATATTATGATTGCATAAGTTGATAAAAAATGCTATGCAATAGCTTTACCGCGGCAGTCCCCGAGTGCCACTTAATTTTTCAACGCGGTTTTCCGTTTTTTCAGCTCATGCCACACCAAAAGAGCGGATGTCGCTGCGCAAAACAGCGCTCAAGAACGTTGGCGAGGTGTTCCGGTCCAACGACTGCCTGGTGCCGCAGCCCCGCTGGCTGTACCTGAGGAACCTGGCACCAGCTGCTGATACTGTGTAAGCATTATAATATGGTTGAGCGAAGCAATGGCTGGGCATGCGTCATGCTCGTGAACGGGTGCCACCAGCGGGAATGGGGCTGAATTTTGTCTGCCCGTCTTAACGTGTTGAATTATAATTAGGTATGCTTTTGTGGAACTCATTGTGGAAACACTGCATACATATTACATAGCATTGTATCTATTGAATTGTAGCCTTGTTTTGAAAAGAGCAACCGCCGAGTTTCTTGCTGATTCTTCTTGACAGGAAGGGCATTCCGAACCAGTGGTAGACTCAAAGGGCATTCCGAACCAGTGGTAGACTCATCGACGATTCAAAAGCACTTGAAAAAAGTTGATTTGGATAAAAAACATTTCTATTCTATTCTATTAATTTTAATGTAACTCAGTTATTTTATCAATTCTTCTCTTAGCTTTAGCCATCCAAAATCACTCTAGGAGGCAGTTCTATAGAGATTTACAACTCGGCTGGGCAGCGTTTGGGAAGCTTCAGAAGTCTTCTTATCCAAAACCCCTCAGTGCCTGAAGACCTACAGACATTTTGTGATTTATTTTCGATTTTTTCACTTATTAGGGAGCTAAAATTTCTTCAAAAATTCACATCGGACTCCACCGACATTCTATTCCATTGCCCCCAGCGTATAATATTCCTAGTGTTTCCATTCCCACCATTTTAATAATTTTAATCCCATCGGCCCCTAACTCGCGTAAAAATTCAATTTGAGGGACAGTTGGGAATAAATCCAAAGAACATTACGGGTTTGCCCCGCAACAGGGGTAGGAATGCGTTGGAAGAGGGGAAAACTGTGCTCTGGAAATGCTTGCTTATCGTGGAATGACAACATAGTAATTGGCTTCTATTTTTTCCCAGTTACGTGCCCCCCTGCGTGAAACTCCACCGATGTGCGCCGGACGCGTGCTGCTGTAAGGACGAGCGACAGGAATGCGCGCCGATCGATGGCAAATACGTTGCTATACCGGTGTATGTGAGTAACTGAAATTACCTACTTGATGACTTTAAGACACAAATACAAAGTCAATATTATCTTTACAAGCTTTTATTTGGCTTGACCAGTTTATTTTGTTTGTTTGGGTCAAATCTTGCAAGATGAATGATTAGAACCACTTCCCGGTTTCCGATTGAGCTGAAATTTTGCATGTACCTATGTGTAAATCGGATGACATGGAGCTGATCTGATGATGGAGACGGAAGATGGCTATCGGAACTCTGTAGTAAAACGATGTAACCCCATCGATTTTGGGCTCGTTTGATTCGTCATGACAAGAACTCTGATCCTAGATGATATCTAGAGTCTAATGATGTAGCTACTAAAAGCTTGTATTTAAAATTTACACTTGTTTATTGCTTACTTTTACCACATAATTATTGTTTTGCGTATAAAATACGTATGGTATATGTAGCTACAGTAATGCTTTCATATGATGCTGTTGGGGCTGCCCCGATTCTGTAACGCTTCAGGCAGGTAAATTATGCTTCAGGGATATTCGCCGAGGTGCGTGAAAACTGCTAGACACTAACTAGCGAAAGCTCCGATAGCGGCCTGAAAGCATTTACGGACTCGTTCAAACGTCAGTGCTTGTTCAAAATTCAAAAAATTCAAAATTATTTATTTCACGTAGGCCAACCTGTGGCCCTTATGACACGTCATGACTTTACCACCGGTTCGGAAAGCGGATTCTGCTGAGAAGAGCCGGCAAGAAACTCAGCAGTTGCTGTTTTCAAAATAATCATTTTACAATATTACTAGATGACCCAGCGAACTTCGTACCGCCAGCAAAAATATTTAGTGGTTGGTCACCCTTATCATTTAGGGCTATGAAAAATACATGTTGGCCGATTCTCAGACCTACCCGATATGCACACAAAATTTCATACAAATCGGTCCAGCCGTTTCGGAGGAGTAAGGTAACTAACATTGTGACACGAGAATTTTATATATTAGAAGACTAGCTGACCCGGCGAACTTCGTACCGCCAAGTTATCTATAGAAATAAAACAAATAAACTATCCTAATCCAAAAAAACTATCCTATCTTTCAAGTTGGACCGAATTAGAGATAGTTATGAAGTTTGATCAAAATCGGTTAAGTAGTTTAGGAGTCCATCACGGACAAACAACGTGACACGTAATTTATATATATTAAGAAATTATGTAGCTATAACATTCTAATAAGTTTTTTATACTATCTTGTGGGTACTATCTTGTGTATTCTACTTTATAATGTGAAAAATGAAGTCCTCAGTTAACTATTTTTTGCCAATTGTTGACATCGACACTATTCTGGTCCTACTTTCAAAGGGATATACTTATTCAGGTCTTATAACTTTTTACCATCGCATTGCATCTGCCATAATCAGTTTATTTGTCTGGTTTCAATCTTGTTTATTGAAGTTGAAGGTTTCCACGCCTTGGAAAGCACGTCAACCCTGCGTTTGCTTTGTTTGCCTAACCCTTGCTATATAATAATACTAGATGATGCCCGCGACTTCGTCCGAGTGGATTAGGTTTTTTTTAATTCCCGTGGAAACTGTAATTTTCCGGGATAAAAAGTAGTCTTTGTGTTAATTCCGGGTATGAGCTATCTCCATTCCAAATTTCAGCCAAATCGGTTCATTCGTTGTGGAGTTATAGAGTAACAAACATCCATACATCCTCACAAACTTTCGCATTTATAATATTAGTAGGAATATTTTCTGCGCAATTGGGTTTTCTCCAATCGAGGCTGTCGTGGCCGAATTCTATATTAATTTAAATCATCTCATATTTCAGCTAGGAAAAGCCAATCGCAACCTCACAGTCTCCCGAATGCTGTTCTTCAACCACACGAGATGTAGCTGCATCTATCGAGACGCCATAGAAAGCACGGCCCGCACCAAAATAGACTTCAGGGAAGATAGAAGAGACGAATTCCTGGCTAGACGGGACAGTGTCAGAGAGAGACAGAACGACTGGAGGGCGCCCACTGAGGAGCCCAGGTTGGAAAGAGATGAGGAGCAGACTGCACCGCCTCAGTTGAGAAGGTAAGATAACCAATGTCCTACGAAGCTTTCCTGTTTCCATTCTTAAGTTTGCTTTGTTGCTCTAAGTGCCGATTTCACCAACGTTGAGTGACGTTTATGCGCGAAATAAATTGGGCGTTCTGACAGTTTTTGAAAATTGAAAATCTGTAAATTGGCCCTTACCATAGTAAGGTTTGTGCTGAAATTATGATTTTTTCGTTTTTCCGGAAACAAAAGAAACGTCGCTCCGTTACTGCCCGATTGAATGACAAACCAACAAACAAACTTTCGCTGTTATTGTTAGTAGGGGCAAGTGTTGTACCTATGGACGCTTGTACCTTTGGCAAGTACTATTATATATTCTCTACCTGTGGACATAATCGATTCCGTCGAACCTAGCAACCCTAAAATTCTAATTTGAACGCAAACTGTCAACCATAGACAAAGCTTTACGGTCGCGTTCAAATTAGAATTTTAGGGTTTCTAGTTTCGACGGAATCGATTGTGTCCACAGGTACAAGCGTCCATAAGTACAGCACTTGCCCATACCTAAGGATCTACTGCTATTAGTAACTACTACTCGTATCTTCTTCTTCTTCTTTATCAACCTATAGACGTCCACAGCTGGACAAAGGTCTCCTGCATGGACTTCCACAAGCTTCGGTCTTGCGCTGCTTGAATCCAGCGGCTCCCTGCGACTCGTTTGATGTCGTCGGTCCACCTAGTGGGGGGTCTGCCAACACTGCGTTTCCCATTTTGGGGTTGCCATTCCAGCACCTTGGGACGCCAACTCGTTTTTTTTTTATTCGATGACATGTTAGTCCTTGACTGCGATCTCACCTGATGGTAAGTGACGATGCAGTCTAAGATGGTAGCGGGCTAACTTGGAAGGGGTATGGCAGTGAACATTCAACCCATACCCCTAATTGGTTTCTACACGCCATCGTGCCGGAACGCTAAATCGCTTGGCGGAACGTCTTTGACGGTAGGGTGGTAACTAGCCACGGCAAAGCCTCCCACCAGACAAAAATCCGTATCGTATCTTAGCCAGTGTTTTTTATTCAGGTGCACATGCCCAGCGCTCTTCCGAAACCGAATCAAAGACGGCACGTGCTCGTGCGTGTGCGAGTGGCCCGACGCCGCGCGCAAGCGGGACTGCCTGTCGCTGGCGCGCGGCAAGGAGCACTTCGGGCTGCGCGACCGCGTGTGTCTCGCGCAGGGGGACTGCGCGCCGCCGAGCTGCGAGTACGGCGCCTACGAGCGAGGCGCGGGCCGCTGCCCCTACCGGCGCGTCAAGCGGCGGTTCCACGCCAGGCGGTACCAGGACAAGGTCTGAACGAGGCGCCGGGACCATCCGTCACGTCACATAACAAGCTCCAACAAAGTTAGGTTACCCTTGTCAACTGATAAGATAAGTTTAAGAAATTAAATATCACATGCCTTAACGGTGAAGGAAAACATCGTGAGGAAACCTGCACACCTGAGAGTTCTCCATAATGTTCTCGAAGGTGTGTGAAGTCCGCCAATTCGCATTGGGCCAGCGTGGTGGACTATGGCCTATAACCCTTCTCTGAGAGGAGACCTCGCTCAGTAGTGAGCCGATGATGGGTTGATAATGATGATGATATCAACTGATAGGTTCACTGCTGAACATAGGTCTCTTTTAAAGACTTCTACAAAACAGTATGGTTTTGTGCCGCCGACATCCATCTCCCTTATCACATTGTTATATTGCAACAGCCACGACTTCGTTGAGTGTTTTCTTTGTGACGTTTTGGATCAAAAACGGCACATGTGCTTCTGGCGCTACCCCTACAGGCGCGTCAAGAGACGGTTCCATGCCATGTACCAGTACAAAGTCTGGAAGAGGCGTAGAGACCATCCATTACGTCCCAAAATAAGTTCCCACCCATTTGGACAAAAGTTTTGATACCGTCTTCCACTACTGAGCACTACTTCATATGACATTTACACACTGCAGTTTCGTACCGCTAGCATCTATAGTTCCTTTAACACATTGTAGAACGTCCTAACTTAACCTATGCAACGTTTTGTAGCTTCAGAGACGACGCTCTACGAAGCCGAATCGAAGCCGGCACATTTCCCAGATCACGAAGTAAATAAGATTGTAAGGGAATTACAATTTAATTTATGCCTTTTATGATTTTGGAAAATTCTTTCGTTCGAAAAGTGTGAAGCCAAAACAGATATTGAAGGATATGGGGCTCAAATTTTAAATTTATTTGACGTAATAAATGAATGGTCCCTTAAATGGGAATTAATAACAAGGCTCCAGTTAAAACTTTTAAACATCATGATTGGAGTGTAATAATGAACGGTGCAATCAAAGGCATTAGGTTAGTCACTGTGGCCACTGACTGACGGAAAACTTTGCGGGTAATGTGATGATAATGTTTCCATGATAACGTCTGGTACATTATTTGCTCCATCAGTCATTCTTCACTCGTGTAGGAATTGCCTGATACAGAAACTTTCGTCTAATAGACCTCTTAAGTATTTTGTTACCTACCTATAAAGAATGCTCTGAATTGAGACAGAGTTAAAACGTGACACAAATATATATTATCTTCTTTTATCTAAATAAAAATAAATAAAAGGAACAGGTGACTGACTGACTGATCTATTAACGCAGAGCTCAAACCACTGGATGGATCGGGCTGAAATTTGGCATACAGATAGCTATTATGACGTAGGCATCCGCTAAGAAAGGATTTTTGAAAATTCAACCTTTAAGGGGGTAAAATAGGGGTTTGAAAAATCTACCTTAACGTGAGCAAAGCCGCGGGCAAAAACAAGTCCTGCTATAAATCTGTCTCGTTTTAACTCAGTCTCAGGCTGAAAGAGAGTGCGATTCTAGCATTAGTAACTATATTTTATCTTTAAGTGCCGATTTCACCAACGAGTGACTTTTAACCGAGGAATAAACTAGGCTTTCTGACAGTTTTTGTTTTGCAAATCTGCCAAAATAACACGCTCGAATAAGAATTATAGTACGTTGGTAAAATCGGTCCTAATTCGTTATGGAAGATAATACAAGAAGTTACTTCAAGCCTACACACAGCGCTCGACAATAAGGCTTGTTTCAACTTCAAAAGAGATAGTTTAGGACTTCTGTTTTACTGAGACGGTTCTTGAGGTTAATGGTGCGGTGCGATCAGGTATGACAGTTGAAGTAAAAGTTAAGTCCGTCACTCGCCCACTGCGTCAATTCCCCAAATATTTACAAAATAACTGTTTATTTGGGGGCAAGAAGCTTAAATACCTACACTTGGGGATTATCTCAGGAACAGTTTCAGTTTACATTGTAAGAATAAAAAATTATTATTGATTTACTGATTCGAGAATACTGTCAAAACATATCTATGTAATTAACTAACTAATTTCAAGGTTTTTTGACCTTAGAATGTGTTGAATGGTCTAAGTTTTGACGCTTGTCTCCTGCACTATAATGCATTCTTCCGATATGGCAGTTATGGTTTGTAATTTAATTAGCTACAAAGTTTATCGTTTTATTATGAATGTTTGTCTATACATAGTTTCACTATATTTAAGTTGGTATGCAATGGTATGCATGTAATTTGAGATTTTAGAACCCTGCTGTGTTTGCTTTAATAATAATTAATTAATCTTGATTTTTTCTTTACTTGACCATAAGAACAATAAAATTTTTGCTGCTAGATCCCAATTTTGGTCTATAGTCCGTTATATAGTCGGCGCTCTCTGCGCGATATTGGGGAATATTATAATATTTTTATATTCGCCAATCCCTAAGTAATGTAGGTATTTAAGCTTCTTGCCCCCAAAACATACATAATATTATTACATATATTATTTTATTATCCCCAAATATTTACATAATATTATGTAAATATTTGGGGATTGGCGAATATACTTCTATTATATTTGGGAATAAAACTACTATTATAACAAATATAAAATAAATTAAATAATCTTCGTATAATTTTATGGGGATAAATTTTTTAATCTTTGGGGCTGAGCGACACTTTAAAATTATTATAAAATAGATACACTTTATAATAATTTTTTCGTACCACTTGCTCAAAAATGTGACATTATGTGCCACAAAAAGCGAACATAACAATAGTCATTTTTAATCTGTTAAAAACAGGGAAAGAAAATTGTACTGAATTTCATTCATCCTCTAGGGGGAGAATGTGATTTAAATTTGGAATACTTACCGAAATTTATACTGAACTACATCTGTGTTTACATCATTGAGTTTGTATATAAAGCATTATACATCTTTTTGAAAAAGGAATACGCATTTATTATGCAGTTATGATTATTAAATAAAATTACGAAAGCCGACGAGGCCGTATGAGCTTGATGCCTTTGCTTTTCCGACAAAAAAATATTAGTCTAGGAATTTGCCGCGTTTTTGTTTTCTTCAAATACATAAACGTTAAGTTTATTTTAATTTATTTTTATAAATAAGTAAATGTTCTAAAAATACGTTACGATGTTAAATCAAAGCGACAGTGACAGTGAATTGTCGGATTCCATCAGTGCAAATGCTCAGACGCAAGAACAGAGAAATACTCAAATCAACTCATCAACAATAAATGTACCAAACAAAAATGTAACTCTCTCTATCAATAATAATTGGACCAATGTTTCGAATGTTAACTTTTACTTTTAATTGTCATTATTTTTAATAAATGCTTATCTCATATTATTATTGTGTTAATTTTTTCGCAAATGGTACGAAAAGTAGAGTATTTTCCTCGGTGATAAAGCTGTCTTAGTCTTGGGTGAACTTAAATCCCTCGCTACACTCAGGACTCGTCTTAAATCCCTCGCTTCGCTCGTGATTTAAGTTTTTAACACCCTCGCTACGCTCGGGAGTAAACCTCGAGTCCTTCGTTACGCTCGCGATTTAAATCGTCACCCGCGACAGAAGACACTGCTTTATCCCCTTGGTTAATAATCTACTAATATTTGGAAATATATGCCAAATATAAAATAAATTAAATACCTAATCTTTGGATAATTTAATGGGGATCAATTTTATAATCTTTGGGGCTGAGCGACTACAATTTATAATAATTTATATTTGGAAATATATGCCGTAATATTGGGGAATAAATTCCCGAATATTTTGGGGCTAAAGTCCTTTATATTTGGGGCTATATTCCTTGGCATTAGCCAAAATACTCGATATTTATGGCTATATGAAGAGATTTGCTTTGCTTATGATAGTTGTACGTATTTATATATTTTATACTAACCTACAAGTACATTCTTTGACAAAATATATTTTGTATTTATTACTTATTACTTTTCTTTATAAACAGTCACTATTATTTAAGTGCCATATTAGTTAATGTGTTTTTATACAAAAAATGCAAGCAAAAACGCTGAGCCCGTTTTGGTGCAGTTAATTTAATAATATCATTACCTAATAATAATGTTTTCCTGACTATATTTTAAGGTGAATCGCATAATAATAATTTTTGTAATCGTTATTATTAATTACAGATTTACGCCTACTTGTGTAATAATTAGATGTAAGTTGTAAATAAAGTTTTTTTTCTAAAACCCATGCGTTTTATTTTAAACGGCGAAGTGAAGGTAGGCCAAAACTTCTATGATTAAGGTAGATTCCTGCTATACCGTGCGTCGACCATAGCAGAGCATTACGCATGATGACAGTAAACAAGAGTTAGTGAATTTATCTAATGAAAGGATTCATGGATTTTAAAAAACGTATTTAGTTTTCTATTTTATTGAATTTGAACCTTACTACCGCAACAATATGGTACAAAATGCAAAACTTCAATGATTAAGGTAGATTCCTGCTATACCGTGCGTCGACCATAGCAGAGCATTACGCATGATGACAGTAATCAAGAGTTAGTGAATTTATCTAATGAAAGGATTCATGGATTTTAAAAAACGTATTTAGTTTTCTATTTTATTGAATTTGAACCTTACTACCGCAACAATATGGTACAAAATGCAAAACTTCAATGATTAAGGTAGATTCCTGCTATACCGTGCGTCGACCATAGCAGAGCATTACGCATGATGACAGTAATCAAGAGTTAGTGAATTTATCTAATGAAAGGATTCATGGATTTTAAAAAACGTATTTAGTTTTCTATTTTATTGAATTTGAACCTTACTACCGCAACAATATGGTACAAAATGCAAAACTTCAATGATTAAGGCAGATTCCTGCTATACCGTGCGTCGACCATAGCAGAGCATTACGCATGATGACAGTAATCAAGAGTTAGTGAATTTATCTAATGAAAGGATTCATGGATTTTAAAAAACGTATTTAGTTTTCTATTTTATTGAATTTGAACCTTACTACCGCAACAATATGGTACAAAATGCAAAACTTCAATGATTAAGGCAGATTCCTGCTATACCGTGCGTCGACCATAGCAGAGCATTACGCATGATGACAGTAATCAAGAGTTAGTGAATTTATCTAATGAAAGGATTCATGGATTTTAAGAAACGTATTTAGTTTTCTATTTTATTGAATTTGAACCTTACTACCGCAACAATATGGTACAAAATGCAAAACTTCAATGATTAAGGTAGATTCCTGCTATACCGTGCGTCGACCATAGCAGAGCATTACGCATGATGACAGTAATCAAGAGTTAGTGAATTTATCTAATGAAAGGATTCATGGATTTTAAAAAACGTATTTAGTTTTCTATTTTATTGAATTTGAACCTTACTACCGCAACAATATGGTACAAAATGCAAAACTTCAATGATTAAGGTAGATTCCTGCTATACCGTGCGTCGACCATAGCAGAGCATTACGCATGATGACAGTAAACAAGAGTTAGTGAATTTATCTAATGAAAGGATTCATGGATTTTAAAAAACGTATTTAGTTTTCTATTTTATTGAATTTGAACCTTACTACCGCAACAATATGGTACAAAACGCAAAACTTCAATGATTAAGGTAGATTCCTGCTATACCGTGCGTAGACCATAGCCGAGCATTACGCATGATGACAGTAATCAAGAGTTAGTGAATTTATCTAATGAAAGGATTCATGGATTTTAAAAAACGTATTTAGTTTTCTATTTTATTGAATTTGAACCTTACTACCGCAACAATATGGTACAAAATGCGTTACGTTCTATTGCCTGTCTCCCGCAACATGCTACACAGCACAGAGTATAGTGGGGGTCTATAGATTATCTATACTACCGCTGGTCTGTGGGCTACCGTCTATGATCTATATTCTACACAAATAAATAAAATTAGTGTCTGTTTGTAATATCAAAATACTTTGCGTTTTACTAAATGCATTTACTATGAAAGTATATTCGGTACTTATAACAAAACTGCATCCATTTTTAAAATTTTTGTCAGTTTGTTTAGGTTAATCCCGGGAACGGCTGGAACGATTTTGACGGGACTTTCACTGACAGATAGCTGATGTTATAAGGTTACCCCTTTTAACATAGACTACTTTTTAACCGACTTTCAAAAAAGCAGTTATGTTTTCTACCTATGTATATCGAAATCTCCGTGATTGCATAACCGATTTGCGTGAATATTTTTTCAATCGATACTAAACTCTATTAACTCCTCAATCCTGATGCTGTAAGGGTACTGCCCACCTAAGCTGGTGGTGATTTATTTACTGTCGATTTTGAATAGTTGTTATAGCTACCAAGCAAAGACTACCTACATAGTTAAATTCCAGGATCCAACTCCTCAATCCTGATGCTGCAGGGGTTCTGCCCACGCGAAGTCGCGGGCATCAACTAGTTCATCATCATCATCATCAACCCATCAACGGCTCACTACTGAGCGCAGGTCTCCTCTCAGAGAAGGGTTATAGGCCATAGTCCACCACGCTGGCCCAATGTGAATTAGCGGACTTCACACACCTTCGAGAGCATTATGAAAACTCTGATGTGCAGGTTTCCTCACGATGTTTTCCTTCACCGTTGAAGCAAGTGATATTTAATTGCTCAAACGCACTTGACTCCGAAAAGTCAGAGGTGCGTACCCGGGATCGAACCTGCGACCCCCCGAATAGGAGATCACATTCCTAACCACTAGGCTATCACTACTTATTATCAGCTAGTTGCAAATAAAGAAAACCAAACTGTCTTTAATAACATTTATTTAATCTTTGACTAATGCTAAATAACTTCACAGCAAAACGTAACCCCTCATGTGGCGAGAGTGCAGAGCAGCGCCGTACCCCGCTTGACCCAGAAGTCGGAGTTCTGCTTGCCGGCTGGGAGGTCGACTGCCACCACGAACGCACCCTTTCGCAGGGGGTAGTAGTAGCAGGGGCAGATGTACCGATCTGTGAGGGACATAACCACCAACCCATTAAAAAAAAAATCAAAATTTCACGTAGGCCAAGCTGTGGCTCTGATGACACGTGATGACTCTACCACCGGTTCGGAAATCGGATTCTGCTGAGAAGAGCCGGCGAGAAACTCAGCAGTTGCTGTTTTCAAAATAATCATTTTACAATACATATTATTATAAGTAGCTATTTACATTGTAATGTTTTTTATACTATGTTGTGGGCAGCTGGACGCCAAGCCGATTTATCCCATGAAACTTGATAGAATAGTATAGAATATTTCCACAATGAGGGGAGGTTCCAAAAATGCGCACTACAATTCAACACATGTTAAGACGGGCAGACAGAAAGCAGCCCCATTCCCGCCGGTGGAACCCGTTCACGAGCATGACGCATGATCCAACCGTTGCTTCGCTCAACCATTAACGGCTCACTACTGAGCGCAGGTCTCCTCTCAGAGAAGGGCTATATAGGCTGGTCCACTACGCAGGTCCAATGCGAATTGGTGGACTTCACATACCTTTGAGAACATTATGGAGAACTCTCCGGCGTGCAGGTTTCCTCACGATGTTTTGCTTCATCGTTGAAGCATGTGATATTCAATTGCTTAAACGCCCATATAACTCTGAAAAGTCAAGAGGTGCGTGCCCGGTATCGAACCTGCGGGCTGCGACCCTCCGAATAGGAGACCTCAGTCCTAACCACTAGGCTATCACAGCCAGAGCCGTCTTAAGCCATGCCGGGGCCCTTGGGCACACAAGAATATGGGGCCCTGTTGGAAAGTAAAAAAATGAATGGCAAAAACATTTTTCTGTTATGATCATCCACAATTAAGCTGGGCAGTACCCAGCAGCATTAGGATTGAGGAGTTGGTAACTGGTCTGCAATGATGTAGTCCAGTGTTGTAGCGTGGGGAAGGGAGATTCCAAATACAAACCGAACCGTAGTCAAGTTAGTTGAATATATTGGTGCTATCCAAAAATACAAAGTTACCGTAGGAAATTTTCGCGAACGAAGCGGGCGCGTAATTTTTTGGACTGCACTATGCCACTACGTAGTCCACTACTTGATACCTACAATAGCAACTTATAAAACGACATTTCTCGAGCGAGACGAGCGTGAAATTTTTTATGACGGCCGTACACTTACACTATGTGCTTCATTGATTCTTACAATACTAACTGCGCGAATTTTTTTCAATTGCACTATGCCTCTATGTAGTTCATACTTGACACCTTCAATAGCAATTTAACAGCGACATGTTCGCGAGCGAAGCGAGCGCGTTTTTTGGACTGCACTACTTATCTGTGTACTTCATACTTGGTCCCTACAATACCAATCAAGAAAAAAAGATACATCATCGCGAGCGGAGCGAGCGCAAATTTTTTTCGATTGCACGACGCTTCTAGTAGTTTATACTTGGCACCTACAGTAGCTGTTCAAAACTGATATCTTCGCGAGCGAAGCGAGCGCGAAATAATTTTGATAGCACTACACCTCTGTGTAATCCATACTATTTGGTATGTACATAAGCAATCTATAATCGACATTATCGCGAGTGAAGCGAGTGCGACATTTTTAACTACGCCACTATGTAGTCCATACTTGTTGGCACCTTCAACAGCAATTTAACAGCGACATGTTCGATTCGACTCGAATTCGACATGACATGCGTTTTTTGGACGGCACTACTTAACTGTGTACTTCATACTTGGTCCCTACAATACCAATTGAGAAAAATCGGCCAAGTGCGAGTCGGGCCTCGCTCTTTTAGGGTTCCGTTAAAAAAAAATATTTCCATGTACCCATGGAAATATTTTTATTTAATTTTTTTAATTTAATTTAATTTTTATTATTTGTTGTTATAGCGGCAATAGAATTAGAAATACATAATATGTGAAAATTTCATCTGTCTATCTATTACGGTTTACGAGATACAGCCCGCTGACAGACGGACGGACGGACGGACGGACGGACGGACAGCGTAGGCTTAGTAATAGGGTCCCGTTGGTACCCTTTGGGTACGGAACCCTAAAAAAAGATACATCATCGCGAGCGGAGCGAGCGCAAATTTTTTTCGATTGCACGACGCTTCTTTGTAGTTCATACTTGGCATCTACAGTAGCTGTGCAAAACTGGTATCTTCCCAAGCGAAGCGAGCGCGATATTTTTTGATAACACTACACCTCTGTGTAATCCATACTATTTGGTATGTACATAAGCAATCTATAATAGACATTATCGCGAGTGAAGCGAGTGCGACATTTTTAACCGTTGCACTACGCCACTACGCCATACTTGGCACCTATACGCGAACGAAGCGAGCGCAAAAATTTTTCGATTCCACTACCTACGCTTCAATGTAGTTCATACTTCGCACCTACAGTAGCCATGTGAAACGGATATTTTCGCAAGCGAAGCGAGCGCGACAATTTTCTGATCGCACTACGCCTCTGTGTAGTCCATACTATTTGGTATGTACATAAGCATACCTAAATGCAAAAAAATTATATTAAGTAGCGCATTAACGTTTCGTCTATTTATTTTTCATTAGTTAAAATATGAAGACTAAATAATTTCAAAGTTCTTAAAATATATTGCGTACGATTTCGAGTAAACGATCGTACATCGTACTAGGGCTAAAAAAATCGTATAAATCGTACCTTTGGCAATCCTAAACTACGTATTTCATAACTGTTAAATCTGGCAATGCCACGTTTACTGTCAAACTCGGCAATGTCATTGGCTTGTCACTGCTCAGTGTTGCCAGAAAGTCGATAAAAACGCCCTCATTTACTGAAACTTTATTGTCGGTTAACGTTTTGTTACAATATCTACCTAAAATAGAAAAAAATGTAAAATACAGGCGAATATATCTGCTTTTCGGGGCCCCCTTGGTGATGGGGGCCCTGGGCACGGGCCCCGTGTGCCCATATGGTAAAGACGGTACTGATCACAGCTTTTTTAACCTTATATTATTCAAATCCTTAAAGGAGAGGACTGACTGGCTACTTTTAACGGCAGCGATCGGCGGTTCTACGATTCGAAAAATAGCGAAGATCAGCGTTTAAAAATCGCGAAATGCCGATGCTAAATATCGCAACTCGATCGCTGCGACTGGCGTTTGTTGTGTTGCCACGTTAGCGTTCAGACGCGGAATCGAGCTTCCGAACAGCGAATACAATTCATAATAAAAAAAAAAACAAACGAAAAAGCTTAGGCCATTTTACAGAGTCAAACGCCTTCGAGAAATCAACGAAGCAAATGTAAGTGGGCTTGTTGAACTTTCGTGCCTTCTCGATACCTAACCGATACTCGATATCGAACCTGACGATACGCCCTTTCAATAAAAAAAAATATTGAAATCAGTTAAGATTTGATGGAGATAATGGAGTAACATCGACAAAAAAAACTACGTGTCGAATTGAGAACCTCCTCCTTTTTTTTAAGACAGTTAAAAACGCCGATCGCTGCCGCTAAAAGTAGTCAGCCCCAGTCTGCCCTCTCCCTAAGGTGCAACGAAAGTGTGGAAATAAAAGTGTAGGTATACTTTTCAACCGGCGTCCGGTGGCGCGGATGGGCTTGAAGTGTATGGGCGTGAGCGGGAACACCAGCTGCATCGGCAGCGGCTCCTGCAGGTAGCCATCCTTGCGGAACCAGCTTGCACCCTCCAGGAACTGGCCCCTGGCGGCAATAGGCAAATTATATAGGGCAGCCCCCAGGAAAAGTTCCCTGGACTTCATAGGCAAATTATCCCAAAGGGCAGCTCTAGGAACAGCCCTCTGGACATCATCAGGAAATTATCGCAAAGGACAGCCTCTAGGAACAGGCCCCTGGACATCATAGTCAAACTATCACAAAGAGCAGCCTCCAGGAACAGGCTCCTGGACATCACCAGCAAATTATCACAAAGGGCAGCCTCCAGAAACAGGCCCCTGGACATCATCAGCAAATTATCACAAAGGGCAGCCTCCAGGAACAGTCCCCCGGACATCATCAGCAAATTATCACAAAGGGCAGCCTCCAGGAACAGTCCCCCGGACATCACCAGCAAATTATCACAAAGGGCAGCCTCCAGAAACAGGCCCCTGGACATCATCAGCAAATTATCACAAAGGGCAGCCTCCAGGAACAGTCCCCCGGACATCATCAGCAAATTATCACAAAGGGCAGCCTCCAGAAACAGGCCCCTGGACATCATCAGCAAATTATCACAAAGAGCAGCCTCCAGGAACAGGCTCCTGGACATCATAGTCAAACTATCACAAAGAGCAGCTTCCAGGAACAGGCTCCTGGACATCACCAGCAAATTATCACAAAGGGCAGCCTCCAGAAACAGGCCCCTGGACATCATCAGCAAATTATCGAAAAAGGGCAGCCTCCAGGAACAGTCCCCCGGACATCATCAGCAAATTATCCCAAAGAGCAGTCTCCAGGAACAGGCTCTAGGACATCATCAGCAAATTATCACAAAGGGTAGCCTCCAGGAACAGGCCCCTGGACATTATAGGCAAATTATCCCAAAGGGTAGCCTCCAGGAACAGTCCCCTGGACATCATCAGCAAATTATCACAAAGGGTAGCCTCCAGACATAGGCCCCTGGACATCATATGCAAATTATCGCAAAGGGCAGCCTCCAGGAATAGGCCCTTGGACTTCATAGGCAAATTATCGCAAAGGGCAGCCGCCAGGAACAGTCCTCCGGACATCATCAGCAAATTATCCCAAAGAGCAGCCTCCAGGAACAGGCTCTAGGACATCATCAGCAAATTATCACAAAGGGTAGCCTCCAGGAACAGGCCCCTGGACATTATAGTCAAATTATCCCAAAGAGCAGCCTCCAGGAACAGTCCCCGGACATCATCAGCAAATTATCCCAAAGAGCAGCCTCCAGGAACAGGCTCTAGGACATCATCAGCAAATTATCGCAAAGGGCAGCCTCCAGGAACAGTCCTCCGGACATCATCAGCAAATTATCCCAAAGAGCAGCCTCCAGGAACAGGCTCTAGGACATCATCAGCAAATTATCACAAAGGGTAGCCTCCAGGAACAGGCCCCTGGACATCATATGCAAATTATCGCAAAGGGCAGCCTCCAGGAATAGGCCCTTGGACTTCATAGGCAAATCATCGCAAAGGGCAGCCTCCAGGAACAGGTCCCTGGACATCATCAGCGAATTATCACAAAGGGCAGCCTCAAATCGTATAAGGTCACACAGTTTGTAAGTTTTACAAAGGCGCATTGCATCCGGAAGCAAATTATTGGAACACTTCCCACTAGGTGGACAGACGATCTCAAGCTGATCGCTGGCATCCGCTGGAATCCTAGTAGCCATTTGCGTTGGCTGTTAGTTGGGCCTTTGTCTCTAGTTTGGTTGGCAAACAGTAAGACTTGTCATCCCTAAAAATCGTGGTGCCAGCCGTAGAAAAGCGGGACGTGGTTGGCCTTACGAAGGGACTTAGTCGGCATCACCACTACTATCTCCTAACCGTTGGCTACCGTTGGCTACCTGTAGTGTGGCCACGAGAGGGAAAGAGATGGAAGACTACATAAATGATAAACACGTCTTTACTTAATCGAAACCCGTTTATTACTATCTTATTATAATTAATATTCTTTACTTAAATCTATACTTTCTACTACACACCTCACAACCCGGGCAGGAGAATAAAAAAAAAATGTAAAATAATATACACTTTTTTTTTTTTTACTTACTACCACACGCAGGTGGTTATATACCTTAAAAACTAGGAACAAAGAGCTTAGTTCTATTCTTATGTACTACTTCACTTTTGTTATTTTTAAGTATTATTACGTTTGGTCCGACGTCACTTATCACTGTATAAGGGCCCTCAAATAAACAGTCAAGTTTTCTACCGCACTCATTTTTCACTAGCACTTGATCGTCTTTTTTATATGTCACTGTATTCACTTTTTTATCGTACTTATATTTCCTATCTAGTTTTGACTGTATTAAATTTTCACGAGCGTCCTTATGCGCTACTTGCATTCTGTATCTTAACTCTAAACTATAGTTATCTACATTATATAATGGCTCTACATCACTACTTAATCTACTTGGTATCCGACAACTTTTACCGAATACTAATTCATATGGGGCATATTTGGTCGCTGTATGAACGGTATTGTTATATGAAAAGCACCAAAAGGGTAGCCAAAAACTCCAAGTTTCAGGTTGTTTATCGCACATTGTCCTCAGAAATGCACCTAGGTGTTTATGTGTATTTTCTAATGACCCTATAGTTTGGTGGTGATGAGCAGTTGAATTAAGTTTTTCAATTTCTAATAATTTACAGACTTCCGTCATCGTTGAAGATAAAAATTCAGAACCTCGATCGCTTACCAAGCAATTTGGAATTCCAAATCTTAGTATGAAATTATTCACAAATGTTCTAGCTACAGTTTTCGTTTCCTTATTTCTAATAGGATAAGCTTCTACAAAACTTAGTTCACACTGGAGTGTGAGAATGTAGACATTGCTTTCCTCGTCTTTATCTAAGGGACCTACTAAATCTAGAAAGAATTTTTCAAAAGCTGATGTAGCAGTTGTTGTAATAACCATGGGTTCTACAGTATGTCTTGAGTGTTTCATTTTCTGACATTTTTCGCATTTACGAATATAGTCTCTAACATCATTTTCCATTCCTGGCCAGTAAAATTGTTTTCTTAAATTATTAATCATTCTGCGTACCCCTGCGTGTCCGCTAGTAGGTAGCAAATGATAATCATTCAAAATGAAATCCTTTTCTTTACTGTCCTCTATTCTTTTTATTCCTCTTAAAACACAA
This sequence comes from Oeneis ivallda, assembly GCA_029955525.1. Classification (NCBI taxonomy): domain Eukaryota; kingdom Metazoa; phylum Arthropoda; class Insecta; order Lepidoptera; family Nymphalidae; genus Oeneis; species Oeneis ivallda. The sequence continues at coordinate 1,991,590 of JARPMR010000010.1, forward strand.
ATCTTAGGGCCCTGATATGTGTTTTTACTTTTTACTTCATCAATTAAATCTTTTATTAACAATGCATTGTTTTCTGTCTTTATTATACAGATTTCATTGATATTTAATTCTTTACAAAAATCACTTAATTTAACCACAAATTCGTCTCGCGTAAAATGTGATTTAAAATCAAGATTAATGTATAATATTTTCTTTCTTTTCGTAAAAACAAAACATTCCCGTTCCGCATTTATTTTCTCCTTTTGCTTTATCCTCTTTAATTTATTCTCTTATACTAAAATCATCTCTACTGATTCATTTGGTATCCGTAATATTTCCACAACTCGCGGTTGATCAGGCCGCTCGTCCTTGTCAATATTAGGGATAACATCACCTTTCAATCCTTTCATTCCTTCTAGCCTTCTCTTTTGCCCTCTTGTCATAACATTAATCATACTTTCATTCATCGTCTTTAATTCTTCGGATGTAATTGTAATTCTAGATAGAGCATCTGCTACCGCGTTATTTTTCCCTTTAACATAAACTATTTGAAAATCGTATTCTTCGAGTGTCAATCTAAACTTTAATAACCTACTACTTGGGTCCTTCATGCCAAATAAATATATCAACGGCTTGTGGTCGGTCATAATGGTGAATTTCCTACCAAATAAATATGGTCGGAAATACTTGATTCCCCATACAATGGCTACTAACTCTTTTTGTATGGTTGGATAATTTTTTTCTGCTTTATTCAGTGGTCTACTAGCGTAGGCTACTGGTCTTAGGTCTTTATTACATAATACAGCTCCAATTGCTAAGCTAGACGCATTTGTTTGTAGTATAAATTGATTGTTTTCCGAAAAGTCGGGATATTGTAGTATAGGTGGAGAAATTAGTTTATTTTTTAACAACTGAAATGACTGATCACATTCCGCTGACCACACAAAAGGTACCCCTTTACGACAGAGTTGGTTTAAAGGAACTGTTATTTCTGCAAATTTATTAATGAATTTCCGATAGTAATTACAAAAAGCTACAAATCGTCGTACTTCATCCGAATTTTTAGGTGTTGGATATTTTTGAATAGCTGTAATTTTATTTGGGTCTGGTAAAATGCCATCTTTCGACACAACGTGTCCTAAATATAATAACTCCATTTTCAAAAATTGACATTTACTCGGATTAAGTTTTAAGTTAATTTTTCGTAATCTTTCAAATACATCGATAAGATTTTTATTATGACTGTCCATGTTTCTGCCAAATATTACGAGGTCATCTAGGTAAACGAAACATTTTTCATACGTAAGTCCGGACATGGCAACGGTCATTACGCGTGAAAATGCGCTTGGACTTATTTTTAGTCCCATAGGTAAACGTTTCATCTGGTATTGGCCTGTGTTAGTTGTAAAAGCTGTCATATTGCGGCTATCGGGTGTCAAGCGTACTTGATAATAAGATTGGCTAAGGTCTAAATGGGTAAAGTAAATAGCACCAGACAATGAATCTAAAATCTCATTAATATTGGGAAGTGGAAACTTATCGTCTTGAATTGTCTCATTTAATTTTCGGTAATCAATGACTAATCTCCAACTTTTTTTTGAATCATCACTTCTCTTTGGAACTAATAAAATAGGACTTGACCATTCGCTCCGACACTCAATAATATCATCTCTAATCAAACCCTGTATTTGTTTCTCTACTTCAGATTTTAAACTATTAGGTATTCGGTACGGTTTAGTATACACTGGTTTCGTATTAGGTTTCAGTGTAATAGATTGCTCATATACCTTGGTGATTGTAAGCTTATCGCCGGGCAATTGGAATATGTCAGCGTATTTTGTACAAATAGATTCTATTGTTTTCCGTTCATTGGAATGCAAGTGATCCAATTTCAACAATGGCAACAACTTGTTTGCTCGAATGGAATTAGAATCACATTTTTCAAAAGAACATATTTCATAATTACTTAATAATTTAAAATCGGGTTGAAAAGTAGGAATAATGACAGTTTTGTTACTTGTATTAAGTATTTTAATGGGTATAATATTGTTTTTTGGTTTCACTATGATACTCGCGAGAAATATGTTTTCTTGTATTTCTTTAGGAAGTATGACGCAATCTTGGGTAATGCTATTTATTTGTATGTAATGTATTGATTCGCTACGAGCCGGAATAGTCAAAAACTCTGAGCATAACGTAGGATCACTATAAAGTTTAAGGCTATATTTATTTTCAGAACCATGCAAAGTTAATATTGAATTTTTTAAGTCATAATTTATTGCACTGAATTTATTAAAGAAGTCCTGACCCAAAATTCCGTCAGACTTGCAAGGCAATTTTTCAAAAATGTAAAATTTATGACGAAACGGTATGCCATCGGATGTTTTAATAGTGAGAAAAACGTAACCATTTGAATAAATTTTCCCTCCGATGCCATGTATTACAATTTTGTCTTCATAAATAGGTATTTTTTCTGGTAGGCACGATGTACGAACTACTGATATTGACGCGCCGGTGTCAAGTAACCATGAGCATCTTGTTTCATTCACATTTAAAAAAATGTATTTAGCGTTTCTTACATGACATGTTAGAATGTAATCCTTAAGCCCGAAAAAACTGATTTGTATAATTTTGACCTTCCGAATTTTCTCCTTCTTGAGTCACTTGCTGTGCCAAATGTACGTTACCACGATAATATCCCCTACCATGAGTTACTCGACCCCGACCGCGACTCGATCGCGTGGCAGCTCCACGTGGCTGTCTCCCGCGGAAATTAATATTTTGGTAAAATCTGGCATTGGGGTGGTTATAATTCCAATTTTGGTTAAGTTTTCCTCTATAACCTCTGTAGTTGTTACTACCGCGACCTTGAATAAAGGATCTACCTCTAGTACGTACCATGTGTAGCATCGAGTTGGAAGTAGATGGTCGGGCCAGCTCCTTGTCCAGTGCAGCGCGCGCCGCGTCCTTGAGCTCGTCGTAATTCCGTGCTGTAATTATCGTGCTTAACCGTCTATTCCGTAGACCATCCGCAAATCTTTTTATGGCCATTTTCTCGTTTATCGGTCCTAATATTTCGTAAGCTTTTTGGTTTGTACCTGCTTGCGAAATAGTAAGATCTACCATAAGTTCTTCTATTTTTGACGCATACTCTGTGATAGACAACTCATTTTGAGATAAAGCATTTAGTTGAGCCAACAAGGAATTCGGCGATTTTTTAGTTAGTAAGAATAATTTTATGTCTTTTATTAAGTCTTCACAGTTATCATACTCATTTTTTAGTTTTAGTTTAGCCGACTTTGTTAACCTTGTTTTCACAACAAAACTAGCTGCATCTTTTAGAACACTGTTGTATAGTTCTATATTAGAGATAATTTTTTTCAACCGTTTCTTCCTTTCCGTCCATAACAGGGACCAAATTTGCCGCGGTTTTTAAATTAAATGTTTCCATATTTAATGTTTGCTGGGACGCACTTAAAAAAATACAATAACTTCTTATCTTATTATAAGATTGTTCTACCTTATCCACTAAACTATCTAAAATATAATCTGCAAAATCAACTTTTAAGCTTTTCTTTTGCAATTCCAACTCAAAAATTAATTTAAAATATTCTTGGAGCTCATGAGCTTTTTCAAATAATATATTCACCCTATCGGGATATTTTTTCCTATTGCGGGGGCCTAACTTTCTTAATGTAATTCTAATATCTTCTAACTTATGAAATATAACGCATAATAATTCTTCTGTCATTTATTTATTATTATAACTAAAGAACATTTTACCTACTTGACATATTAACTAAGGTAGTACGCATATCGCAAACCGTCTTGATTCTTCTCTTGAGCTGTTCCGCTAGAATGGTCATCAGGCTGGGGATGGGTCCTGATTTTCACGGGCGCCACGCGCGCGACCGGATAACCTCATCTGAATCCTCCTGAAGGCGTCATCTCGAAGCTGACGTTGCACCATGTTTATTTGACATTTTTTGTATTGTTTCAAAATTATAAAGACAATTGCCGCACCGCACACTGCTATCAATGTTGATAAGAGTACGTTATTTGTCCATATATGAGTTGACGTGTCAACCCCTGCGCCGTTTGCCCCTCCGTATTGAGAGAGCACCGTCTCCTTGTTTTCACAGATGCACTTAGAACACTCTTTTCCCATTTTTTCCTTTAAAAGTTGTCCCAACGTACTTGCTTTGAAGCTCGGCCACCAGTAATAATTGGGAAATGGTTGCATCATGCCCCAGTTGCGACATTATACACGTTTTTTGATCGCCCGTAATTTTCCGTGAAAAATGCCGATGAATCAAAATCGCGACGAAACTTGAGCTCGCGCTGGCAGGGTCGCCATGTAGTGTGGCCACGAGAGGGAAAGAGATGGAAGACTACATAAATGATAAACACGTCTTTACTTAATCGAAACCCGTTTATTACTATCTTATTATAATTAATATTCTTTACTTAAATCTATACTTTCTACTACACACCTCATACCGTTGGCTACGAAACCCCAACGGAAATTGCTACTAGGGAAATAGGCTGCACAAAATCGTGTACCACGGCGCTTCTTTGAAGATACCTATGTCTTTGAAATGACGATGAGGGTACCTGATATAAACGCCACCATCCCTCGGCGGGCGAACGAAAGCGTTCTCCTCGAGAGGCATCACAGTGAACTCCCAGCACAGGGTGTCGATGGGCCAGCCTTCGCCCCGGGCCGTTGTCTGGAAGATGGCATAGAATAGAATACAATAAATATTTTTTTATTGGATAGAAGCAGGCGTTACTTTGCGGCAGTTCATGGGATAAGCAAGAAAAGGTTAGAATTATTTTGGTATAATCCGCCAACAGAAAAAATCTGTATGGTCAAACATGCAGTTACAAGCTAAGCACCGCTCAGCTTCCCAACCAAGCAAGAAAGCAAAGTTCCCGAACAAGCAATGCCACCACCACTCACCTGCACCACCACGCAAGACTTTTATACTACACTCATTCGGACGCCACTCCAGCATCTTTGGATCCCAACGATCATCAATAATAATTATGTAAGTAAGTGTGGGAAATAGACTGCTATCATAAGATAGTGGTAAGTAAACACCTACCATTACAGCGGTAACGAAGCCGGTGGGCGCGATCAGAGACAGTATCCAGTATAAAGTGGGGGAGAGTACGGTGCGTTGGCCCATTCGCCTTTGATTCTCACGGGTCTCACCGGAGCCCAGTATTGGTTAGATGAATGAATGAAAGCAGTAAGCACCTGCATGACAGCGGTGAGGAAGCCGGTGGGCGCGACCAGCGCGGGCAGCCAGCACAGCGTGGGCGGCGAGCGCGGCGCGTTGGCCCACGCGCCCAGGTGCGCGCCGCGCAGGAACAGCTCGCGACACCACGCGCCCAGCGGCTTCATCGAGGGCCGAGCTGGGTTAGTCAAAATATGGTCGGGTTTTATTTTAGCAACACTCTGTTTCCTTAAGGTGGAAGAGACAGTTCTGCCCGTGAAATTCAAATTTAATTTGGTTTTTCGCAATTTGTAAACTAATACGACAAAGTAGGCTTATGGCATTCTAATTGCGACAGTGGCAGTATCATCTTCACAGGTTTATATAAAAATCTTAACTTGAAAGTGTCCAGTTTAAGAAATTAATCAAAATATCGACTAAGTTGTGAGTAACTCACGTCAAATTCAGTATTTTGATTAATTTCTTAAACTAGTCACTTTCAAGTAAAGATTTTTATGTAAACCTGTGAAGATGATAATTCCACTGGCGCAATTAGAAGGCCATAAGCCTAGTTTGTCGTATTAGTTTACAAACTGCGAAAAACCAAATTAAATTTGAATTTCGCGGGCAGACTCGTATAATCATCCTTAACAACGAAGAATCACTCAGCTATTTCTCAAATAAAATATTTTATTCAGGAGATTCTCACCCTTTTGCCAGAACGAGGGCACTCTCCCCTCAAAAATGCAGTTGTACATGATCTCCAACATCTCCGACATCACCACCAGTCCTTCGATCGCACGACGGAGTTCCTAAAATTCACAAAATAAAGCTTAACTTGATGAGCAACCCATTAATAGTCTCCCCAAGCAGGGCCATAGTCGACCACGCTGGCCCAATGCGAATTGGTAGACTTCACACACCCTTGAGAACATAACTTTCAGGTATGCAGGTTCCCTAACGAAGTTTTTCTGATGATGTATTCAATTCTGATTTGATCCGGCAAACAATTTATACTGAACACATTTCCCCAAAGAAAGTATCGGCCTTGACACTCTGGCTACCTTAAGTCCGGCGACGATGGCCGAGATGAGGGTGTTGTAGTAGCCGATCTCCTGCAGCAGCGACACGCACATCGGCATCACGATCTCGGGGCCCATCATGCGCTCCGTCGTCTCCACGTCGATGCGCGACGGCAGCTTGGACAGCATCTCTGCCGCCAGCTCATCCACCTGAGACATATCCACGGGAGATAAGACAATTTCCCGGCACGGACAATTTGGAAAAAAAATTGGCAGTCATAGGGACTGCCGATAGAAGTGAAAACTAGATTTCGTGAGTGAGATTCGAACCTGCAACATCATACATTAAACGGTAAGGAAGGCGGCTGCTTGCCCGCTGCGCTGTACAAGGTTGCTTGGGAACTTGGGTGCTAAAATGTTCAACGCTTATTGAAATCTCATATCAACAGGTGACGACGGTTACGATGTCGCGAAATCCATGTTTCTTGCTCACCCAAGAAAGTGCTCAACGTGCAGTGCTAAAGAAGTTTTCACTTCAATAATTTGGACACTTGGTGCACATTGTGATCCAAGTGAGATTTTGGTTAAAATAGAGTTACGTTCCTTTTCGATTTCATGGGATCATTATATAGGTTTTTGTAGAACATCCCATAGTTCTAACTGTGCAGTGAAAACTTCAATAATCTACTTACGTTACTTACGCACATCTTTGTATGAATAGTTTCTGATAGGCGTATTTATTCGTGATCAATAGAAGTCAGTACTTCGCACGGAAAATCTACAAAATCGCGTGTAATTGCTATTCTACTGCTACTGTTATTTGCGGAGGACCCAAGGTTATCAAATTTTCAAAACGAGCTACGTTACCAGATTTAGAAATCTGAGCACCCCGACTCCACGCAGTCTAGTCTGTCCCACCCCTAGGGTGTTTTTGTGAAGCTCGAAGCCAGAAGCTCGCAAAAGAGGTCATGAATGAAGCTTCATCTACTCGATCTTCGTTTTGCTACGGAGGTAGCCGGCTCGCTTCGCTCGACACCTCCCTCCCTTCGCTCTTCTCGGCCTCATAGGCTCGCTTCATTCAGGACCTCCTTCGCGAGCTTCTGGCTTCGCGCTTCACATCAACACCCTAGAGGTGGGACAGATTGCGTGGAGTCGGGGTGCTCATATTTCAACCCAATTGGGAATGTAAAATTTTTAAAACTTAAAATGACAGAAGACTCGCTTCTGACTTCGCGCTTTACAAACAGTTATTTTTTTCACTTTTAATCAATCTTGAACGGAATTTTTTAGACTTATTAGGTTGTGGCGACAGCCGATTAATCGGCTTCAGCTTCGGCCAGAAATCAACCTTCGGTCGGACACTAATAAAAACCGTTTGCGATTGGAGGTCAAGTTGAATTTAACACGTGTTTGGAAGAAAATTTCGGTTATAAACCCGTGCGCGATTGGAGGACGAGTGCCTTGTATTGAACACGGGTTTGAAACGAGTGTTAAGCACAACAAACCCGTGCGCATTTCGAGGCAGTGCTGCCTCCTATTGAACATGCAAACGGAAACACGCAAACGGGCATCAGACTGATCGCTCACTTGCCATCAGACATCGCAGTCAAGAGCTATAGTCATGAATTAAAATAAACCTTTTGATCCTCTCCCCCGCCGCCGCCGCCCCCGCCCGTCGACGCGAGCGCGAACAGAGTGAGGCACATTATCCGAGCGTCCTACGAATACACTACGGGTTAAAAACATGGTGTGTTAACTCCTGCAGGCCTAGCGTGCACGCGCGAGAAAATTTTGTCTACCCCTTTTCTCGTATTATATCTATGTCTATCGAAACTAACATGGATGCACACCATGATTCGTCTCATAACGTCAAAGTAGAGATAAAATTATTTTCTCTATATTTCTCTACGAACTCTAACATGGCGAGTGGCAACGTCATTTTCTCGAATTTTGAAGTTTAATAGAGTAAATGAGAAATCAGTCTACATCGACAATATCTCTCTCTCTTCGCGAGATATCACTTCGACGTGCCTGCTAGGCCTGCTAAGCGTCAGGATGGCTGGACTTTGAGAGATTTTGGAAGTTTGAGCAATCATAAAAATTAGTGCCTATTTCTATTTCGGATCAGCTGACTTGACTTTTTGAATGTCTATTTCCCTTTTTCTCCAGACTTAACTTTTCGGAATTGTCCCTTGATTATACAAGAGGATTGTATGGTCCTCTTCGATATATAATAGAAATGATCTAGGCTACATTTCTCCCCAAAAAATTCACATAAACAAGTCTCAGCCCTCAGCTAGATCAGTATAAAACAAATTTATAAAATAAAATTATGTTTCTTAGTGGAGCGTAGCGTTGAAACTTGGAAGAACCCCTAGTCGTTTGATTAAAGCGGCAAAGTGAAAACATCTAGTTCTATGTCGTAACTTTCGGGAGATCATCTACGTCTCATTATAAACAGTGGATGTCTATCAATACAGAGCACAGACTTGATACTGGAAGTTGAAGTCGATTTTTTTAAAAAGTAATAATAGTAACCTGCGCCAAAGCAGCGACATCAGCCGAGGCGTGCTGTCCCACAGACTCCGCGCGCTCGTACCCTGGCAGCAGGTCCAGGAAGTCCCGGTACGATTCCAGACTGCCGTCCCGCGGTATATGGTACGCTGGGATAGTCGACAGTCTACAGGAATTAAAGGCAAAATATCCCGTCACTAAAATCCTCGTTTTGGAGGCGTTGGATAGCACGAAAATGCAGGGGAACGAAAGACTAAATACATCGTCAACAACTGCGACAGGCAGTTACGCTCGTCAAACACTAAGCGATACAGTAGCGTTCTGGAATTTTCCATAAATATTTTCTGCATATCAAAAAATCTTTGCGCACTCGCATTTGTTATTTCTTTTAATCTTACTGACAAACAGAACCTTCTTATTTTACTATCAGGAATACGGTTCCTTCGTTCCTCTCTAGAAGAATATGAGATGCATTCAAGGCTATAGATAGTTCGCTAAGCGATTATATTATATCGCGAGCTATTATTATTATTATTTATCGTCCGACTGCAGTATTAACCTGTAAAATGGTAATTACCTATATACTATTTATTACTGGCCCAACCCCATCGAAGAATATGAGATGAGAAGGTGCCATTTAAGGCCATAGATAGTTCGCTAGAAGATTATTATTTATCAAACAACTGCAGTTTAGTCACCTGTAAAAACTGGTTGATATATGAGATCAGCACTCGCTTGTTCCCGTCATCAGAGATGTGCCCCTAAAGTTGATGGTCGAGAACAGATATTACCTGACACCTGCATTAGTTACCTGTAAAATTGTATATTGGAGTGCATTTGACGTGATACCTGCGTTAGTTACCTGTAAAATGGTACATCAAGCGCTTCTTCACAGAAGAACTGGTTGATGTACGCGATCAGCACTCGCTTGTCCCAGTCGTCAGTGATGTGGCCCCCGTAGTTGATGATCGCGAACAGGTAGCGCAGCGCGTCCCACGGCACCTCGTCGTACTCCTCCAGATAGTTCGCCAGTAGATTATCCGACACCTTTGTGAGTAGTTTTACATAAAATAAATTCCGCGGGAACAGAATAGAATAGAATATTTTTTATTTAAATAAACTTTTAAAAAGTGCTTTCAAATCGTCAAGTGGATCTACCACCTAGTTCGGAATGCCATTCCAATCTCCAACCGAGAAGAACCGGCAAGACGGCAAGACTGGGCGGTTGCTCGTTTTAAAATATCATGTGTTACACAGGCTAGTTATTATTGTCTCATGATCATGAAGCGCTGGAGCGAGGTTTTCCGGAATAAAAAGTAGCCTACAAGTTACCTTATAAACCTTTGCATAGCTTTGCATGGGTTTAGTATACCCACGCAAAAATCACGACTTTCAACATGGAATTATTCAAGGGGCGGATCAACAATTTCTTGACGTTAACGCATTGGCGATTCCTCTGGTGCTCTTAAAGGTCATCGGCGATAATCATTAACATCAGATGAAAGCCTGCTCGTTTCCTCGCTATTTTAATTTTTTTTAAATATTACACAGAGAATTCTTTGATTTTTAGTAAAAGTAGCCTATTTCACACTCCAGATTCTCAACTACGCCCATACGAAAAATCATCCCTGTATCTCTGTTGCGGCGTGATTGAAGGACAAACTAACAAACCAACATACTTCCGCATTCATATTATTAGTAAGGAAGAAAGAATGAGGAAATCGCACCTCAAAGTCGGAATCATTGAAGCTGTATACGGCATTGTATCCGAGTTGCCGGAACCGCTTCCTCGCGATCAGCGAGCAGTGGAAGAAGGACACGCAGAACAGCAGGCGGCGGTACTTGGGCGTCGCCTCGTCGAACTTATCCTCGTTCAGGTTCGCGAACAGACGGACCAGATTGCCCTTTAAACCCTGATTACAAAATCGTATGATGATCGCATTTTATACATTTATAGTATTTTTTGTCATCATCAGCAACCAATCAACGGCTCACTTCTGAGCGCAAGTCTCCTCTCAGAGAAGGGTTATAGGCCATAGTTCACCACGCTGGCCCAATGCGGCAGAATTGGCTGACTTCATACACCTTTGAGAAAATTATGGAGAACTCTCAACCATATTATTTTGCCATATTTTAAATGTATATTATGTTCTTCTACTTAAAAAATCACATGCTAATTAAATATCACATGCTTCAACGGTGAAGGAAAACATCGTGAGGAAACCTGTACGTTCCTCATACATACACATGTACGTTCTTCATAATGTTCTTAACAGTGTGTGAAGTCTGCCAATTTGCATTGGGCCAGCATAGTGGACTATGACTTTAATCCTTCTCTAAAAGAAGACGCGCGCTCAGCTGTCAGCTGTTGATAGGTTGCTGTTGATGATGATGATACACTTTGTATCTGGACCTTTTGATCCGAAGAATTTGCCAACTTACCTGGGGTGGTTCTGTAGTCATCTTAATGGACCTCTGGAGGACGTTGAGGGGGAACTTGTCATCGGGCATGGAGGACAGCCAGAGACGGAAGCGGGGGTGGATGCGGGGGTTGTCCAACCCCCTCAGCGCACCCAGCCACACGCACGCCAAGTGGCAGTTGGCGAGGAACACCCAGCCGCCCTCTTTCATGCCGTGAGCTAACATCCTAGATTGATGGAAAGAAAATTGTTACTGAAGTATATAGATAGTCACCCGTGGAGAGGATGCCTTAGGCTGGAACCACATTTGTGCGCATCGATTCGCATTATGTCCATACAAAACTGTCATTTTTCATAGAGTCGTGTACGCATCAATTCGGATTTTCGATGCGAAAGATCCGCACAGATGTGGCTCCAGCCTTAGTGTTTATTTATTTTATATAAATAGCGAGCAAACGAGCAGTAAAATTTAAATGATTACTGCCGCACACAGTTGTTCTGCCCCCTGAATAACTTTACGTTAAAGTTTAGTTGGAACACCGCCGAAGAGAGTTAGTTCCCCAATTTGAGGGTTTTTGTATAGTTCCGTGAGATCATTGATCATAACTAATCTCACGTACTGATGTTGTTTATCGGTCGTGCTGAGGTTAAATGAATTAGATGTGTAGTCAGGGGTGGTTATAAGGGGTGGAAGGAGGGGACTTAGATATGGTTTTTAGCGTTTGTTCTCGGAAGATCTGGCTGTAAAATAAAGTAATTACTGGGAGTGTTTGCTTAGTATTTTGTTCTTTGTTGTTTCTTTTATTCGACGCTGGACCATTTGTCTTCATAAAATATACCTAGGGGCCAGGGCAGTCACGATGCTTGTAGTAGCGGGGATCGGCCTTTTTGCGTTGGGACGCGGTATCGAGCTTCTGAAAAGCGACTAAAAATCGCAAAAGCGCTTCTAAATACATCATGTCTGCCCGAGCCGTAATTTGATAGGTATTCTCACTTGGCAGCAGTAGGAGCCTGGCCCTGGCCCAAACTAAGCGATTGGAACTTGTCGAACATCTTCACGTCAATCGCGAGTTGGATCAGCGCAGACGTTGGGTCCACACCAGGCGATAATACAAACAGCAGGGAGGTTTTCCACGTTGATTCCTCCCAGGCGGCCTGAATTAACAAAAAATTGGTTGTCTGTAAAGTCGGTTTACGGACGATAGTTTTACGTGATAACGTCATAAAGAAACATTGATGAAAAATTGCATACTCTTACGCACGCGATGACTGGCGGGCGGCGGCGGGCGCTCTCTATTCAGAAGACAACGCTTGGGCCGATCGTGTCTCTCTATCGCTTGTTCCGCGCTCTCGCTTGCACGCTCAGGCTCAGGCGGAACGTGACACTTTTTCGTGCGAGCAGCCGGTGTTCATCGATTTATAAGACGTTATCGATTGACGATTTATCACGTCAAAAAAATGCAATAACAGATCCTTAGAAACAGAACTCCTTAAATAAATTTTAAGGAGTTTTAACTCCTTAATTTAATACGACCATCTGGGATCATAGTACTAAAAAAACTAAAACTTAACCTAATAGCAGTGGCGTAACTACAGGGTGGCATTTAGGCAGAATGCTGCCAGACTCTGCGCAAGAAGGATATGCATCGCTTTTGCATAGTTGTATAAAAGTATCTACAAATTATTATCATACCCTAAATAAACACACGAAAACAACGTTTCCGAAAAGGTGTGGTGCACCCTTCCAGCATTCGTGTTTCCTGCCCTCTATAATAATTTAAGTGCCTTCAAGGCAAGAGTAAATAGACATCTTGTAGGCAAGCGCGCTCAAACCCAGAACTCATCAGTGCTTTCCAGCATTGATTATCGTCAACTGCAAGTTTATCTAGTTATAAAAAAAAATGCGTGAGTGTCGTGGAACGGTTGGAACGATGTTCCTTTGAAAAATAAAAAAATAAATAAAACAAAAAATAATCTGGTCAGGATTCGAATCCTCGAATCGATAGTTTCACTCCTTCGTTTAACCGCTACACCACCAAAGCTATGACGGAACGTGTGTAATAAACACTCAAAGGGAAAAATTCTTATACTTTTTTCGCCTAGCCCCCATCTGCCAAGTCCGTACCGTCCGATAAGGAACTAACAGAGAATTAAAATGAATTTTTACTTTAATATCAAGCACGGGCGGTTCCACGTATCGAGGTCCGAGCACGTTAACGATGTACGTTGTGATGCACGCGGACACGCGGTCTACGCGCAGGGAACGTACGAATAGGATGCGTTGGAACTCATTGCAGATATCGTTCCATTCACCTGGGGAAGACACCATAGAAAAGGTCTAGTTTGGTAAGAAATTGAAGGGGCATAAAGATTTAATTATTTTTATTCGAGGACAAGATAGTCCTTATTTGCAATCTCACCTGATGGTAAGTGACGATTCAGTCTAAGATGGTCGCGAACTAACTCGGAAGGGGTATGGGAGTGTACATTTAACTCATACCCCTATCTCTTTCTACACGCCATCGTAGCAAAACCTGTCGTGATCGTAGGGTGGTAACTATAGGCACGGCCAAAGCCTCCCACCAGACCAATTCAGACATTATAACACAATTCAAAAATTATAAATTCCCAAATTGTCCCTACCAGGAATCGAACCAGGGACTTCCCAGTTATAAGACTACAGCAGTCATCACTGCGCCAGGGAAGTCGTCAAATTGTATTTAATTTTAGGCAAAAACTTATAACCCTAAAGACCACAAAAGTACGGAAGCTGGAGTACTTTGGAGAAATAGCAAATATGACCACCTATAGCTCATAATTTAAGGGAAAATAGCTGACCGAAGATCACCTGGTACTCGTTTCTATCGGTTAATTAGGGAGGAAGGTAGAATATAGAGTAGTTGGATGATAGTTATACCAATAAGCGGCTGTGTTTCTGGCTCTGGATGCAAGTACCACTCCTTCCAGTCTTTGGAGAAGACCTCGAAGGCATCTATGATGCCGTGGAACCCTGGAAGCTTGTCCATCTCCGTGATATTGTCCCAGCAGTCTTCCGGCAGCCAATCTGCCCAATAACGTTATTTTTAACTACTACTAGCTGATCCAGCGAACTTCGTACCGCCAACAAAAATATTTAGTGGTTGGTCACCCTTATCACTTAGGGGTATGAAAAATAGATAGTAGCCGATTCTCAGACCTACTGAATATGCATATAAAATTTGGTAAAAATCAGTAAAGCCGTTTCGGAGGAGTAAGGTAACTAACATTGTGACACGAGAATTTTATATAACTACTATGATAATATGCTACATGTTTTTTTTATTATTTTATTATAACAGCTACTGGTTCTGTAACTCATATCTGATAACATTCACTTAAGGCACTTGTAGCCTGGAAGGGTTGCAGAATCGATGGATGGGTAGATAAATGCAAGGACGGACGGAGATGTATTTATGGATGATTGAAGTAGTGGGTCATAGATTGATGGATGTATTGATAGAAGATTGGTCGAATGGATGCGTGAATAGATGTATTTATAGATGGACAGTGGAGTGGACTAATGGATAGATGGCCGGACTGTTGAATGAATGGATGGATAGAAGGAGGGACAGACTTGTGGGATTATCGGGTTGCTCGGAGCGGTCGAGCACAATGCCGCCCTTGAGCAGGAACAGGTACTCGTGCGTGCTCATCTTGCCCTGCTGGAACAGGATGCGGGACACCATGTGGAACGACAGCAGCAGCTTGTGGCGCTCGAACAACGCTCGGCACGTATTCCTGGAAGGTCACGCTGAGCTGAACATCTGACAGTAATAGGATCATTCCCAAATACTTACCGTCATAAGCGGTGGTTAAGACATCAGCCTCCTTTTCAGACATCTGGTGACAAGTGGGAGTGACAATCCCAGGGTAACCTCAAATCTTTAGAAGTTATGTGCGTTTTAAGCAATTAAATGTAACATGCTTTAATGGGGAAGAAATACATCATCATCTCCTTGTTCTTGACCCTCGCTATGTAGGATCTGCACAATACGTCTTTTCCTTCCACTCGCTTGTAATTCGTCAACTCGTCATCCACTCCTCTTACACGCATATCCTCTTTCACAAAATCCATCCATCGCTTCTTGGGTCATCCCCTACTCTTTTGTCCTCCTCTACTTTATCGCGACGAAACCTGCATACCTGAGAGTTCTCAATAATATTCTCAAAAGTGCTATCAATCTGGATTTTCTTTTAAACTTTTCCAGCATAATGGACTAGGACCAAAGCATTCTCAATCTAAGAAGAAGGCACCCTCGCGCGTTAAAGTTGATCGCGAGCGCAGTGAGTGCAAATTACAGACGAGTACTGAATATTTCTTCCTGGTAAATATAATAATTTGTGGTCCAAATGTACTTGCTACATATCCGAAGACATCCTTCCGAAAAATTTGCGCTCACTACTTTCGATAGAATAAAAAAAAACACTCACTTGTACACAGCAAAAGTATGAAACTCGTTCAGGTTATTGATCCTGTCCTCGAGTTCACCGCTCTTAGGGCTGCGGTCGATGGAGTACGTGAAAAGGTCGATGTAGGCGTCCAACGAGAACTGGTACATCGGGTCGATCCGGGACAAGTCGTTGAGTGCGAAGAACAACACCGAGGCACGCACCGCTACTGGCACGTAACCCTGTGATAAAGGTGCAGAAAGTGCATAAAGTGTGTGGCTACTCCACACATACACGCAAAACCTAACTCGATAGAAAAGCTAAGGCGCTTTCTCGGAATGATCAATTTCTACGGACACCACTGTAAAAAAAGGTATCGTAATTAAAACTTTTAGGAGTCAGGATTCCTTGGTACAAAATCAACGGGACGAATATGTATAAGTATGTCTCCAAGATACGAGCAAACTATAAAATAGCCAGCTGGTCGTTTGTGAGGATTAACATTTTTTTAAAAACCTTTGAAAACTCTGATTTTCCGGCTAAGGTGAGCCAAGCCCTTTTCTAGGACGCAAGCTACCCCCTTGCTTAATTGAAAAGCCCCCGCCCTACCCCTCTTAAAATTTTGTCAAAGTAGTTACTTTCGCTACGGATAATGAGATGTCGATATTAAATAAAATCCTTATGTCATTAGGACCAAAGTACCGCAATTTCAGAATGGTGTCAAGTCCAAACCTGTCTGGCAGTATCGATCTCTTTCTCCGTGACCTGCGACGTGATGAGGGCCTCCTTCACCTCGAGGGAGGTTCGCTGCGAGGTCTGCAGCGTTATGAAGAGCTCCTCGTTCTCCAGCAGAGGCACTTGCGACTCGTACATTATGCGAAGAAGATCGTTCTCTAGATCGACCTGGAGGATAGACGGTTCGTTTCTGATTCGGTTGTAATGGAAATTTTATTTATTCTGCTGAACACTCTTTCTTAAGTGAACATTGAGAAAAAGATACAAGCTTTTTGAAATACATGGCATTACTTTTGGGCGATATTTTTGAAATTCGAAAAATCACGTCAGCCGAGTCAATATTGCCTTCAAACCTAGCAGTATTCCAAGCAAGCGTTGGGTTAACATTATAAGCGCCGATTGGAGACTTAAATCTTGATTCTTGATCTTGGTAACAAGTAACTTGGTTGCAAAAAGAATAAGTATCGTCGTCCTCATTTGCCATATTTGTATGAAGTAATAGAGGTAATTTTCTTATGCATTATAGACACACGCTTGACCACTATTACACCTGATGGAAAGTGATGATGTGGCCTAAGGTGGAACGCGTTTGCCTAGAAGATGCCTACGCAAATTTTACGTGTTAGGAAACACAGAGGTTAATTTGTAGAAAATACATCAATGTTTTTTTAATGGTTTTCTCATTCTTGGCGATAGTCATAACTCTTCATGGTTTCCTGCGGTAGCTTTTGGAGCGATGCCAAGGAGTTGTGACGTCATCCTTTGTTGATACGCACTAACTTTACAATCAACGTTTAATCCATACTGAAGTGGAAGACTTACCAAAGTTTTCTTGTTCTTCGCGATGGTCATCACGAGGTTATCCTTCATAGTTTCCAGCTGCGGTCGCTCCTTGCGCACAACGATGCTGAGGAGCTGTGACGTCAGTCCTTGCTCCTTCACCGCGAAGTTGACCATCGTCGTTTTGGTTAAGGTTTCTGGCGTGTAGACCGGATTACCTGGTAGTGGGGTGGGATTTATTTGAAAGACAACTTTAGATGTTGATGCAGTTTTTATCACTATTGACAGTGGTGTGGTGTGCTACAGCTTAATCTAACGAGATCATTGGTTACCGGTGCTACTACCCGTCTTACTACCAGTAATAACATGTGTAATTTTTTTGCCCGTATTAACTACAAACTGTTCCTGTTTGTAATATGGGAAAAATTTTATTTCCCATATTACGTACTACTACAATATTATATTCTGGTAAAAATTACTTAATTTTTCCAAAATCTTTGCTGTGAATGACGTAGAGTGGTGCACCAGAGGGGTCGTCACCTTTTCCAAGAGGGAGAGCCCAACTCATCTCGGAAATAGCTGAGAAGAGTTTGCTCTAGATGGTTATGGGATGGCAGGGGAACCTTAAAATTATGAGTTCAATAAAATAACTCTACCCAATTTCGTTGTCAGATACATCTTGAAAGCTGGATTGTAAGGCACCATTTTCTCATTGAACTTGATGACCAGGTCGTGCCCGATCTTAACGATCGCCTTATCCAGAATAGGTGCAATGGAAGGGTCCAGGACTTCGCCCACGTTCTGTATGATGATGGGCTGGCCTGCCGAGAGACAGGTCTCCATGATCTTGAGATAGTTGGGTTGACCGAAGTCGACAATCTGTGGAGTGTGAAAGAGGGGTTGAGTAAAATCCAAAGGTATAGAAACTTTAAAAACCCCAGTGACTCATAGAGACACATCAGTTTGAACCTGAAATGCGATTGTCTAAAATTATTCCATTGATCGTAATTGTATTCGTTGACATTAGCGTCAAATTAAAATAAACCATAACCGCATTGAATTAGAGGTCAAGTTCGTGTATGCATTCGTATACGTTTAGGATACGCTCCATGTTAAAATCGGTTGTACTGAATTTGATATTTTACTTTGACGCTAATGCCATCAAATGAATTCGATTTTGATCGGCAACTTTTAGACAATCGCACCTCTGATAAGCAGAATACCTATTCACAATCGGTTTTCTGGTGAGGAAAATTACTGCATCCTCAGGTCCAGGAGTTGGAATACGGAGATTTGTAAGTTTTTTGAGATAAATGGATTTCAATTTGAAAAAACAATAAAACTAAACCTTGGGTATTTTGGTGAGTTTGGTAATATTTTAGTGTGTCACCTGAATGTCGTTCTTCTCCTCAAGATGCGAGATCCAAATCAGCGCTTGTCCTTGCGGGTCCACAGCGAGGGGCCACCTTGTCGCCCGAACTACTATTATACCATTTTCAGCGCTGAAGTTGTCATCTGTAAATCAATAGACGCTTTTGATTACTAGAGAAAACTATATTACTTTTATCATGAGCTCTGACTTCTATACTTAAGGTGAAAGTTAACTATGTGTCATTGATAAATTAAATGTTAGTGAGCAGTGACAGCCTAGGTTAGGACTGTGTTCTCCTATTCGGGGGTCGCAGATTCAAACCTCTGAGTTGTCCGAGTTATGTGCGACAGTGCGCTTAAGCAATTAAATATCACATGCTTCACCGTTGAAGGAAAACATCGCGAGGAAACCTGCACACCTGAGAGTTCCCCATAATGTTCTGAAAGGCGTGTGAATTCTGCCAATTCGCATTGGGCTAGTGTGGTGGACTATGGCCTATAACCCGTCTTTGAGAGGAGACCTGCGCTCAGAAGTGAGCAGTAGATGGGTTGCTGATGATGATAAAAAATCTGCTAACTATGGGCCTCATAAGAAAGTTCAGGGTCACAAACACAGCGGCAATGGAGACGGGATGCTCTGAGTATCCAGAGAGAACCAGATACACTGACATAGCTCATCGAGTTGTGAAACTGAAGAACCTAGATGATCGTTAGGATTAGGATTAGTTAGGATTTCAAGGTGCTGGAAAGTCTCAATTACAGATTTTCTAGAGATATGATACTGAAAACAGCGGTCAACAAGAGCTACAATAATGCAAATGATTTTACCAGGCAATCCCATATAGTTCCAATCTCTTAACGTTGCATCATCAAGCAAGAAGACCTTCATGCTGAGATCCATAGTCACCGGCAGTGATTCATTGTAAACCTTGAATATTAGCAAGTTTTACTACCAAATATTTTGCCGGATTATATTTACAATAGAACATTAATACAGTCGACACCTGGAAATTGGATATTCGGGGAATAGGTAGCATAATACGGGATTGGATCTAGTAGGCAGAATAGGCTGATGGTCGTTGGGGTCCCAAGGTGTTGGAGTGGCGACCCCGCACCGGGAAACGCAGTGTTGGCAGACCCCCCACCAGGTGGACGACGACATCAAACGAGTCGCAGGGAGCCGCTGGATTCAAGCGGCGCAAGACCGAAGCCTGTGGAAGTCTACGCAGGAGACCTTTGTCCAGCAGTGGACGTCTATAGGTTGATAAAGAAGAAGAAGAAGATATATTATTGGGCATCGAGGAGTTAGACCTTCGGGGCCGTAAGACCTCTCACGCTGTCTGTGTATGTCGCTGTGCAAATCTCTATTCATTCAAATGCATACATTTATGTCACTCAGGTAACGAATACGAATTTCATCACCTCCTGAAAATGCTCCGGTGTCGAAGTGAAAAATTATGTGTAGGATATATTTTGGAGGGTTTGTTTATTTTAGCGATGCTCCTGTATTTATTCTACGGAAAAACTGCAATGTTCAGCGCGAGCGGTACGTTGTACCCCAAACAGGTTTTTCTGATTTAGTAAGTTGCAGTAGAAGAATTTTGTTTTCCTTGACATACCTCATTGAACCAATCGAACATGAGCGCTTCCCGATACTCGGAGACGAAAGGGCCGAGGTAGGCGACGAAGCCGGTAGCGATCAGACAGTCGCCGGGCAGGTTGTCGAACTCCTTATCCAGTCTCTCCACGGTCAGTTCCCAACGTTCGCGCTCGCCTGGTGATATTACATTTAGTTGGATATACCATCATCACCAACAAATCAGCGGCTCACTACTGAGCACAGGTCTCCTCTCAGAGAAGGGTTATAAACCACTATGATGGCCCAAGGACATTGGCAGACTTCACACACCTTTCAGAAAATTATGAATGCAGGTTTCCTCACGGTGTTTTCCTTCTCCATTGTGATATTTCATTGCTTAAACGCGCATAATTCCGAAAATCAACCCGCTGAATAGGAAAGTGGAGCCCTTACCACAAGGCTATCACTGCTTTAATATATCTATGTGGGATATATATATAATTTATACAAGTACAAAAAGTTTAAGGAGTGGTCTGTGATTTCGAAATTACCAACTCTGCATCCCAAGAAAACCCCTACTATAACAGTGATTAAGGAAAAATGTTAAAACCACAGGATAAAAGAATTGGGTATTTGATTGATATTTTTTTATTTATTTTAAATAACGTTTTTAACCGACTTCAAAAAAGGAGGAGGTTATCAATTCATCAGAATCTTTTTTCTATGTATGTTCACCGATTACTCGAAGACATCTGAACCGATTTGGAAAATTATTTTTTTGTTTGAAAGGGTTTTCAGGTGGTCCCATTAAAATTTTATCGAAATAGGTCGAGCGGCTTTAAAAAAATCAACACTAGATTATATTATGCTTTGTAGTGGCACTGGTGTATGAAGTCGGTTTTTAAAAATAATTTTTTATATTAAATTGTTAAATATACCCATTTATAGCACATTTATTTCTGTTTTTACATTTATTCTTACATGTTATATTTTCGATTCAAATTACTGAATATCAAAATTTTGACAACAGTCAAACACCCAATTGACGGTGCACGAGTGCCAACAATTTGCAATATAGTGGAACAGTTATGTGTGGTTTAATCAATTGAATAAATACCACTAACTGCCGCACTCAGAGTCGCTAATCGTTACTTAACCACTTAATCTTGGATTTTAAAAAGTTTCATTCTCATAAGTTAACGCTTCGCTTGTACATTAATGACAATTAATGATAATTAATTAATTAATCATTAATTAATATAATTTAATACATGCGGCTGAGTGTGGCAGCTAATCACAAGTCAATGATTAATTTATCTTAATTTAATGAATGACTTTGAGTGCCGCAGTTAATGAATTAACTAACCCGACAGGCCAGTAATCAAAGCTTCAGCTCTCTCCAACTTCAGCTGCAGCATCCTGGACTTTCGTTCCAGTTCCTCCTTCTGAGCCACCTTCTCATCATACTCCTTCTGCAAGCGAGCGATCATTTCGCTCAATTCCTTCAACTTGGCGCGGGCTTCTGCCAAGATCTGCTGTTTCATGCGCAGTGATTCTAATGCTTCTTCCAGGCGCTCCTTTTTGGGTTTCACTATTCTGTACAATATAGTAAAGATATAGTAAAGAATTACATTGTCTTTCCTTAAATCCACTCCCATCTCACACAAAAGTTAATGTGATTATTTCTCCTATTTTAAAAACTGAGAATTTGATATCCTAAATATTTACTTTTTTCTTAGGGACTTATCTTAGGGACTACTTCTTTAGGGTTAGGTAAAGGGTGTATCATGGAATACCGCAAAGTTAGGCTTTCTTCTATCCAATTTACATTTGAACAGTATCAATTATGAACTTTTCTACCTATTTTTATTCTTATTAAAGTTAACCTACCCTTATGGAAATATCCGAATAAATTTTTAAATACATATCAAAATATCCGAGGCCATAAATGAAATGGGGTTCGAACCCACATCTCTTGGGAATCGCGCCCGAGTGTGTTGACCTTACACTACGGCCAAGAACGAACTACATGTCAGCAACGAAATTAGTGATATGTGTCTACTTTTTTTTTCAATCAGATTTTAGCAACTGTTACTTGTTAACTGTTGTTGTTTTTCTACCTTGATAATAATAATGACCACTCACTTATAAACTTTCCCATACTTCTCAATGGCTCTAACCCACAAGCAAAGCGACTTGGCGGCCAAGGACACCGTGCCCACGATCTCTGGGTCGAAGTCGGGTTTGCAAGTGTACGTGCCGATCTTCTTCAACGTCTTATCCGATATATTGTCCTTGTCGAAATCGCGTAATCGGTCCAGAAAGTACTGATCGCCGAGTTGCCTCTTAGCCTCAGCCCATGTTGGTTCTTTCTGTATCATTATTAAACGGTATGATAAAACTCACTAACTTTTAGGCCTACAGCTCACTGTGAAATAAATGCGAAACCGCCAAAGTTGCGCCATGTATGCTATTCGAAACTGCCGATTCTGATGCGGAAATTTAACTATAATTTGTCTCTTTCTCTTATAATTATAAGATTCCAAAAACAGGCGTCTCAGTACAACATAGAAATCGCGTTTTTATTCCTTTGATTGATAAATTAGTCTTATATCATTACTAGACGACGCCCTCGAATTCGTCCGCGTTGAGTTAGGTTTTTAATTCCCGCGGGAAGTCTGTAATTTTCCGGGATAAATAGTAGCCTATGTGTTAATCCTGGGTATGAGCTATCTCCATTCCAAATTTCAGCCAAATCGGTTCATTCGTTGTGGAGTTATAGAGTAACAAACATCCATCCAAATATCCATCCATTCATAAATATCCATACATCCTCACAAACTTTCGCATCTATAAAATAACCAGGAAGTAGGAAGTAGGATTTCTCATAATCCAATAAACTAAATGTAAGTATGCGTTCTTGAATGTCATTAAAATATATAAAAAAAGGTGCCTGAGTGCGTGGGAGCGTTCGTGTGTCTGAAATTTGGACAAAAACAAAAAGGTATTTATAACAAAATACACACATCAAAAGTGTCTAGGGATCAACATATATTTTTGCAGTAACTTTTCTCCTGATTGATATTAATTAAAATTTTCTTTAAGGATTCATCAAATAAAGTGTTTTCGTTTGTCACAGTAACGATAAACCAAGTCACCTTTGCATTAATAAAGAAATTTGCCATTTTCCTAATAAAGGGATTTTTGACATTTGAACCACTAACATTAAAGTTCGAAAAAAAGACTGAAATAACAGTTTTCTTTAAAATTTTATTGGGTAACTTAAACAATTAATAATCCGTGTTTCTACCGCGAACACTAACAACACAAGAACATCGGTTTGGCATACTCAAAATGAGTTCATCCAAATCACGCTGTGGAATGGCCGCCCATGTTCGTTGCAACAACAAAAAAAGGTCTTCTTGCCACTGGATACCCTCCATATTCGGCAGAGCTCTTCTCTGTAGCATATCCCATGCATGCTCAATCGGGTTCAAGTCTGGCGACTGAGCAGGCCAGGGCAGGACATTGATGTTAGCTGCGGCGAGAGTCTGTCTTACAACTCTTGCGGTGTGCGGTCGTGCATTATCATGCATTAACTGAAATAAGGGACCGATTTGCACTTGTAGAGGAACGATGACGTCTGATACAATCGTCTCAGCATAAATTTGAGCGTTGAGGTTGCCTCTGATCCAAATCAACTCAGTTCTTCCGCCGATCCAAATACCCGCCCATACCATGATGGTTCCACCACTATAAGGATGGACTTCCTGGCAGGATTTTAATCGCTGTTGGCGTCCAGGGGTTCTCCAGTGTCGTATACGTCTTGTATCCGGTCTCATACCAAAACGAGACTCATCAGAAAAGCACACGAAACGCCATTGTTCTTCTGCCCAATTTCTGTGTTCAAGAGCCCATTGATATCGAATCCTACGATTGTGCATTGCTATAGGTGGTACCCGTAGCGGTCTTCGGGAATGAAGGTTCACTTCATGCAAGCGGTTTCTGACTGTTTGGTCGCTAATTAAGTTCCCTGAAGAGTGATGAAGCCTCACGGCTAACATCATGGCGGTTATTGTTGGAGCTCTTCGAGTTAAGATTTGAATGTATCGGTCTTGTCTCCGTGTGGTGCAGCGATACCGTCCTCCATGGCGCTCAGCCACGGTACCAGTGCTTCGGTAACGTGTCCAAAGTCGACTGATAACACTCTGACTTGTATTCAGAGCTAAAGCCACAGTACGTTGCCGGGAACCAGCTTCTATCATTCCCACGGCTCTGAGCATTTCTTCCCTGCTTAAATGACGTCGCCGCTCCATAATAACGTTGGTTTTAATCAGTAGTAGGGAAACAGTAGCACTAATAATGTCTTCAATGCGTTGTATGTTTTTATAGGGAAAATATTGACAGCTGATTTTCATCTTTTACTCGAATTTGATTGACAGTTCCTGATTCAAATTATGAAATGCACCAAAAAGGATCCATATAAATTTATAAAATCATAAATTTATTACAAAGCCACATCTCAATCTCAAGAAATCCGCATAAAAATGCTTGATCCCTAGACACTTTTGATGTGTGTAGTTCAGGAATACCTGCAACAATATAAGTACGGCCTCCATGACCATTTCCACCTTTTGCGGTGGTTTTGCGTACGACTTCACTTCAGTAATGTCCTTCTTGTTCAACGCGTCCAAGGCCTGGAAGTTAAAAGTCAAAAAGTAAAAAAGTTTTTTTACTTGTTCATTTAACAAGCAAAAAAAAACTTTCAATCAGGACCAATTAAATTTTTTAGTTAAACACGGAAAAAATTATCATTTATCTCTCATGTAAATGTTGGCATATTTTACATAAAAATAATTATTTTGGAATCGGCCGATTTAAACGCCGCCATTTTACTGCGCTTTCTTAACATGTTACTGTCGTTACGTGGCAGAATTTGGCTCGCAACTTTTGTTTACATGTTTCTTGCGTTCTAATCAATGGTACATGCGTTTTGCAATTTTGAATATCCCGTACATAATTTGGGATTTTTAGTTCAATTAATGCAATCATAAAATTTTGCAACTACCTTTACCCTGGGACTTCATCCGGGTGGAATAAGGTTTTTAAAAATCCTGCACGAACCCTCTGTTTTTTTCTGGATAAAAGGTAGTCTATGTCACTTTTCAAGTTCTCAACTATCCATACAAAAAATCATGTCGATCCGTTGTTCCGTTGCACTTATAATATTATTAAGGTGTTGGCAGACACCTTATTAGGTGGACCGATGATATCCAACGATTCGCAGGGAGTCGGTACATGCAGGCGGCGCAAGACCAAGAAGGCCTGTGGAAGTCTTTGCAAGAGACCTATGTTCAACAGTGGACGTCTATCGGTCGACAAGAAGGCAACCTTAAGGTCAGATTATAGCCTTACTTTAACAGCCTCTTCCAAAGCCGGCATCGCGCTAGCCAGATCCCTCATGGCGGCTTCGGCGAGTTTCTTGCACTGCACCTCCTCTTCCTGCGTCTTCTTGCTCCTCGCTGCAACGCTTCGCTGTTGCTCGTCAGCATTGCGCTGCTGCACGTTGATCACTCCCATGTACTCGATACATTGCTCCGTGTACTCCGCTACTTGCACCTTTTCATTGAATATTTTTTGAAAATAATCTACTATATAAAAATAAGTCGGGTTTTCCTTCCTGACGCTATAACTCCAGAACGCACGAACCGATTTCCACGGTTTTGCATTCGTTGGAAAGGTCTCGGGCTCCGTGAGGTTTATAGCAAAGAAAATTCTATCCACGCGGACGAAGTCGCGGGCATCAGCTAGTTTAATATAAAAAATTGTTCTTAAACAACCGACTTCAAACTCCCACTTTACTACATTTACACACACACTATACAAAGTATATAATTTATTGTTGATATTTTAAAAACCGCTCGACCGATTTCGATGAAATTTATATGGGACCACCTGGGGAGTATACCCTTTCAAACAAAAAAGAATTTCCCAAATCGGTTCAGGCGTCTTCGAGTAATCGGTGTACATACATAAAAAAAAGATTCCGACGAATTGATAACCTCCTCCTTTTTTGAAGTCGGTTAATAATAAGATGCTATATAAAGTCGTAGATAACCACAAATTCAACAACCTAAACTAGCGGCACGCTATGAAGGCCGGTTTGACGTTTGTCCGCTCATGAAGTTCCGTATTAATTGATAACGACTTTGAAGGAAATAATTGTATTACTTTATTGACGATAGTGATGTGCAGAGATTCATAAATTTTATCGAATGTAGTTTTAGGTTTAGGACTCAAAATTTATTTATTAAATTGATTTCTAAAATGTATACAAGTGTAGAAAAATCAGTTTGCACCATTTAAGGGGTGAATGTACTTGTGAATATGAACAATTTTCAAAATGCAATGCTAAAATTATTAGAAGAAGCTTGTGAACATGTGACTAAAGGAGACTGGGAAAAGGTTGTGAATAGAACTGTTAAATTAATAAGGGAAGATTATGAAAGAGATGTGAAAATAGATAATATTATAGAAAACGAACATATAATTATTAATGTAGGTGATGATAGCAGTGACGACAGTGAAAATAGTAGTATGGACGAATCTGATTAATTATGGCCTTTTGTGGCACCTTTTTTGGTATCTTTTGTATTCATATGTTTCTTGTGTGCATATAAAGTATGTATATTCATTTTCATTCAAATATTCAGTTCGTTCAAATAAATTAAATAAACATATACATTTTTGTTTTATTAAACCTATTTAATCAGGTACAAAAACAAAACTTAATTGTTTTTTGTTCGAGAATAAATTGACATTCCACATCACTATTGTAATGTGTCAAACCGGCCATCATAGCGTGCCGCTAGTGTAGACTAAAAAAATTTAGACTTATTTCTGATATTCTATAAAGTTTTTAAAGTCTTGCGGGCTCTTTTTAGCGGAACTTGCTTTCCAATTCGGTAGTCTTATACGTATTCGTCATGAAATCCATTGATCTATGTCTATAGGCCTACATGATATTATGTATTTTAATGTTATGCACAACAGAAATAGCATCATAAGTCGCAGAATCAATTCGTTACACTACTCCAAAAAGTTAACGGATTGAGTTAACTTTGGGATTGATTGGGAAGGCAGGCAACCGTTCCAATCAACGTTGGAAAATGTACAAAATTATGGCAAATAATAAATTTTCAATTACCTGTGCAACAGCGAGTTCTTCTGACATTTGCCCCACGAGTTTGGTGGTCTCCTCCACCTTGCCCAAACCGTTCCTCAGCTTGTTAGCCTGCAGCGCTATTTCAATCCTCTTCATCTTTAGCATCCTGAAACGATAAGATTTCATCGTAGTCCTTACTAATATTATGGGCAAGTGTAATAAAATTCTAATCTGAACGCGACCGTAAAGTTATGCCTATGGTTGACAGTTCGCGTTCAAATTAGGCGCTCTTGCCGAAACGTCTTAATCCAGAGTTAGCAGCTAACTCTGGGTTAAAAGGACAGATTTGACAGATTGCGTATACAGCTTCTGTCATAATTACAAATTTATTCCTGGGTTAAGTAACTCGGCGTCTCTGCAAGCGGGCCTTAGGAGGTTTAGGGTTGCTAGTTTAGACGGAATTCATTGTGTCCACAGGTACAAGCATCCATAGGTACAGCTCTTGCCCCTATACATGCAAAAGTGTCCTTCACACACTCAGTTACGAATCTGCGTGATTCTTTGCAGTAGTTGAGGACTTGGAAAGTGACATATAGGCTTTCTATGCCGGAAAATCAAAAAGTTCCTATACTCTGTGCGGTGTAGCATGGTACGGGAGACAGGCTTAATCCATTTTGTAACAAATTCAAATTACGAAAACTGATTTCCTGAAAAAGAAGATTTGAACTTGAACCTCATGATAATAATATGGTACAAAATAAGTTACGCTTTATAGCCTGTCTCCCGAACCATGGTATACCGCACAGAATATAATACTTTTAATAAATTTAGTTTTAGCATCAGCAAGTTTATGTATACACGGTTTAACCACTAACTCCTTATATCCAGACACCAGCTCGAGATAATTGGTGGGCGTCACGTAGTTGGTCCTGCGCATCTCGCGCCACATCTTGACGGAGTACTGCCCGACCGACGAGTGTATCAGCGACATTATGGACGCCACGGACGCTCGCAAGATGTCCTCCCGACTCTCTACGAGGGATTCTTTTCTACGAACCTATAAAAAGGCAGGATTGATGAAACATTGGATTGGATTTAAACCCAACAACACTGAAAATCTACAGTGATATTGACTTGATGTTGCATCCAGAACAGCTTAGTTTGTCCTTCAATCAAACCACAACAGAGCTACGGGTGGACATGTTTTTTGCATGGGTATAGTTGAGGACCTGGGAAGTGACATAGGCTACTTTTTATCCGACAAAAACAAAGAGTTCCCGTGTGATTTTAAAAACCCAACTCTAATCTTTAATAAATTTTTGTTTGGGACACCATAGAGAATAAATTTTTCCATTTTCATACCCGTTAATTTAGTTTTGCAAGCAGCAAGTAGTTTGGCAAGCAGTGATAGCCTAGTGGTTACGACAGTGGTCTCCTATTCGGGGGGGTCGCAGGTTCGAACCCGGGTACGATGTAAGGTACCTCTGACTTTTCGAAGTTAAGTGCGTTTAAGCAATTGAATATCACGTGTTTTAACGGTGAAGAAAAACATCGTGAGGAAACATGCACACCAGAGAGTTCTCCATAATGTTCTCAAAGGTGTTTGAAGTCCGCCAATTGGGCCAGCGTGGTGAACTATTACCTATAACCCTTCTCTGAGAGGAGACCTCGCTTAGTAGTGAGCCGATGATGGGTTGATAATGATGATGATGATGAATTTAGTTTTATCAAATAAGAACCATTAAAAACTCACTCTCGGTCCAGTAATGGAGGCAAGCAGCTCCACGCCCTCGAGAAATTTGTAAGCGACCTCTAGCAGTGCTTCGCGTGGCCACTCCAGGAACCAGTTGGTGGTTGTCGCGTTTATGAGGGCCGGGTATTGCCGGATTCGATTCCTGTATGCGTGTTACAACTTGGTAACTATAATACGTTTATTGCCCAGGTTACTACCAATCCTACTACCAGTTATAATTATATTTTAGATTAGCTTCCTACTACTGTAGTAGTAAGTTGTCAGAAGGGAAATGAAAAAATCCTGTGTACTATAACGTGATTCGAAACCTACGTTCATCTAATACTATAAATGGGAAAGCGTCATCTGTATTATTATTACCTTTCCGTTAAACCGCTGCCCGTGGAGTTGTCTAAAATCTTACTAATATTATAAAATGCGAACGTGTTTGTTTATTTGTTTGTCCTTCAATCACGCCGCAACAGAGCTACTAATCGACGTGATTTTTTGCCTGCTAGATGAGGACTTGGAGAGTGACATAGGCTACTTTTACCCCAGAAAACCAACGAGTTCCCGAGGGATTATAAAAAGTAAATCCACGCGGACGAAGTCGCAGTCATCAGCTAGTGATTACCAAAGTGTGACGATCGCAATCACCTCTGATTGGTCGATAATCTCTCACAACTTCTTGCAACAATAAGCTAAAATGCATTATTGCAGCAAGGATCCAGTAAACTCAGGCAATCACCACAAAGAAGACTGTACCAATAACGATTGATGTAGTTTTTCCGCAATCGAGTGGTGTGAAGCTTATGATTACAATATGATTGGACATTTGATGAATTACACCTTCCGGGAATTGGACCTAGCGGGCAGATTAAACATTCGGGGAATAGGATGCAACGGACCTTCTATTGACCTGTCACCTGCACCATGCTACAACGAAAATGCTGCTCACAGTATCGGAACCTAACACGATATAATAGACACGAATTCTAGATTTAATATGAGTCCAATAAATACCTAAATTCGTCACCAATCGGGCTAAAGCACAGTACGATATGCATGTTTGCCCGCACTCGATCCACGAGGAATAGATACACCATCTCATTGGTCTGCATAAGATTTGCGGCCTTCATAGGCTTTTCCAATGCTGATTTTATCTAAAATCAAATGTTTAACTCAATTAAATACAGTTTTTACATCTACGTACGATTAACCAACGAGTTAATTCGATGTTGTGACAGACTGTCAATAAAAAAACTACACGTTACTTGCCGATGGTGAAATTGGCGCCTAGTTAAAAAAACCAATATCCTTTAACTGAGTTTTTGACAGGCAGAAAAAGGAGTTCCTTTTTTATGGAAAACTCTTCTTTTCCTTACTTTTATAAACTATTTTCAAAGTTCTTTTCGTTTTTGCTTGAAAATATTTCTTCTTTGTCAACCGATAAACGTCTTTTGAACAAAGGTCTCTTGCATCCGCCGCATCTTGCGTCTTGCATTGTCGGTCCGCCTAGTGGGAGGTCTGCCAACACCTCGCTTCCCGGTGCGGGGTCGCCATTCCAGCACCTTGGGAAACACCTGAAAATATTATTATAAGAACAGCTGTGACATACGTCCTCAAATTCATCAGCCTTGTACAAGTTAGTGACTTCGCCGCTGCTGAGCAAGTTGTTGACGATCTCTGTAAACGTCTCCTCGACTATTTGCGTGTCGCAGAATATGAATGTAGTCTTCTTGGCGTCCACTCCGCAACTTGTGTACAATGTCTATAAACAAAAAAGTGCGTGAGTGTTGTGAAACACTCGGTTTGAATGAAGTTCCTTTTAATAAGAAATTAATAATAAAAATAAATAAAATAAAAAATTATAATCTGAAGTCAGGATTCGAACCCCTGAACCAATACTTTCACTTCTTCATTTAGCCACTATGCCACCAAAGCTATGACGGAAGGTGTTTAATAAACGAAGGTCGTGACGGAAAACTTCTTATAAATTTTTTCGCTTAGCCTCCATCCGCCAATTCCGTTCTGTCCGATAAGGAACTTCGGTCCAAAAAAGTCATATTTAAGTCAAGTGAACCAGGGTTGAGATCTATAGATCGGACTCTGGTTCTGGTCAAGACTCGAGTTAAAATGAGACACAAATATGTCCTGACATCGACGACACAAGGACGACAATCGACGTTTTAACTCAGCCTTGAGTCTGAGCTGAGTGAGAGTGCTATCTATAGATTTCACGCTAAGACTACGAACACAGTAGCCACAGCGATCAGTCTCAAAGAGTACAAGGGTGTAACTACGCCTCAAGGAAGTCCGAAAGTCATTTGTAGAAATGGGCGTGACGTTCTATGACTTTCCACAGTCAATTTTAAACTTGCCTATACAAGTTTAAAAACTGTATTAAAAGTATGTTCATGAAAAAGCATATTTTACAATTTTGGCAATGGTATAAATATTAAACAAGAGTGGATTTGGCTCGTTCCAGCATTGCTTGAGACGGCAATTGATCATGTACAAAAAAATATTCTTTAAAGAGATACTGCCGAATTTTTTGCTGGTTCTTCTCGTTTGAAACGGTATTCTGAACCAGTGGTAGATTCACACTCCAACCTTTAAATCAATTTTGAGAAGTAAAACGATTAAGGATAATTAACGAAACATTGCTGTATACACCGGCTGTATAGTTAAAGGATTGCGCAAATCACTCGAAATTTAATTGTAGTACCTATAATATAGAAACTTCAAGGAGAGTGCGTTTATTTAACGTATAGGTGTACACAAGGGTAAAAGAAAGTTATATATACCTTAAGATCCTCACGAAAGTCCTTAATTCCATACGTCTTCGTAACTACAACTTGGTAAGAGTTGCATTCGCAGATGTAAGACGCCACTCGCGTCAAACTTTGCCTCCCAGAACCACCTTAAATTATTCTAAAGGAATTAGATAATGGAGCGGACCAGTGGCTTCGACCTCCCTTGTGGAAGGGTCACAGCAAAAAAACTTGCTATTTCGCCTAGGATGTCACCCATTGGTGTTGCGACCTCAAACTTTTCAGAGTTTAAATGCCCGTTTAAAGGCCAATTTTACCAACGTCGAGTGATGCTTAACCGAGGAATAAATGAGGTGCTCTGATAGTTTTTGTATTGAAAATCTGCCAAAATATGAAAACGCTCGGATAAGACTTATTTATTTAGAATTAATTAAAAAACACTTGTTTAAATGGTGAAGGAAAAAATTGTGAGGAAAACCTGCTTGCCTGAGAATTCTTGATAGCGTTCTCAAAGGGGCATGAAATCTCAAGTCTGCCAACAAAGTCGACTATGGCCAAAACCTTATATTGCAATAAGTTCAGATGATGAAATACATCAACTCACCAATGCCAACACACAACATGTGTCCCCTCGGTTGCGATATAACCCTGACGATACGAACAATATGCTCGATCGCGTCTTTGAACAAGACCAAATCCATTTTGACTACTCCCGGACAACTGTTGTATTCTTCCATCTGATTGGCGATGTACCTTAAGTTAAAAAGATATTGATGAGACAACATTCTATAAACAGAACTTTTCAAGCATATTGACGAAAGTAACAACAACACTTATTAAAATTTACTATACAAAGAAAATCCACTTCGTGATAAAAATACAATTTTTTTGAACAAGGCGATTTTCTTGTCTGCTACACCTTGAGGGGAGACAAAGAGTCGGCCCTTATACTTTATTGACTTCAAACATCTGAGGAATACCCCTCAAATTTTTAGAAGACCAAAATAAATTCCCGGGTAAAATCTTTCTTTTCTTTTGTATTTTGTCTAATATATAAAATTCTCATGTCGCGGTGTTTGTTAACAAACTCCTCCGAAACGGCTAGACCGATTTTTGTGAAATTTTGTGTGCATATCGGGTAGGTATGAAAATCGGCCAACATCTATTTTTCATACCCCTAAATGATGGGACCCCTAAATATTTTTGTTGGCGGTACGAAGTTCGCTGGGTCAGCTAGTAAGAATATAAAAACAAGTAAAGGAGCCTAAACTCGATGCGGTTACGACGTTTTACCACAGAGTTTTCATAGCCACCTTCCGCCTCTACCATCAGATCAGCTCAAGGTCTCAATAATATTGCATTGTCATACGATTTACATCAAGTTAAATAAAGGCTTGTAATATAATTGTCATACAACCAAACCGACTGCGCTAAAGCAATTGCGATTATCGCATTAATTGCTCCAAAGGTTCAAGCTTGGGATATTCTCATACATACTTCCTCAGAGCGGCGGGGTCGTTCAAGTCGTCATACACCTCGAAGGGGTTGAGGAAGTGGCCGAATATCGGCGGACTCTTGGAGGGGCAGAGTGCGTGGAAGGTCAGCTCGAAGTGCTTGCCCAATATCTCGGCTACCTGGTTCATGAACCAGTCGCGATCCCTGCAAATAACCTTCATGGTTACTACTACAGACTCATACTCATTCTCTTACACCTAGACTTAGTAGATTATACAAGGAATATTCACTTAAGGATAACTCCATTGATTTGTTCAGTGACAAATTATCTAAATTTAAAATACTAACTGCCGCACTCAGAGTCATTCATTAAATTATGATGAATTAATCATTGACTTGTGACTTGCCGCATACAGCCGCATGTATTAAATTATATTATTTAATGATAAATTAATTAATTTTCATTAAATCTATTACTGAATTGTGATTAATGTACAAATGAAGCGTTAACTTCTGAGAATGAAACTTTTTAAAATCCAAGATTAAATCGTTAAGTAACGATTAGCGAGTCTTGAGTACGGCAGTAAGATTATCATAGTTACTTCTTTTTTCTCTCTATAGATTCTATTCCCACATTTGTCTAAGCTCTGTTAGATGTGTAAGACTTTCTATTTTAATGCATGATGTAACTACCTGTAAATCAGGTTCCATGACTGTTCACCACTTTAGCCAGTAACTATATTTAATTCAATATTGTCATGTATGTATGTTGGTAGTTCAGAATTAAATAAATAAATAAATAAATACAGACTACTGGAGTTCTTCTTCTACTAGCTTTCTTAAGCCTTCTACTAACTAAAGCTCTGGCTACACGCTCCGTTTCGCCTTGCTCAAGCTGCGCTTTTGGACGCGGGATACAGTCTTACCATCCATACGCATGCGCTTAACTGCGTAAACAGTCTTGTGCAGATAAGCGCTCAGGTAGGACGGATAGTGTAGACGGTACTTAAACCAGCCTTCCGTTTGATGTGCCGTCAAGCGATTTAACGTTCCGGCGCGATGGGGTGTTGAAACCGATCAGGTTTATGGGTTTTTTTGATAGACCCGCTGCCGTCTAGGGTTGCATCGTCTCTTACCAGCAGTTGAGATCGCAGGCAGTCAAGGACTATCACGTCATAAATAAAAAAAATCAGTGGCCCTTCTCGTGAGTGACTTCGCAGGTACTATTACCTAACTTTCATAGTCCGATACTTCCAACACGTAAGAGAGATTGGATGTGGGACTGACGGCTTTATGTGCTCTCCAAAGTACGGAGTGCATATTTTAGTGTATACGTGCCAATATGAATGGTAAAAGATGGTGGACATGAGACATGTACTGTAGTAATATGTTTCTAGGCGTATTTACTCACATACAAAAACGATTCATAAGATTCATAAAAGCTTTGAATAAAATAGAGGCTCAAAAGACAAAAATCTGCTTACTTTTCTTCGGTCAGGCGATCGCCAAAAACTCGGAAGCACTCATGGATCCAGAGTCTAAGAAAACGTGGCTTCGTGTTCTGATAATCCTTATTACTCCTCAGGAGGCCCTTAAATATGACAAAATTAATTAGAACATGTCGGCTGGCTGAAACTCTGAAAAGTCTATAAATTGTTAAGAGCGCCTTTGAGCGTCAAACGTTTGGTAGAAACACCAAAACACGTCCAAAACCCAAAATAGTCTTAAATTTTGGGATACTTATCAGTATTCGATGGATTATCTATTCGGTGGTAACTGGTAATCTAGTTTGAACTGATTTAGGATAAAGCTTAGACTTTCTCTATAGGTAAATAAGAAACCTAGAAGAATAAGTTGTAAGAAACCTAGAAGAATAAGTTGAATATAATTTACCTGAAAAATTTTGGAAATATCCCTCAAATTGAACAGGTAGTGCATTTTGCTGGGCGTCGGCAGCAACTTCGCTACTATATTGTTGAACATGTCAATAGTTGCAAGCAAAACTATTTTTCCTGTAATGTAACAAAGTGAAAATGGAATGCCATTTTTAATAGTGCCCGAATAATGTAGCTGGTTATTTTCTATTAGGTCAGTCTCCTGCCATTGAAGAAAAATGTTACATTTTCTAGTCAAAAAGGTGCTTTGAACCTTACGCTAAAGCTAAACGCTGTTTGGTTGTCGACGACGTCGTGGTCAATAAAACTTTCCTGTATCTGGAATAGCCGATGTGTTTACTGATCCATTTCGATTGACTCAAGTAAGCCAAAATTAACGTAGACCAAACCACCAACTTTATTTGCGACCAAAAATACGCCATCCATATATTGTGAAAGTGATACACCAGCATTAATTACTTGGTAGTACAAAGTTGTATTTGCTGGCATGCTACGTTCACAATGTCCACAAAATTGTACACTTTACTTTGTTAAATAGCTACGCTCATTAAATTAAAAGAGGCATATATCCAACAGTGAATGCAGTCTGGCTGGTGATGATGATGAAGATATATAGGTTGAAATAAATATATAAATATACTAGCTGACCCAGCGAACTTCGTACCGCCAACAAGAATATTTAGGGGTGGGTTACCCTTATCATTTAGGGGTATGAAAAATAGATGTTGGCCTCAGACCTACCCGATATGCACACAAAATTTCATAAATATCGGTCCAGCCGTTTCGGAGGAGTTTGGTAACAAACACCGCGACACGAGAATTTTATATATTAGAAGATGTATAGAATGCTTGAAAATTCTAACCAACTGTTTTCGTCTCCTCGTCAAACTCCTGCAAATGTTGGGAGAGCATGGTGCCAAAGATCTTCACGAGTTGCTGCTGCGTGGGCGGCGGCAGGAAGAAGGCGTGGAAGCACGACAGCAGGCGCGGCGGTAGCGGCGAGCGCGCGCCGCCCGGCGGGCCTGCCGCGCCGCACAGCACCATGTCCTGCAGTCGCGGTACACCATTTTGTGTATTATTTAAAAAAGTAAAAACAAAACATAAACATATTTTATTTCAAACAGTAACTTGTCCATTGGTAGGTTGATACCTACCAATGAACAAGTTACAATTATTTATTACAGTAATAATAGTTTAAAAAACTAAAAAAATACGCTTTTATAGATACCCGAACTAAAAAGTAGAAAATAATTTTCGATAAGTTTAAAATAAGAATAGAGTGAACAACAAAATAATGTATTTTATCGTAGAAAAGCGTGGGTTGCTTTGTCAAATATTTTCATGATGTCGCTAATTTTACAAATATTCACCAAAATATTAAAATATTTACAACAATATTGACATCCATATATACTCCCATCCTCTTACTGAAAATTACTTACCTTAACATTCTTCCGCCACTGCTTCTGCCTGTCGAACCAGTAGCCATAGTCGTACCACAACCGGACCAGCTCTAGTGGAGGCTGCGAACCGTACTCGTCGCGGACTGGCATGTTTATATCGTCCATGAACGCTATCATCTTTTTGCCTGTGTATCAATAAAACAAAACATCATTCAATTAATCCATTCAAAGTTTACTTAAGTATTCTCAGATGATCGGTTTCAATACCGATGGAACTTTTCGTGTTAGATTGTATTCCTGGTTCCATCACCGTTGAAAAACAGTTTTCAACAAGTTGCTCCAAGTGAATCTCACCATTGAGTTCTGGCAATCTTACGTGAGAAGACGCTAAGGTCTGAATCAGATGTATGCCCCAACGCGACAATCCTCTAGCATCATGAGATTTATAAATGATGGTTATGACCCTCAAAGAGTCCAAATATGCCATAAAGAAAAATTTCACAACCATTTACCTCCCGCAGGCACATAATTTCCTTTGGTCCTCTTTTCAAGCCTTGCTTCGATTATATCTTGAACATTAGCAGCCGTAGTTTGGGCAGACATATTTATGACTTGAGTGCTGTACCTGATATGGCAAAATGGAAATCTTTCAGTAATGCTTTATTAGAAATCGTTTATTCAATTATCCATCATGGTAGCTGTTTCCCTACTTCCTATGACCCAACTAAACGTCAACAGGGAATCTCTCCTCATTAAATTCTGGTATCGGTCAGATACCTTGTCACCACAAACTTTTTAGCTTTCCTGAATGAGTTGAAATGAGTCCCGTCGTGACCACGTTCCATGCAACTGGATCGAAATTTCGACAGTTCCAACAGAAACATCGTGACACATACCCGTTTAGCACAACTAACCGCTCGAACCAACTCGGCTTACATAAAACAATTTTATCATTAAAAAACCTTTCAGAGTGAAATAAGTGAGCATACCTCTCAGGATCAAGGCTGGCAAGGGTTCCTTGAAGCAGGAAGGTCTTTCCAGTGCCAGTTGAGCCACCAACCAGTACACCATGGCCCGCACGCACTGCATCTAATGCGACCATTTGCACGCGGATAAACTCCACAGTAGGGACCAGGATAGTGTGGAAACCCAAGCTATAGAAAATAAGAAAGCTGGAGTATTGTCCCTCTTTATTTAATGCCGTAGATACAAATAGAGCATATTGAACTGCCTATATTTTTTATGTATTCGACTTTTATATTCAGCTGCCCACAAAATGGTGTAAAAATTTGTTACATCGACATAGCCAAATATGTATCGCTTTCAAGTTTTTAAAATTACAACTTCCTAGTTTCTCGCCGGCTCTTCTTAATAGTATCAGGTTTCCAAACCAGAGCGATAAACTCAACTTATTGAGATACACAGGTTGGCATGAAATAAGTTTTGTTTTATTGTTCAAGAAAAAACCAATTTTATAATTACAAACTTTGAAACTTGAGGGTTAAGGGAGGATGGCGAAATACGAGGGAGGATGTGTGTAAATCTGAATGAACAAAAGCGTTCTCACTTAGGATTATATCTCCAATTGTCTGGCAACTTCTCCTCCCAGGATTTGAACTGCCTCAGTCGTTCGTCGACGAAGTAATCGTAAACCGTGTCCTTGAGAGGGAAAATGCCTTCGTGTTCGCGCACCCAGTTGTCGAGTTTGCGACGGGACTCTTCCTCCAGGGTCGCGCAAACCGACCAGATCATTCTGTGAAGTTACAATGCATCACAGATCTGCAGAAACAAGACTGTGTTATTTTAAATTTTTATCAAAATGTTTACTTATTTTTTTAAATACCGGCCGAATAATTTAATTTTGGGGCCTAAAGAGTGTTGACATTAGAGCCAGATAATATTCAACACCGTAACTAGTGTAGTTATGTAACTACTTTCAATTACTAGTTTTATGCAACCTGTTACATTTTTGCTATATATTTTGCTATGTATTTTGGTTGCCTCGGAAGTAGTTCTTTGGCTAAATAGTATAATAAGGGTTTTTAAGCTATTGCATAGCTTTTATTGCGGGCTTTGAACTAGGACAAACAGTTTGAGCGCGGCGACCGAATCAAGAAATTCCGTAACGAAAATAAATCTAACACCGTCGTTCAGTAAGCGTTCAACATTTTAGAGATTCACAAGTAGCTCTGTTTGGCGCAGTGGGCGAGCGGCCGCTT
Source organism: Oeneis ivallda (assembly GCA_029955525.1). Taxonomy (NCBI): domain Eukaryota; kingdom Metazoa; phylum Arthropoda; class Insecta; order Lepidoptera; family Nymphalidae; genus Oeneis; species Oeneis ivallda. Next base: position 2,030,283 of record JARPMR010000010.1, read on the forward strand.
TCTTTACGGTGTCGTAGGTTCGAATCTCACTCGCGAAGTAGTGACAGTGCGCTTTTCTTGTTTGTTTGGTTTTTAATTATTTTTTTGCATAATTTTTATTATGCAAAAAAAATATTGCATAAATATTATAATTACATAAGTTGATAAAAAATGCTATGCAATAGCTTTACCGCGGCAGTCCCCGAGTGCCACTTAATTTTTTTGTATGTACCTACCTATTGTGTAATTAAGTAATTAAAGTTCGGCCGTTCAGAGAATGCGTTCCTGACACCTATCAGTTTAGATTTAGAAAAATATTGTTTACCAAGTTATTTGACACTCAGTTTGGCACAAAATTATAACATTAATTGTATTGATATAATAATGTTGTTATAATGCTCATCAATTGTTAAAACGGTAAACAACCAGCAATAATATTTTTATCGTAACTGCAACGCCATTACAAAGTTACGTCGTCAGTTCAATCGCGAGGTGTCAGGAACGCATTCTCTGAACGGCCGTAGTTTAGTATGTAATTAAGGTAGGTGCTGGGCGCGGGACGGCATTGAGGCCAAACCTCTGTGGTCTCGAATATGTTTATGAAAATATACTTGTTTTGAACTGTAAATAAATGAAAAAAAGAAAACATCTTTTAAGGATACATTTAAGTTTTAGATCGAAAACTATAAGTTTTCGATCTAAAACTAAACACCCCATAATATAATGAAGCTCCTATGAAATGAGAGATGCCATAATTATTAAAAAAATTGTTAGTGTTATTACACTAAACATAGCATGTGTATTTATGCTGGATCATGCGTCAAGCTCGTGAACGGCTGCCACCGGCGAGAATGGGGCTGCTTTCTGTCTGCCCGTCTTAATATGTATTGAATCGTAGTACGCGATTTTGGAACTTCCCCTCATTGTGGAAATATTCTCTTCTATTCTAACAAGTTGCATGGGATAAATCGGCTTGGCATCCAGCTGCCCACAACATAGTATAAAAAACTTATTATCACGTAAAACAGCTACATAATAATATTGAAAAATGATTATATTGAAAAGAACAACTGCTGAGTTTCTTGCCGGCTCTTCTCAGCAGAATCCGCTTACCGAACCGGTGGTAGAGTCATGACGTGTCTTAAGAGCCACAGGTTGGCCTACGTGAAATAAATAATTTTGAATTTGAATTTGAATTTACGGATGGTCTCCTAAAGGTGTTTGATTTTGAGGTTGGATGGCCCATTATGATGTAACACTCACGCGAAAAGGAATCTCATCTTGGAGAAGTTCTCATTATCTTCCTGGTCGGGCAGCGGCGGCAGCGGCGCGGGCAGCAGGCCCAGCAAGCGGCACATGGACCGCACTCCCGTCAGCTCCTGACCCCGCACGCTCTGACCCTCCACCAGGTGCAAGCGCTTTAGCTCCAGCACAGGGGTCAGGATGTTTAGGAAATGGCGACGCAACTGGAAAAGATTTTCCATTCACTGATTTGCGTGACTGGACTGGCTGTCCCTTTACAAATGACTGAATCATCATCATCTTCCTTCTCAGTGTCCCACGTCATGTGGGGTTGGGACATGTCTTGTAAGCCATGTTGTAAGTGGTTCGGCTTGACATTTTACGACCGGCCGCCTGTCTGACTTCATCATTCAGTCATACAAATGACGATGAATGAAGTTAAGAAATTAAAAATCACAAGCTCCAACGGTTACAACCCGCCACCTCCCATGGCCCCTCCAATCTCGCGGTTATATGGGCCGAAACACTGGGAGGGCGCCCGGTACTTGCTCTTCGCGTGTTCCCGGTGCGCCTTCTTCATTAACGTTCATTCAATCATTCTTCATCAAGCTCTAACGGTTAAGGAAAACATCGCGAGGAAACCTGCACGCCTGAGGGTTCTCCATATGGTTCTTAAAGGTGTGTGAAGTCTGCCAATTCGCATTGGGCCAGTGTGGTGGATTATGGCCTATAACCCTTCTCTGAGAGGAGACCTGCGCTCAGTAGTTAGCCGTTGATGGGTCGCTGCTGATGACAATGATACAAATAACAGCTTAATTTTATGGATCAATTTGAAGCACCACATTTGACGTATGCGAGTGCCATAGATTTTCAAATTCCTCGGGAACCCTTTGTTTTCCCTAAAACATTAGCAGGATAAAAAGCAGCCTATGTCATAAAACTCTCCAGGTCCTCAACTATACCCATGCAAAAAATCACGTCAATCCGTAGATCCGTTGCAGGGTGATTGAAGACCAAACCAATAATCAAACACACTTTCACATTTCTAATATTAGAAGATAGTTTCCGCAGCGTACGCGATAGGATGTTTCGGCGTAGGATGTTATTTTATTTGTTTTATTGCATATTTTAACATGGAAAAGTAGTTATTGTGACATAACTGTAATAGTTTTTTGTAGATATTTGATGTCTTCTATAAAACTGTAGTACATCACTTCGCTCTATTGTGAATAGTTTTCGCAGCGTACGGGATATAAGGATTTTTTATTATTTTTTCACACCTTGGGTTACATTATCGAAGTTTACATACGGATCCCTAACTTTTTTGAAAATACTCCTGTAATATATGACCTGTGTTCATCAGAGATAATGTAAGATTTAATGGTGAAAAAATTTTTCAAATCGGTCCAGTAGTTTCGGAGCCTATTCAATTCAAACTAACAATCTTTCCTCTTCATAATATTAGTGTAGAAGACACTACAATTTGGAATGAAAAAAAATAATTTAAGTGGCACTCGGGGACTGCCGCAGTAAAGCTATAGCATAGCCTTTTTTATCAACTTATGCAATTATAATATTTATGCATAATAAAAATTATGCAAAAAAATAATTAAAAAACAAACAAACAAGAAAAGCGCACTGTCACTACTTCGCGAGTGAGATTCGAACCTGCGACATCTAAAGAAAGCGGCCGCTCACCCACTGCGCCAAACAGAGCTAAATGTGAACCTCTAAAATGTTGAACGCTTACTGAACGACGGTGTTAGGTTTTTTTAGTTACGGAATTTCTTGATTCGGTCGCCGCGCTCAAACTGTTTGTCCTAGTTCAAAGCCCGCGAAAAGCTATGCAATCTATACATATAATAAAACTGTAACTGGAAGATTTCTGTACATTTAATATATTTTGAAAATTTTAATTGCGGGATGCTTTAGTATCGATACTGAGCCCAAAACAGATTTTTATTTAATTTTTGTCTGTTTGTCTGTTTGTCCTTCTTTCACGTAAAAACTACCGCACAGATTTCTACAAAATTTTATACCGTGGTAGCTACTCGGGTCAACATCTAGGCTACTTTTTATCCCGGAAAATCAAGGAGTTCCCGAGGGAGTTTAAAAACTAAATCCACGCGGACAAAGTCGCGGGCATCAGCTAGTAGCTTAATAAAAAATCTTCTTACACTTTCCCTGTACTCGGTGTCAATGATGGACTCCAGCCAGGAGTTGACGTAGGGCCACCAGCCCCAGTCCTTGTAATCGTTATACACGATGCCGTTCCGAGACACCGTGGCCGGCGACGCCACAGCCAGGTCCAGGGTTTCTATCAGCAGGGACACCTGACAAATGTTATACCCACCGTGTTTAAACGACTTCAAAAAAGGAGGTGGTCCTTAAGGGATAAATATCTGCCCGTCTGAACATTAACTGAATTGTAGTACGCTGGAATTTCCCCTCATTGTGGAAATATTATATTCCATTCTAACAAAGTTGCATCGGGTTAAATCGGCTTGGCATCCAGCTGCCCACAGGATAGTATAAAAACTTATTACAATGTAATAGGTACATAATAATGTTGTAAAATGATTATTTTGAAAAGAGCAACTGCTGAGTTTCTTGCCGGCTCTTCTCAGCAGAATCTGCTTTCCGAACCGTTGGTAGAGTCATGACGTGTCATAAGAGCCGCAGGTTGGCCTAAATAATTTTGAATTTGAATTGGAATAAAAATAAAGTCATATCTCCTCAGAGATTAGCCACCTGCGCAGGAGATTTTATAGTGCACATGTGTGCGCGCAAACACACTCTTCATTCCGTCACTCTCATAGTCCGATGGGATGGAAATCGGACACGACCGGAGATATATCAGGGCAGGACCGACGGCTTTGCGTGCTCTCGGAGGCACGGGGGTGATACCTACACCACGAACTTCCTAACTCCGGACTAGAACTGAGAATTTCCGGATATCCGGAAATCCTAATAAATTTTATTAGGAAAGTTTCTCGCAGGGATACTCCAAGCTATATAGCTGTTATATTTTCGCCCGCTGAGTGACCCTGAGCCATCTTATGGGGCACATAGTTCGAAGAGCTGATGGTCGTTGTGGTCTTAATCTACTGGGATAGCGACTCTATCCGTTAAATAACATTTTTACGAACTAAAAATAATTATAATATAACCTGTGCAGGCATGGAAATGCGTTCGCTGTTGACCAGTGTTAGCAGTTTATTATCATCCATCACAGAATTGAGATTCTCTATCCAAACAGCATCCACGGGACCGTCGAAGATGATCCATTTCTGATCGGGGGATTCATCTAAAAATATTTTTACATGAAGCTTGTAAAAATATAAAAGTATTTAACTTGTTATGTATGTATGTTTTTACAAGCTTTTATTTAACTTGCAATGTTTGTTTGGGTCAAATCTTGCAAGATGAATTAGACCCACTTCCCAGTTTCTGATCGAGCTGAAATTTTGCATGTATGTGTAAATCGACTGACAATGCAATATTATTGTGACATGGAGCTGATCTGATGATGGAGACGGAAGATAGCTTAGCTATCGGAACTCTGTAATAAAACGAGGTAACCCCATCGAGTTTGGGCTCGTTTAATTCGTCATAACAAGTACTCTGATCATGATATCCAGAGTCTAATGATGTAGCTACTAAAAGCTTGCATTTAAAATTTTTTTTTTTTATTTGCACTTGTTTTAGGTCCAAGATGATTAAGGGCCAATTTCACCAACGTAAAATGAGTCTTATCCGAGCGTAAATTTGATATTTTGAGAGTATTTTCAATACAAAACTGTCAGAACGCCCAATTTATTCCACAGTAAAACGTCACTCAACGTTGGTGAAATCGGCCATTAGAACCAAATGGTTATAAAATACGGTAATAAAAATATGGCTAAAATATTCGTAATTTTATTGTCAAAGATATTAATTGCCCACATTATGTCAAAAATAAGTCAGGTTTTTACAATCATTGAAAATATTAGAATGTGCGAGAGAGAGGGATGAGAAATGTAATAAGTCCCCTTAAAAAAGACGTCCATAATAATTGTTATGGGCACCTTCAAATCGAATATAAAATCCTAAGAAAGAAAATTGACATTGTTTGAGGTTGCTAAAAACCTATCGTTCCCTCAAATATGTTTGAGTGAAGCAACGGCTGGGTCATGCGTCATGCTCGTGAACGGGTTCTACTGGCGGGAATGGGGCTACTTTATCTGCCCATCTTGAGATATATTGCATTGTTAGTACTTGTTAAGTATGCGTTTTTGGAACTTCCCTCATCGTGGAAACACTGCATACATAGCATGGTATTTATTGTATTGTAAACTTGTTTTGAAAAGAGCAACCGCCGAGTTTCTTGCTGGTTCTTAACGGCAGGAAGGGCGTTCCGAACCAGTGGTAGAGTCAGACGATTCAAAAGCTTGCACTTCAAAATGTAAAAAGTTTATTTGAATAAAAAATATTTCTATTCTATTCTGTTCTATCAAAATGGCGTATCCTGACAACTAACCTTGGCAAGTGGTCCTCATAATGGAGGAAAGCACCCCGTCTTTCCACTCCCCGGTAGCCAGGTTATACTCCCCGTACAGCTCCCCCAGGGTCAACGCCTTGGGGTTCATGGGGTAAGTCTGGACGTTCTCGAAGCCGGGCACCTTTTCGCGGTGGAGCCTGCTGAGGGTCGCAGCCAGCATCTTCCACGAGATCGACTTGGCTGTGTTGGTATCGCCCAGGAGGATGCTCGAGTGGCGAGAATTCTACAATGTTTGGAACATGGTGATTTGAAAGAAAGAAAGGTTTATTTACTTGATCACAATCAAGTAAATAAACTTCTGCCCGAGACTTCATCCGCGTGGAATAGTTACTTTGGGCTAGCGCTAAGTTTAACCCGCGACTTCGTTTACGTAGAAGGTGAAAATATTTTTAAATAATACGTACGTTATGGGGTACGTAATTAATACCTTCGCAAATAAAACATTATTTTAGAACAAATTTGCATAGCATAAAAAGGTTATAGTGAGCCAACCTTAAAAATAGACATATGCTGTCGCGGACTTTTTTTTAGAACTTTTAAAGGGGAACAATTCTGTCATACATGATTTTTGCGAAACTTTAACCGTAAAAAAAGGAAGCTCTCAACAGGAAAAAAAAAACCCCGATTTTGAAACATTCTTCATTGGTGCTCCGTTCCTATTGCTCTTAACGTGATGATATAATATAGCCTATAGCCTTCCTTGATAAATGGGCTATCTAACACTGAAAGAGTTTTTCAAATCAGACCAGTACTTTCTGAGATTAGCGCGTTCAAGCAAACAAAGCATCATGCTGCAGCGCTGATTTTCAATAGGAGTCTTACGTGTGTGCATTGTGCAATCACGGATACATCTGAGTGTTGGCGAGTTACGCTGAGGCCTCGGCGACCACCATTGAATTGAAACTCTTTTGAACTTAACATAAATGATGCTGCATAAAAGCCCTTCTCTGAGAGGAGACCTGCGCTCAGTAGTGAGCCGTTGATGGGTTGCTAATGATGATAATGATGATGATGATGAAAAGTACGGAAATAATGAAGCAAGCAAACACACACATACGCAGGTTCGCATACACGCACGCATACATCCACGAACACATACAAACGCTCGGCACGCACGAAGGCACGCAAATACAGCTCAGGTAATTCAATTGTAAGGCCATATTTCACTATTTCCAAATGTACTTCAACCGACGAATGACGTTTAAAGTTTATTCAATAGTGGCTGACTGACTTTAAGGGCCGCTTGCAGAGACGCCGGGTTAGTTAACCCAGGAATAAATTTGTCATTTTGACAGGAGCTGTATACACAATCTGTCAAATCCTTCCTTTTAACCCAGATTTAAGCTGCTTACTCTGGGTTAAGACGTTTCTGCAAGCGCGCCTAAGTTAGGTACAGATTTGGGTAATAGGAGTCCAATGCAACGTACCTACTACACCGAGCTTTTATATAACAATTTTTTTCTTCTTTCTTGTAAAAAAGTATTTATCATATTCTATACGAACTATCACAAGTATCATCATCATCATCATCATTATTAGCAATCCATCAACGGCTCACTACTGAGCGCAGGTCTCCTCTCAGAGAAGGGTTATAGGCCATAGTCCACCACGCAGGCCCAATGCGAATTGGCGGACTTCACATACCTTCAAGAACATTATGAAGAACTCTCAGGTGTGCAGGTTTCCTCACGATGTTTTCCTTCACCGTTGAAGCAAGTGATATTTAACTGCTTAAACGCACTTGACTCCGAAAAGTCAGAGACCTGTGCGTACCCGGGATCGAACCTGCGACCCCCCGAATAGGAGATCACAGTCCTAAGCACTAGGCTTCACAAGTATATTCTCATCTTACTTTGGTCTCATAGGTCTGTATGACTTTGTGCAGGGCAGCTTTGGTGGGCTGCAGCGTGAGGAGCCTCATCTCGGCGGTGATGGCCGTCTCCAGCATCTCGTAGTCCAGCGTGGGGATGTCCACGTCTGGGAATATGTCGCGCATGATGCCGTCGAACAGGGGCACGTCTTTGGCGGTCAGACGGGCAACGTTCATATCGCGCATGGCTAGAATCACCATCTGGAGCATTCAAAAAAATTTTTTGGTTCAAAATCAAAAATTATTTATTTCATGTAGGCCAACTTGTAGCTCTTATGACAAGTCGAGAATCTACCACCGATTCGGAAAGTTGATTCTGCTAAGAAGAGCCGGCAAGAAACTCAGCAGTTGCTTGTTACAATAATTATATGTATCTTATCTGTCTTGTCAATTAATTTTATGAGGAATCAATAACTTCGAGACCTCCTAAAGCGATTGATGAGGTATTTTAAGTTAGTGGTATCGGATAATTTTTATGGCCGATTTCACCAAAGTAAACCTTTCAACTTAAGGTGCATGTGCAGAGCTCGACTTTCATACATTTTTCTTTTTGATTAATCTTGAAAGATATACATTTTTTATTTTATTTAATTTGTTTTATCATTCCTTTAGGCCTTTTTATAGGCGCAAATACAAATTTCAGGCAAATATTTTCATTATTTATCATTATATTTCAATAAAAAAAGGGGCATCAAAACCTTTCAAATTACGAATGTGTGAGTGTCAATTTACATTTGGTTAATCAATTTTTTGGCGCCATCTACCATGAAAGTTTAAAAACATTGTCAGCGCCATCTTTCAATAAACTGTAAAAGTACTTCGCTGGATATGGGATAGCTAGGAACCTATTAACAACCTATTTTATGAAGGTTCTTAACTAAGAACGAGAATTGAATTTACAATGGGTGTGTTCCGATAAACACTGCGAGCACTGTTCAGTGCTCTTACTGGTGAAAAATTCGTTCCGTTATGGACTGCCAGTACACTGCCGCAGTACCTACCCTAGGGACATCATAAATCGCTACCATTTTTGTACTTTGAGCACTGGCGCTTTCAAGGTAAGGAGCTCTCAATACTTTGACCAAGTGATTAAAAAAATTACAGCGCCTAGAGATTTGAAAAATGGGGATGACAGTATACTGGACTGCGTTCCGTTTTAAACAGTTACCAGTATAGCAAATTAAAAAGGCAAGGCTTCACAGTATACTGAATTGACGTCACAGTATCAGTGGTCATACCCAATAATAGGTATTCACGTAGTCGCAATTCCTAGTTCCATGAGGTATTCACAGTAGTTACAGAGGTGCCATTTTCACGGAATGGTCACATTTATATCGTCGCTGTAGTTGGAAAATTAAATAACTACACTTTTTGCGAAATCGACTTTATTGCATTTTCAGAAAGACCAATTAAAGCCGCATCTTTCTGTAATTCTAATTTTTGATTATCATTATTAATTAAAAAGATATATGAAAATGAATCTTGCAAGGCGCCACATTTGGAAAAATAAATACTGAAAAATTGATACAAAAGTAGCGAGGAAAAAGTAGATAACTTAGCAAAAAATAAATAAGTTCTCTCTTTGCATCACTTCGAGAGTGAATAAAATGCATAAAGTTAGTTATTTAGTTTTCCCTCGACACATATTCTGCTTAACAGGGGCCATGCAGTCCAGAAAAATTAATTAAAATCAGTTATTTAATTTTGCGTGTGTCATGATTGCAATGTAAGGGTACTTTTTAAATTGAAAAGTAAGTAAGTAAGATTCCACTGTCCAGTTTTCAGGCATCATTATTGTCAATATGGTAATGATGGTCCATATATGTCTAACGGGCTTGTCCCGTACTACTGGGCGACCGACAAGGAGGATAATGGAAGGGAAATTAACATTGCTCACGAGTTAATTACAATGGCATAACACCCTTTGCCGATTACAAAAACTTAATAATTTTCGCATAATGAGATTAATACGTATGTTCGATTACAGGCGGTATGCACTATGCATCTATTCCTTCGTCACAAAGCAAAACATTGACGATTTTTAATCCGGAAATGGTTCTGAATAGGGTACTTGGAATTTGTAGCCATCAAGTTCAAGATTATGAGTAAAATAGATTTTGCCCCCGTGATCTCATCCGCATGAAATCAGGTTTAAATTGTGAAACACGTACTTCTTTATTTATAATCGAAAAGCTAAATCCCTGTCTTCATTTTTTATTGAAAGCTCAAATAGCAGGTTTCATTGATGTACTTAACTTGCAAAAATGTTTGACTACCGTAAAAACTTTCACCCCCTAGTTAACCTCCATGGGGATAGAATTTCCAAAAATCCCTACTTAATAGATGCCTACATTATAAAAGGAACCTACTGTCAAAATTTCAAGCTTCTAAATCTAGTGGTTTAGGTTGTGCGTTGATAAATCAGTCAGTCAGTGATGATGACAAGTCTTTTTATAGGTAGAGAGCGTAAGAAGTCGTTTAATAAGTGAGTGGACTACTTAAGCTATCGGATGCTTTCCATTACTACATCTTTGATATCCCATCTACGCACACGAAGCGTTTAAGTCTTCATTTCTCGTTCGCACGACTAGCCTCCGGATATTTCTTCTAAAATCGTGGGTTTCCCGATACTACAAGAGTGAAAAGGCCAATCTTCAAGGCAAACGCGTTTCATCACTTCACTTCAAATCACTTTTCATCAGAGATGATAGTGATCAAGTGAGTACCTATAATGTATCGAATTTGTTTTTGTGAATGTTTTGTTTCCATAGAGTGAATGTATAAGAAAATTCTCATAAGTTACTTTAGCTAATCGGCTAATTGAAAAGCTTAATAAGTTCATAGATACTTGCGAATCGATGAGCATCTTTGAACTTCCTTAAGAGTTTGAGTTAGCCATTTGACAAACGTAACCATTGGTTTTAAACACTCGAATGATCATGATAAGTTGTTATCAAGTCAGATAGAAGAATGAAGGTGTTTCAGTGTTTTTTTTCATTTTATTTTTAAGCTGTTAATAATAAGAAACGTTTTTTGTTGGTTTTACTTTAAAAAAACATTCTATTTTTGATCTAATGAGACACATGTATAGGATTTTCAAAGTTGAATAAGTAAACAATAGGTCTTTATAAAGTCTCACTACTGTGGAAAAATTAATCGTTAGTTTTTCGAACTTAAATGGAATCTTGACGAAGAAAAACTAAATAACTGACATGGAAAAATAAATAAGTGTATCAATATTCAAAACTTTGGTGAGAGAAAACTAAATAATTGCATCTTATTTTTTTTCTCTCAAACAAATTAATCAAAGTTTATGGCAAGTAGATTCGGACATAGATACAGTAACAAACTTTAACATATATAAAATTGTTTATGAAAACAAAGTAATCGCCATTTTTGACGCAAAAAAACACTAAATCGCGTTTTACTCGCGATATTGGTTTTGTTAGTTATTTAATTTTCCAACTACAGCGACGATATATTGTCGCTGTAGTTGGAAAATTAAATAACTACACTTTTTGCGAAATCGACTGTTGCATTTTCAGAAAGTCCAATTAAAGCCGCATCTTTCTATAATTCTAATTTTTGATTATCATCATTGATTAAAAAGTTATATGAAAACTAGCTGACCCAGCGAACTTCGTACCGCCAGCAAAAATATTTAGTGGTTGGTCACCCTTATCATTTAGGGCTATGAAAAATAGATGTTGGCCGATTCTCAGACCTACCCGATATGCTCACAAAATTTCATGAGAATCGGTCAAGCCGTTTCGGAGGAGTACGGGAACGAACATTGTGACACGAGAATTTTATATATAAGATGAATCTTGCAAGGCGCCATACTTGGAAAAATATATATTGAAAAATTGATAAAAAAGTAGCGAAGAAAAAGTAGATAACTTAGCAAAAAATAAATAAGTTCTCTCTTACATCACTTCAAAAGCGAATAAAATGCATAAAGTTAGTTATTTAGTTTCCCTCGAATATTTAATTTACAGGGGAATTAAACAAAGTCAGTTATTTAATTTATCATCCCATGATTGCCAAGATATAGGTACTATTAAAATTGAATAAGTACATTTATACAAAGGTAAAACTAAAAGAAAGATGATAGCTGTTATAATTTCATTAGAATCTTAGTTTAAATTTAAATGGACGTAATTATGTACCTTTTTCTTTTTAGCATCCTACTAATATTATAAATACAAAAGTTTGTGAAGGTGGGTGGATGAATGTTTGTTACACTTTCACGCAAAAACATTTAGACGGATTTTGATAAAGCTTCACGATGTCATAGCTTATACATCAGAATAGAACATGCACTATATTTTATCCCAGAAAGTTAGAGAACTTCTGCGGGAATCAATCATTAGCTAGTCTTCAATCCTAGTGTTCCACAAACTATTAAAATCTTTATTATTTTACTAGCTGATACCCGCGACTTCGTCCGCGTGGATTTAGTTTTTTAAATCCCTATCCCATCCCATGCATCCATACATCCCGTCCATCCATCCGTATGCTAAGTACATCTATCCATCAAATCCAATCCATCCTCACAAACTTTCACATTAAAAATATTAGTGGGATAAGTAGCATAGGATATAGTTAATGTAGTTAAAGTTAGTAACAGGAGGATACAAACATACATAGACACATACATACATACATGCATGCATACATACATACAAACATGCATACGTACATACATACATACATACATACATACATACATACATACATACATACATACATACATACATACATATATACATACATACATACATACATACATACATACATACGTATACATACATACATACATACATACATACATACATGTATGCATGCATGCATATTGGCGCATAATTAAAGAATAAATACGTGAAAAGTAGCATTTCGAATATCCCGCGGGAACTGTTTGTTTTCCCGGGATAAAAAGTAGCTGTTGTTACTTTTCCGGCCCTCAACTATGCCTATCCAAAAAATCACGTCAATCTGTAACTCCCTTGGCACATAATTGAATGATAGATATATGAAAAGTAGCATACAAATATCCCGCGGGAATTGTTTGTTTCCCGGGATTAAAAGTAGCCTTTGTCACTTTTAAGGTCCTCAACTATGCCTATCCAATAAACCACGTCAATCTGTAACTCCGTTGGCGCATAATTAAAGGATAAATATGTGAAAAGTAGCACACTAATATCCCGCGGGAACTGTTTGTTTTCCCGGGATAAAAAGTAGCCTTTATTACTTTTCCGGTCCTCAACTATGCCTATCGAAAAAACTCCCTTCAATCTATAACTCCGTTGGCGCATAATTGAAGGATAAATAAGTGAAAAGTAGCACACAAATATCCCGCGGGAACTGTTTGTTTTCCCGGGATAAAAAGTAGCCTTTGTCACTTTTCAAGTCATCAACTATGCATATCCAAAAACCCACGTCAATCTGTAACTTCCGTTGGTGTATAATTGAAGGATAAATATGTTAAAAGTAGTATACTAATATCCTGCAAGAACCGTTTGTTTTCCCGGGATAAAAAGTAGCTTTTGTCATTTTTCAGGCCCTTAACTTTACCTGTGCAAAAAATCACGTCAATCTAAAACTCCATTGGGCGTATTTTGAAGGACAAATGCGTAAAAAATAGCGATGCTATCCCGCAGGAACTGTTTGCTTTTCCGGGATAAAAAGTAGCCTATGTGCTATTCCTGACTATAATCTATGTCTGTGCCAAATTTCAGCAAAATCAGTTCAGTAGTTACGGCGTGAAAGCGGAACAAACATACAAACAAACTCACTTTCCCATTTATAATAGTAAGGATGAGTAGAGTCGTTATTATAACAATTACTAGCGTCACTTACATACCCCTAGTTCGATTAAACCATTCTTAGTTTAATTATAACTTGAAAAGGATAGTTTTGATTATACTGAACTTTACTCGCTATTTGATTTGAACCAGCTGAGCTTAATTGTTAAATTTAAATTTATAATGGTAAAACTGAAGAAAAGTTGATTGTTATCATTTCAGTTGATACTTAGTTTTTAATAAGTATAATTGTTAAATTCAAAGTGAAATTTTGTTGATTTTATGAGTAGAATCGTATAATTTATTGTTATGTGGTTTTTTTTTATGTTTTATTTTGTAAGTCTGATAGAAGAATCTAGTTGCTTCAGTCGTTTTATTGATTACTTTTTACAATAATATATAAAAAGAAATGTTTATTTGTTGGATTTCTTTTAAAAATCCTCCTTTTTTAGGGTTCCGTAGTAAACAAAGAACCCTTACTAGTTTCGCCATGTCCGTCCGTCCGTCTATCTGTCTGTCTGTCCGCGGTTTAGCTCAGAGACTATTGGTACTAGAAATCTGTAATTTGACAACGGTATAAATATCAATCACGCCGACAAAGTCGTGAAATAAAATTGTGAAAAATAATTTCTCTTAGGGTACCTCCCCTACATGTAAAGTGGAGGATGAATTTTTTTTTTCTCGTGTATCCCATAGTGTGGGGTTTCGTTGAGTAGGTCTTTCAAAAATATTGTGGGTGTGGGAACATCATTTTTCAATTCAGGGATCCGTTTGTGAAATAATATGATATTTTATAGTGCTAAATTTTATTAGTCAAGTGTCCCCCCCTCTGCCAGCTAAATGGTTGTATATAGGATACAAGAAAAAATTCACAGCAGTAGTATATATAATGAATTTTAAAGGAAAACTATCACGGCTAAGCAGGGTTCATTAGTTAAGGAGTTATATCTGTTTTTTCTAAGTTAGGTATTACACGTAGTGTAAGTTGCATATTTTGTAATATATTATAGTATTTAAACCATGAAACTCAAAATTTATTCAATATTCATAAATAAAACAAAAGCACTATCTTAGGTCAGCAATAATATTTGTGACTTGCAACTACGGAACCCTACACTGCGCGTGGCCCGATACGCACTTGGCCGGTTTTTTTATTAAATTAATACCCTTAAATAGGATTGTCATAGTAAAATAAGTAAATAACGGGTCATTTTAACATCTCAGTAAAGTGGAAAAACTAAATAATGGTACTTATATCGTCACATTATCGTACTTCAACGCAATATTGACGAGGAAGAACTAAACAACTGACATGGAAAAATAAATAAGTGCATCAAATATTCAAAACTTTGGTGAGGGAAAACTAAATAATTGCTTTTTATTTTTTTTCTCACAAACAAATGAATCAAAATGTACGTCAAGTAGATTCAGAAATAGATACAGTAACAATCTATAACATAATATCAAAACATGGACCGTTAAATTGTTTATGAAAACAACAAACAAACAAACACTAAATCGCGTTTTACTCGCGATATTGGTTTTGTTAGTTATTTAATTTTCCAACTACAGCGACGATAGTTTGTATTGATTGGACCCCTAGTAAAAGGTAATATTTCAAATATTGGACTTTCTGAAAATGTAATAAAGTCGATTTCGCAAAAAGTGTAGTTATTTAATTTTCCAACTACAGCGACACTATCTCCGCCTATCTATTCAGTGGACACCGTCGTGGGCTAAAACGACGAATTCTGCTTTTATAATGCTGTTTTATAACCGATTTGAAAAAAGGAGGTTATCAATTCGATCCGAATGGATGTTATATTATTAGAATTGCACAATTTTCGGATTTAAATTTCACAAGTGTATGTATGTATGTTTGTCCATGTATTTCTCCAAAAATATTAATCAAATTGCAATAATTCTTTTTAAATTGGATTAGGTATTTTTCAACCTAGGGAACATTGCAAGTTTTATTGTTAGTTTAAAAGATATGGTCCAAAAAGTGATATAAAGTCGGTTTAGGTAACTTTTATTACGTGGATTTAGTTTTTAAAATCCCTGGGGAATCTTTCATTTTCCGGGATAAAAGTAGCCTATGTCACTCTCCAGGTCCTCAACTATACCTGACTATACCTATGCAAAAAATCACCTCGATCCGTAGGTAGCTTTGTTGCGGCGTGATTGAAAGACAAACCAACAAACTAAACAAACACACTTACGCATTTATGTTATGAAGTATGATTGTCTAATGTCTACTGTGTAGCCTTCATGTTTTGATAATTTACCTACTGTTTTTGCGCGGCTTTACCTGTGTGGATTTAAGTTTTTAGTACTAATCCCGCGGGAACTGTGAATTTGTCGGGATGAAAATTTTCTATAAGTAATTAAGTTAATCCAGGGCTTAGACTAATATCCAGGGTAAAAGCTATCTCTATTTCAAATTTCAGCCAAATCGGTTCAGTAGGTATATATTTTACCTAATTATTGTGTCGTGAAGAAAATAAAATAGGTATAAAAATATTATATCTAAACAACCATTTCTAAAATTTAATACTTTTTGTGCATTTTATGATAAAAAACAGTCGCCCCGAAGCCGGTTGGCGAGCTAAAAAAATAAAGCCCGTTGAAGAAAGTAGCAGTCATGTATTAGGGTAAGTACCTACCTACCAAGTGAAGTTAGACAAGATCACAAGAAACAATTTGCGCTGCGCGCCGGCCGGCGGCGCGGCGCGGCGGCCGCGACACTCGATAGTAATAATATCAAAGAAGCCGCCGCGCCGGCCGAAACTAGCGATCAGCGACATTATGCTTTAATTTGTACGATTGGAATGTTAACCTTATTTTATTACTCTTAAGACTGAATTTCAAAATTGTCAAATGGCTTGATAAGGTTTAAAATATTTGAAATCATTAAAAACCTAAAATTATTTAATTTTACAGAACTACTATATTTTCACAACTTTTGAAGAAAAAACTATTTTTAACCGACTTCAAAAAGAGGTTAGGTATCAATTCGACATGCATGTGTGTAATATTATTGGAAATGCAAATCACCTATATCACAATCTATTAGGGCTTACAAACATAATAATGTATGTATGTATGTTTGTCCATGCATTTCCACAGTCGATCTTAGACTTGCCTTTACACAAGTTTAAGAAATCAGTTAAAACGAATCTCATGAAAAAAGCATATTATTATACAATTGAAGACTATATTATAAATGACAAAAAAACGTGAATATAATTTATTCCAGCGATTCATGAGACAGTAGGTAATGATATTCTCTTTTCCTCATTGTGGAAACACTGCATACATAGCTATCTACTAAGTATAATGTAAACTTGTTTTGAAAACTGCCGAGTTTCTTGCTGGTTCTTCTCGGCAGGAACGGCATTCCGAACCAGTGGTAGACTCATGGACGGACGATTCAAAAGCACTTGTAAAAAAGTTTATTTGAATACAAAACATTTTTATTCTATTCTATTTCTCCGAAAATATGCGACCAATCTTTTTTTACTGGCTTACATTTACTTCAAGATATCGTTATAATCGTTTCAATAGTTTTAAAGATAAGGACAATAGGGTATTTGACTATTATTAAAAATATCGTTTCATCTGGTGTCATCCTAAAAGATTATTATCTAAAAACATTATTCCATACGACAAAACTAAAAAATAAAGGTTTATTTAATTAGAAAACATTAATTAAAATTGCTTTAATTCTGGCCATGTTCACGAGATCGAAAACGTTTTTGAATCTCGAATGACGTCAAAGTTCACGCCACCTTTGGGCTTTGGAATTGTCATTGAACAGTGTGTGAACTGTGACGTCATGTAAACAAATGGAACGTTTCCGCGGCAATTTATTTTTTTGAATTTATTTCTCGATTTTTATGGAAAATACTGAAAATTATGCCGAAATATTCGTTTTGTTAGCTTCAGCATAGCATCATTAACAATTTAATATGATTTTTTAAAAGTAGTCAAATACCCTATTGTTCGTTTTCAGTAGGTATATTTGAAATAGCTTGTTTTCCAAAAAAAGTTGGCAACCCTAGCCGCAGCCCTTGCCGTCCGCGGTAAAGCGTGCATGTGAGTCCTGCTGATGTAGGTAGGTACCTAAAGTCTTTAGTCTTGCGACCTCCCTGGCGATGGCGCAATGGTAAGCGCTGTGGTCTTATTAGAGGGAGGTTCCGGGTTCGATTCGCGGCAGGGAAATTTTGAATTTTATATTTTATATAATATATTTTATAATTTATAAAATTTTATAATTTTCTCTAGTCTGGTCTGGTGGGAGGCTTCGGCCGTGGCGAATAAAACCTACCGGCAAAGCCGTGCCTCCAAGCGATTAGCGTTTTGGTACTATTCCATGTAGAAACCAAAGGGTATACATACAGTATGGGTTTCATAAAAAATGCCATACCCCTTCCATGTCAAAGCTCAAAAAAGGCTAACTTGTATTTGAATTATTTATAAAAAAAATACGAAGCAAAACGAAGCAGCTTTTGTTTTAATGCCATCTAGTTCAATTTTATAGTAAACAATTCGTAGTTCATGTTAGAACCACAACCCTAATGGATACCAACCATGTTGTGAGTGTGTGCGTGGGCATCGCGTCTCTACAGTAGTTCGATATGACAGATATTTATATTTGATTAATCATCTAAATGGCTTCGTTTTAAAGTAAGCTAATGATTTGATAAAATAATAGGCATTGGTATACTGGCGCAATTTCAATATTTTTAAAATCTGTGCATAGCAACTATGCGAAAAAATTAAAAATCTGTCAAACGCCCTAACAGCGCCATCTAGCGTGAATCTTTTCTTGAGAAGGTATGTCTCTTCCTCCTTAATTACTTAAGGAGGAAGAGACATACCTTCTCAAGAAAAGATTCACGCTACGAAGAACCTATAATACCTTCTCAAGAAAAGATTCACGCTATTTATATACGAATTGTTTACTATAAAATTGAACTAGATGGCATTAAAACAAAAGCTGCTTCGTTTTGCATCGTATTTTTTTTATAAATAGTTCAGATAAGTACAAGTTAGCCTTTTTTGAGCTTTGACATGGTGGTAAGTGATGATGCAGTCTAAGATAGGAGCGGACTAACCTGGAAGGGGTATGGCAGTTTTTTATGAAACCCATACTGTATGTATACCCCTTTGGTTTCTACATGGAATAGTACCAAAACGCTAATCGCTTGGAGGCACGGCTTTGCCGGTAGGTTTTATTCGCCACGGCCGAAGCCTCCCACCAGACCAGACTAGAGAAAATTATAAAATTTTATAAATTATAAAATATACTTATTATAAAATATAAAATTCAAAATTTCCCTGCCGCGAATCGAACCCGGAACCTCCCTCTAATAAGACCACAGCGCTTACCATTGCGCCAGGGAGGTCGCAAGACTAAAGACTTTAGGTACCTACCTACATCAGCAGGACTCACATGCACGCTTTACCGCGGACGGCAAGGGCTGCGGCTAGGGTTGCCTATTGGGTTGTTATTTCAAATATACCTAATGAAAACGAACAATAGGGTATTTGACTACTTTTAGAAAATCATATTAAATTGTTAATAATGCTATGCTGAAGCTAACAAAACGTATATTTCGGCATAATTTTCAGTATTTTTCATAAAAATCGAGAAATAAATTCAAAAAAATAAATTGCCGCGGAAACGTTGGTTCCATTTGTTTACATGACGTCACAGTTCACACACAGTTCAATGACAATTCCAAAGCCCAAAGGTGGCGTGAACTGTGACGTCATTCGAGATTCAAGAACGTTTTCGATCTCGTGAACATGGCCAGAATTAAAGCAATTTTAATTAATGTTTTCTAATTAAATAAACCTTTATTTTTTAGTTTTGTCGTATGGAATAATGTTTTTAGATAATAATCTTTTAGGATGACACCAGATGAAACGATATTTTTAATAATAGTCAAATACCCTATTGTCCTTATCTTTAAAACTATTGAAACGATTATAACGATATCTTGAAGTAAATGTAAGCCAGTAAAAAAAGATTGGTCGCATATTTTCGGAGAAATAGAATAGAATAAAAATGTTTTGTATTCAAATAAACTTTTTTACAAGTGCTTTTGAATCGTCCGTCCATGAGTCTACCACTGGTTCGGAATGCCGTTCCTGCCGAGAAGAACCAGCAAGAAACTCGGCAGTTTTCAAAACAAGTTTACATTATACTTAGTAGATAGCTATGTATGCAGTGTTTCCACAATGAGGAAAAAGAGAATTTACAGGTTAATCATTACCTACTGTCTCATGAATCGCTGGAATAAATTATATTCACGTTTTTTTGTCATTTATATAGTCTTCAATTGTATAATAATATGCTTTTTTCATGAGATTAGTTTTAACTGATTTCTTAAACTTGTGTAAAGGCAAGTCTAAGATCGACTGTGGAAATGCATGGACAAACATACATACATACATTATTATGTTTGTAAGCCCTAATAGATTGTGATATAGGTGATTTGCATTTCCAATAATATTACACACATGCATGTCGAATTGATACCTAACCTCTTTTTGAAGTCGGTTAAAAATAGTTTTTTCTTCAAAAGTTGTGAAAATATAGTAGTTCTGTAAAATTAAATAATTTTAGGTTTTTAATGATTTCAAATATTTTAAACCTTATCAAGCCATTTGACAATTTTGAAATTCAGTCTTAAGAGTAATAAAATAAGGTTAACATTCCAATCGTACAAATTAAAGCATAATGTCGCTGATCGCTAGTTTCGGCCGGCGCGGCGGCTTCTTTGATATTATTACTATCGAGTGTCGCGGCCGCCGGCCGGCGCGCAGCGCAGTTTGTTTCTTGTGATCTTGTCTAACTTCACTTGGTAGGTAGGTACTTACCCTAATACATGACTGCTACTTTCTTCAACGGGCTTTATTTTTTTAGCTCGCCAACCGGCTTCGGGGCGACTGTTTTTTATCATAAAATGCACAAAAAGTATTAAATTTTAGAAATGGTTGTTTAGATATAATATTTTTATACCTATTTTATTTTCTTCACGACACAATAATTAGGTAAAATATATACCTACTGAACCGATTTGGCTGAAATTTGAAATAGAGATAGCTTTTACCCTGGATATTAGTCTAAGCCCTAGATTAACTTAATTATAGAAAATTTTCATCCCGACAAATTCACAGTTCCCGCGGGATTAGTACTAAAAACTTAAATCCACACAGGTAAAGCCGCGCAAAAACAGTAGGTAAATTATCAAAACATGAAGGCTACACAGTAGACATTAGACAATCATACTTCATAATATAAACGCGTAAGTGTGTTTGTTTAGTTTGTTGGTTTGTCTTTCAATCACGCCGCAACAAAGCTACCTACGGATCGAGGTGATTTTTTGCATAGGTATAGTCAGGTATAGTTGAGGACCTGGAGAGTGACATAGGCTACTTTTATCCCGGAAAATGAAAGATTCCCCAGGGATTTTAAAAACTAAATCCACGTAATAAAAGTTACCTAAACCGACTTTATATCACTTTTTGGACCATATCTTTTAAACTACTGAACCGATTTTGATAAAACTTGCAATGTTCCCTAGGTTGAAAAATACCTAATCCAATTTAAAAAGAATTATTGCAATTTGATTAATATTTTTGGAGAAATACATGGACAAACATACATACATACACTTGTGAAATTTAAATCCGAAAATTGTGCAATTCTAATAATATAACATCCATTCGGATCGAATTGATAACCTCCTTTTTTCAAATCGGTTATAAAACAGCATTATAAAAGAAGAATTCGTCGTTTTAGCCCACGACGGTGTCCACTGAATAGATAGGCGGAGATAGTGTCACTGTAGTTGGAAAATTAAATAACTACACTTTTTGCGAAATCGACTTTATTACATTTTCAGAAAGTCCAATATTTGAAATATTACCTTTTACTAGGGGTCCAATCAATACAAACTATCGTCGCTGTAGTTGGAAAATTAAATAACTAACAAAACCAATATCGCGAGTAAAACGCGATTTAGTGTTTGTTTGTTTGTTGTTTTCATAAACAATTTAACGGTCCATGTTTTGATATTATGTTATAGATTGTTACTGTATCTATTTCTGAATCTACTTGACGTACATTTTGATTCATTTGTTTGTGAGAAAAAAAATAAAAAGCAATTATTTAGTTTTCCCTCACCAAAGTTTTGAATATTTGATGCACTTATTTATTTTTCCATGTCAGTTGTTTAGTTCTTCCTCGTCAATATTGCGTTGAAGTACGATAATGTGACGATATAAGTACCATTATTTAGTTTTTCCACTTTACTGAGATGTTAAAATGACCCGTTATTTACTTATTTTACTATGACAATCCTATTTAAGGGTATTAATTTAATAAAAAAACCGGCCAAGTGCGTATCGGGCCACGCGCAGTGTAGGGTTCCGTAGTTGCAAGTCACAAATATTATTGCTGACCTAGGATAGTGCTTTTGTTTTATTTATGAATATTGAATAAATTTTGAGTTTCATGGTTTAAATACTATAATATATTACAAAATATGCAACTTACACTACGTGTAATACCTTAGAAAAAACAGATATAACTCCTTAACTAATGAACCCTGCTTAGCCGTGATAGTTTTCCTTTAAAATTCATTATATATACTACTGCTGTGAATTTTTTCTTGTATCCTATATACAACCATTTAGCTGGCAGAGGGGGGGACACTTGACTAATAAAATTTAGCACTATAAAATATCATATTATTTCACAAACGGATCCCTGAATTGAAAAATGATGTTCCCACACCCACAATATTTTTGAAAGACCTACTCAACGAAACCCCACACTATGGGATACACGAGAAAAAAAAAATTCATCCTCCACTTTACATGTAGGGGAGGTACCCTAAGAGAAATTATTTTTCACAATTTTATTTCACGACTTTGTCGGCGTGATTGATATTTATACCGTTGTCAAATTACAGATTTCTAGTACCAATAGTCTCTGAGCTAAACCGCGGACAGACAGACAGATAGACGGACGGACGGACATGGCGAAACTAGTAAGGGTTCCTTGTTTACTACGGAACCCTAAAAAAGGAGGATTTTTAAAAGAAATCCAACAAATAAACATTTCTTTTTATATATTATTGTAAAAAGTAATCAATAAAACGACTGAAGCAACTAGATTCTTCTATCAGACTTACAAAATAAAACATAAAAAAAAAACCACATAACAATAAATTATACGATTCTACTCATAAAATCAACAAAATTTCACTTTGAATTTAACAATTATACTTATTAAAAACTAAGTATCAACTGAAATGATAACTATCAACTTTTCTTCAGTTTTACCATTATAAATTTAAATTTAACAATTAAGCTCAGCTGGTTCAAATCAAATAGCGAGTAAAGTTCAGTATAATCAAAACTATCCTTTTCAAGTTATAATTAAACTAAGAATGGTTTAATCGAACTAGGGGTATGTAAGTGACGCTAGTAATTGTTATAATAACGACTCTACGCATAAAATAATAAAGATTTTAATAGTTTGTGGAACACTAGGATTGAAGACTAGCTAATGATTGATTCCCGCAGAAGTTCTCTAACTTTCTGGGATAAAATATAGTGCATGTTCTATTCTGATGTATAAGCTATGACATCGTGAAGCTTTATCAAAATCCGTCTAAATGTTTTTGCGTGAAAGTGTAACAAACATTCATCCACCCACCTTCACAAACTTTTGTATTTATAATATTAGTAGGATGCCAAAAAGAAAAAGGTACATAATTACGTCCATTTAAATTTAAACTAAGATTCTAATGAAATTATAACAGCTATCATCTTTCTTTTAGTTTTACCTTTGTATAAATGTACTTATTCAATTTTAATAGTACCTATATCTTTGCAATCATGGGATGATAAATTAAATAACTGACTTTGTTTAATTTTTCCGAACTTAATTCCCCTGTAAATTAAAAATTCGAGGGAAACTAAATAACTAACTTTATGCATTTTATTCGCTTTTGAAGTGATGTAGGAGAGAACTTATTTATTTTTTGCTAAGTTATCTACTTTTTCTTCGCTACTTTTTTATCAATTTTTCAATATATATTTTTCCAAGTATGGCGCCTTGCAAGATTCATCTTATATATAAAATTCTCGTGTCACAATGTTCGTTCCCGTACTCCTCCGAAACGGCTTGACCGATTCTCATGAAATTTTGTGAGCATATCGGGTAGGTCTGAGAATCGGCCAACATCTATTTTTCATAGCCCTAAATGATAAGGGTGACCAACCACTAAATATTTTTGCTGGCGGTACGAAGTTCGCTGGGTCAGCTAGTTTTCATATAACTTTTTAATCAATGATGATAATCAAAAATTAGAATTATAGAAAGATGCGGCTTTAATTGGACTTTCTGAAAATGCAACAGTCGATTTCGCAAAAAGTGTAGTTATTTAATTTTCCAACTACAGCGACAATATATCGTCGCTGTAGTTGGAAAATTAAATAACTAACAAAACCAATATCGCGAGTAAAACGCGATTTAGTGTTTTTTTGCGTCAAAAATGGCGATAACTTTGTTTTCATAAACAATTTTATATATGTTAAAGTTTCTTACTGTATCTATGTCCGAATCTACTTGCCATAAACTTTGATTAATTTGTTTGTGAGAAAAAAAATAAGATGCAATTATTTAGTTTTCCCTCACCAAAGTTTTGAATATTGATACACTTATTTATTTTTCCATGTCAGTTATTTAGTTTTTCTTCGTCAAGATTCCATTTAAGTTCGAAAAACTAACGATATAAGTGCCTTTGTTTAATTTTTCCACAGTAGTGAGATTTTATAAAGACCTATTGTTTACTTATTCAACTTTGAAAATCCTATACATGTGTCTCATTAGATCAAAAATAGAATGTTTTTTTAAAGTAAAACCAACAAAAAACGTTTCTTATTATTAACAGCTTAAAAATAAAATGAAAAAATCACTGAAACACCTTCATTCTTCTATCTGACTTGATAACAACTTATCATGATCATTCGAGTGTTTAAAACCAATGGTTACGTTTGTCAAATGGCTAACTCAAACTCTTAAGGAAGTTCAAAGATGCTCATCGATTCGCAAGTATCTATGAACTTATTAAGCTTTTCAATTAGCCGATTAGCTAAAGTAACTTATGAGAATTTTCTTATACATTCACTCTATGGAAACAAAACATTCACAAAAACAAATTCGATACATTATAGGTACTCACTTGATCACTATCATCTCTGATGAAAAGTGATCTGAAGTGAAGTGATGAAACGCGTTTGCCTTGAAGATTGGCCTTTTCACTCTTGTAGTATCGGGAAACCCACGATTTCAGAAGAAATATCCGGAGCCTAGTCGTGCGAACGAGAAATGAAGACTTAAACGCTTCGTGTGCGTAGATGGGATATCAAAGATGTAGTAATGGAAAGCATCCGATGACTTAAGTAGTCCACTCACTTATTAAACGACTTCTTACGCTCTCTACCTATAAAAAGACTTGTCATCATCACTGACTGACTGATTTATCAACGCACAACCTAAACCACTAGATTTAGAAGCTTGAAATTTTGACAGTAGGTTCCTTTTATAATGTAGGCATCTAATAAGTAGGGATTTTTGGAAATTCTATCCCTATGGAGGTTAAATAGGGGGTGAAAGTTTTTACGGTAGTCAAACATTTTTGCAAGTTAAGTACATCAATGAAACCTGCTATTTGAGCTTTCAATAAAAAATGAAGACAGGGATTTAGCTTTTCGATTATAAATAAAGAAGTACGTGTTTCACAATTTAAACCTGATTTCATGCGGATGAGATCACGGGGGCAAAATCTATTTTACTCATAATCTTGAGCTTGATGGCTACAAATTCCAAGTACCCTATTCAGAACCATTTCAGGATTAAAAATCGTCAATGTTTTGCTTTGTGACGAAGGAATAGATGCATAGTGCATACCGCCTGTAATCGAACATGTATTAATCTCATTATGCGAAAATTATTAAGTTTTTGTAATCGGCAAAGGGTGTTATGCCATTGTAATTAACTCGTGAGCAATGTTAATTTCCCTTCCATTATCCTCCTTGTCGGTCGCCCAGTAGTACGGTACAAGCCCTTAGACATATATGGACCATCATTACCATATTGACAATAATGATGCCTGAAAACTGGACAGTGGAATCTTACTTACTTACTTTTCAATTTAAAAAGTACCCTTACATTGCAATCATGACACACGCAAAATTAAATAACTGATTTTAATTAATTTTTCTGGACTGCATGGCCCCTGTTAAGCAGAATATGTGTCGAGGGAAAACTAAATAACTAACTTTATGCATTTTATTCACTCTCGAAGTGATGCAAAGAGAGAACTTATTTATTTTTTGCTAAGTTATCTACTTTTTCCTCGCTACTTTTGTATCAATTTTTCAGTATTTATTTTTCCAAATGTGGCGCCTTGCAAGATTCATTTTCATATATCTTTTTAATTAATAATGATAATCAAAAATTAGAATTACAGAAAGATGCGGCTTTAATTGGTCTTTCTGAAAATGCAATAAAGTCGATTTCGCAAAAAGTGTAGTTATTTAATTTTCCAACTACAGCGACGATATAAATGTGACCATTCCGTGAAAATGGCAACTCTGTAACTACTGTGAATACCTCATGGAACTAGGAATTGCGACTACGTGAATACCTATTATTGGGTATGACCACTGATACTGTGACGTCAATTCAGTATACTGTGAAGCCTTGCCTTTTTAATTTGCTATACTGGTAACTGTTTAAAACGGAACGCAGTCCAGTATACTGTCATCCCCATTTTTCAAATCTCTAGGCGCTGTAATTTTTTTAATCACTTGGTCAAAGTATTGAGAGCTCCTTACCTTGAAAGCGCCAGTGCTCAAAGTACAAAAATGGTAGCGATTTATGACGTCCCTAGGGTAGGTACTGCGGCAGTGTACTGGCAGTCCATAACGGAACGAATTTTTCACCAGTAAGAGCACTGAGTAGTGCTCGCAGTGTTTATCGGAACACACCCATTGTAAATTCAATTCTCGTTCTTAGTTAAGAACCTTCATAAAATAGGTTGTTAATAGGTTCCTAGCTATCCCATATCCAGCGAAGTACTTTTACAGTTTATTGAAAGATGGCGCTGACAATGTTTTTAAACTTTCATGGTAGATGGCGCCAAAAAATTGATTAACCAAATGTAAATTGACACTCACACATTCGTAATTTGAAAGGTTTTGATGCCCCTTTTTTTATTGAAATATAATGATAAATAATGAAAATATTTGCCTGAAATTTGTATTTGCGCCTATAAAAAGGCCTAAAGGAATGATAAAACAAATTAAATAAAATAAAAAATGTATATCTTTCAAGATTAATCAAAAAGAAAAATGTATGAAAGTCGAGCTCTGCACATGCACCTTAACCTTGCGCTGTTGAGCCTTTTGAGCATACTTTGAGATTAAGTTGGGGTCCCAAGGTGCTGGAGTGGCGAACCCGCACCGGTAAGTGCAGTGTTGGCAGACCACCAGGTGGATCGACGACATCCATCGAGTCGCAGGGAGCCGCTGGATTCAAGCAGCGCAAGACTAAGGCCTGTAGAGGTCCATGCAAGAGACATTTGTCCAGCAGTGGACGTCTATCGGTTGACAAAGAAGAAGAAGTTTTCAGTTCTACTTGCCTCTTGTTCCGGCAAATTCGGATAGGCTCGCCGCTTGACTCCCGCGTACCGCAATAACGCGACCATAGAGCGTAGACCAAAGTCATAGTGGTCCTGCTTCGATAGCTGTTGCATCGCCAGTTGGTATAGCGTAAACACCTGGATATTTTACAGAGGTATTTTTATTAATTACTAGATAATGCCCGCGACTTCGTGCGCAAGAATGTTGCAAGGATTAAGATTTATCTCGCGGGAACTCTTTAATTTTCCAGAATAAAATGTAGCCTATGTGTTAATCCTGGGTATGAGTTATCTTCATTCCCGGCCAGTGGGTTCATTCCTTGTGACATGAAGAAGTAACAAACATCCATGCTCACAAACTTCCGGCTTTTGAACACGACTTCCTCCGTCTGTACTTAGGGTTTATACGTCAAGTGTCAGAAATTACTTGGGAACACTTAGGTATATAGATTTACTAGGATAAACAGTAGGTAGGGTGGAAAGTCCCCGTCAATATTAGTTCTGATGTACCAAAGATAGCGTATAAACAGATAGACACAGTTAAAAATACGTGGATTTGGGTTATTGTTATTTCGAAACCATAATTTTCTGGAAATATTTATTATTTATAAATACAGAAGTAATTGAAAATTATATTTTCTCACCTTCTTCGCATTAATCTTGTACGCAGTGAATCCGTCAGAGAAAAGAGTGTTTTCGGCTATGATGAGCGAATCAGGAACGCACATGGCTATGGGGCGGAACATCGATTTCAAGTTATCGGGTAGTTCCGTTCTTCCCGCGTACCTGGAGTGAAGGTAGAAGGCTAAAGCTGCATTGCCTACCTACATAAAGGAACTCCTACTTAGGGGACAGTTTAGGTATGGTTGGTGAAAAACGTGCATCAGTCTTTGTAGCCATGTTGAAAGTCACCCACAACATGGCTAAAAGACTGAGTTTTAGCCGAAAGATTTCTAACATTCGTGAACTAGGTAGGTACACTTTCCAAAAGGGGATCGTAGATGGTGGTAAATTCTACAGAGAGCGAAATAAAAAAGGTGACTTGATGGCATAAAGGGGCGTCATGCCGTTTGCTGTTGCGGTAAAGGAGTCGTTCGTATTCCCAAGGCGTGCCAATGAATGTTTCACATAAAAAAAAAACAAAATTAAACAATACAGCATTTCTTACCCAGGATTCATAGTAATAAATATTCCGCAATTGCCATCCAACTTGATGTCTTCTCCCTCGAAAACGAACCGTTTCTGGTTGAGCGACAAGGCTAGAAGAACTGCGAGAATCTGCTGCGCCACCACCGACAGCACTTCAATGTTGATGCGGTTGAACTCGTCGAAACATCCCCAGCAACCGCTTTGCGCTATGCCTGGATAGAGATTGGGTGGGAATCGAAATCAGGCTTGCTGGTTGAGCAACAAGGCCTGCAGAACCGCAAGGATCAGCTGCTCTACGAAAGACAGCACTTCAATGTTGATGCGGTTGAACTGGTCGAAACATCCCCAGCAACCGCTTTGAGCTATGCCTGGATAGAGATTGGTTGGGAATCGAAATCAGGCTTGCTGGTTGAGCAACAAGGCCTGCAGAACCGCAAGGATCAGCTGCTCTACGAAAGACAGCACTTCAATGTTGATGCGGTTGAACTGGTCGAAACATCCCCAGCAACCGCTTTGAGCTATGCCTGGATAGAGATTGGTTGGGAATCGAAATCAGGCTTGCTGGTTGAGCAACAAGGCCTGCAGAACCGCAAGGATCTGCTGCTCTACCAAAGACAGCACTTCAATGTTGATGCAGTTGAACTCTTCGAAACATACCCAGGAACCGCTTTGGCCTATGTCTGGATAGAGATTGGTTGGGAATCGAAATCAGGCTTGCTGGTTGAAGAACAAGGCCTGCAGAACCGCAAGAATCTGCTGCTCTACCAAAGACAGAAATCGGACTCCACCATCCAAGTTGAACCATCCAAGTTTTAGTCCAATAATATGCTAATCGGAATTTATTCTCGTCATTTCGGACTGACCAAGGTCCAAGGTTCTTGCAACTGGATCGCAATATTGACTATTCCAATGGAAACATTCATCGTAGTACATACCCAATTAGCATATTATAATTATGTCGTTAAAAAGAAGAAAAGCCGCAGCTACGAAATAAGTCTAAACTAGCGGCACGCTAAGATGGCCGGTTTGACGTTTGTCCGCTCATGAAGTTCCGTATTAATTGATAACGACTTTGAAGGAAATAATTGTATTACTTTATTGACGACTAGCTGATGCCCGCGACTTCGTCCGCGTGGATTTAGTTTTTAAAATCCCTCGTGAACACTTTGATTTTCCGGGATATAAAGTAGCCTATGTCCTCAACTATAGTACCCATGCAAAAAATCACGTCGATCCGTGGCTCTGTTGTGGCGTGATTGAAGGACAAACCAACAAACAAACACACTTTCGCATTTATAATATTAGTATGATTAGAATATTAAATTGCATAGGAAAACACTGTAGCATTAAGTCCATACGATGTATTACATCCATACCTACTATGTAGTATGTAGGTATAATGATCGTTTGGCAAAATCTGACGCCTTTGGAGTAGTTTGACTTTGACAAAATAGGGCTATCCACGATGGCTATATACGATAAAGTACACTTGCCAGCTTAAGATGAGCCGTTCATTCAAAGTATCTTGTAGATTCCGGGGTTCAAGTTATTTGGACCTTATACTGAAGATCGTGATGTCTATAATTTCTGAACTACGAAGTTGACGACCTTGAAATAATTACAGGACAATCTCTAAAGAACCTGCTTTCTAACAAAAAAAGAATGGATTAAATCGGAATACGCCTTAATGAATTACAGCGAAATACCCATTTGGACTTTCAGCCCCTCTCCCAAGGGAACCGTGCTGAATTTCGGGATAAAAAGTATCCTATATTATACCTCGAAGTATTATCTTAAATCGTGCCAAGTTTCATTTAAATCCGTCCAGTAGTTTCGGCGTGATGCGCGGCCCAGATACAGACAGACAGACAGACAGACAGACAGACAGACAGACAGACAGACAGACAAAAAATTAAAAAAAAATTGTTTTGGCTTCAGTATCGATTATAGAGTGCCCTCAAACAAAAATTTTCAAAATATATTCAATGTACAGAATTGGACCTGTTACAGTTTTATTATATTATAGATAGTGATGTGCAGAGATTCATAAATTTTATCGAATGTAGTTTTAGGTTTAGGACTCAAAATTTATTTATTAAATTGATTTCTAAAATGTATACAAGTGTAGAAAAATCAGTTTGCACCATTTAAGGGGTGAATGTACTTGTGAATATGAACAATTTTCACTATGTGGACAAACCTCTGAAATCGCAAAAAAATATCAGCTGTTTCATACAAAAGGTAAAATTTTTATTTTTATATGATATATACCACAACTCGGCATTTGGTTTTCTAAATTGAAAATTTTTAAAAATGGAATCTAATACGATCGTCACATAGGATCGCTGGCTAGCACAACTACTACCTCCGGCAAACTCGCGTCAATGCTCAATGCAAAACAAAGCAGTTTCGAATTGACGTTGCTTCGAAAAGTATAAACTGTCAGTGCAATGCGATTGTGATATAGTTTTGACCTGGCTTTGGATTTCAAATATTGATACTGCATTACTGTTGACCCTTGCTCGTTAATTTGGACTCTGTTCAAGCCCTTTGTTGTGGATTTCGTCGATATGACCGAACGTACGCAGAGAACTGTTCTAAATAGTCAGACACGTGAGTTCGTAATACGCCTTCGTAACTATTTCGATCGTGAAGCTCAAAATGGAGGGCCAATTTTACCTATAACGTCATTGGTTGAACGCGTAGCTGATGCGCTTAATATTGGACAACGAACTGTTAGACGGATAACTAAAAAAAAATATGGCGAGACTGGCACAGAAGAAAATAAACTTCACACACCAAAAAAGAGAAAACGAGCAAAACCAGTCGTAGGCATCGATAGCTTTGATGCCGATGCTATCCGAAGACATGTTTACGGCTACTATTTACAGAAGGAGTATCCAACAAGAAAAAAGTTGGTGCATTCACTGAAGGAAGCTGGATTATTCTTCGGTGGGGAAAGTTCTTTAACGAAGATTTTGATTTTTGATTTCGATACAAAAAATGTAACAAACGCAAAATATTGATGGAAAGATTTGATATAGCGATGGCAAGGTATACTTTTTTACGGCAAGTGAAAGAAATCAAAAATTGGCAAAATGTTGTGTTCTTGGATGAAACATGGCTTAATGCTAACCATACTGTAGGCCGTTCTTGGAACGATGACACAGCAGCATCTACTTCCAAAGTTCCTGTAGGAAAAGGATCGCGACTTATAATTTGTCACGCCGGAACCATCAACGGGTTTGTCGAAGGTTCTCTCATGGCTTTTGCGTCAAAAACCACTGGAGACTATCATGAAGACATGAATGGAGAAAAGTTTACTGAATGGTTTACCTCAATGTTGTGTAGCCTCCCTGAACCATCTATTATAATTATGGACAACGCCCCATACCACTCGATGCAAATTGACAAGCCACCTGCCCAATCCCAAAAGAAAGCTGATATCGTCGCATGGCTTCGTAAAAATGGCGTAGATGCAAACATGAATATGTTAAAAGCGGAATTAGTACGTCTTTTAAAAGAAAACAAACCAACCAAGATCCGATACGTCATTGACGAAATAGCATTAGAACATGGGCACAGAGTTATACGGTTACCGCCTTACCATTGTGAGTATAATGCGATTGAGTTGGTGTGGGCTCAAATTAAGGGATATGCTGCAAGACACAATACAGAACCCCCATTTACCACAAAAAAAATGCTAAAATTATTAGAAGAAGCTTGTGAACATGTGACTAAAGGAGACTGGGAAAAGGTTGTGAATAGAACTGTTAAATTAATAAGGGAAGATTATGAAAGAGATGTGAAAATAGATAATATTATAGAAAACGAACATATAATTATTAATGTAGGTGATGATAGCAGTGACGACAGTGAAAATAGTAGTATGGACGAATCTGATTAATTATGGCCTTTTGTGGCACCTTTTTTGGTATCTTTTGTATTCATATGTTTCTTGTGTGCATATAAAGTATGTATATTCATTTTCATTCAAATATTCAGTTCGTTCAAATAAATTAAATAAACATATACATTTTTGTTTTATTAAACCTATTTAATCAGGTACAAGAACAAAACTTAATTGTTTTTTGTTCGAGAATAAATTGACATTCCACATCACTATTGTAATGTGTCAAACCGGCCATCATAGCGTGCCGCTAGTTTAAAATCTTTGCTTTAATTTTAAATTGGCCTAAGTCAGTGATGAATGATGAATGATGATGAAACGTAAACGAACTTCTTGGGTAGGTTTACCTAAAAACTCCGAGTTCCGACAATTTATCAATGAAACTAACCTGCAAAACATTTCGCCATAGACTTGTAATCGAGTCCATCTGAGCAATTGGTCACAACAACCCATCTGGCCAAAGCCCTCCCGAGATCCTTGGTGGTCTCAGTCTTGCCCGTACCAGCCGGCCCTTGTGGACTGCCCCCGCGGTACAAATGCAGGGCTGTGGTCAGAGTTATGTAGCATCTGGAAGTAGGGGGAAATTATAAAGAACCCATTATTTTTCTGGGATAAAATGTCACTCTCCAAATAGACTAACACGGGCGCACCACGAGACGGACAAAGCCACAACACTGCGGTGCGACGACGCATCGCTAAAATCTACGACGTCGCACAACGCCTCATGGGAGTTTTTAATAGAATAAGGGCGAAAAGACATCCAAGCGGTGCGGCGTCGCAACGCGGAAATTGAAGTTCTGCTCCCAAACATCTCCTACGGGCGCCCGCCGCCGCTTTTGCGATGCGTCGTCGAACCTCAGTGTTGTGGTACCCATTTGTTCGTAAAATGGGTAGACAAAATCTCGTAGCACGCATGTTTGCCCTACAGATCGCCGACTATATTATTATACCCATATTATAAAAATACAAGAAACATAAAAACAGACAACTTTACCACATTCACATTTTTCATACCTGTCAGTAAGGGGGGTGATGACGAGACGACCGGAATTCCCGATATATTCGTACGTGTAAATAGAGTTGGTGTTCGTCTGTCTGATGTAACAGTCCTCGCGCTCGCGGTCCCAGTAGAACTTCAGCTGAGAGAACCATTCAAACGCTGTCACCGACATACAACCTGCAGGAAGCATAAGGAATATTCTTATGAGCGTCATTGGATTGTCTTTATGTAACGCCTTAGGAATCACTTTGCACCGTGAACCGTTTTCGTGAACTCAATCCCGGACTTTGTCTGCACTGAGCAGTGCTGTTAGGATCTGGTCCTGCTTCTTGCAGTTTTAACTTACCCCTCTTATACATCTTGTCTAGTGTCCCTCGACTGTATCTCTATCACGCATAGCGCGTTAACTTTGCACCGCAGTTGCTTCGTGATCTCCTTCCGGAACATCACCTGCAGCGTTGCCAG
The DNA here is from genome assembly GCA_029955525.1 of Oeneis ivallda. Lineage (NCBI taxonomy): Eukaryota > Metazoa > Arthropoda > Insecta > Lepidoptera > Nymphalidae > Oeneis > Oeneis ivallda. The sequence goes on from JARPMR010000010.1 coordinate 2,063,975, forward strand.
GATCTGGTTCTGCTGCTTGCAGAGTTTCAACTTACCCAGCTTATACATCCTGTCCACAGTGTCCCTCGAGTGTATCTCTATCAGGCACAGCGCGTTCACTTTGCATCGCAGTTGCTTCGTGATCTCCTTCCGTGACATCGCCTGTAGTGTTGCCAGGATTTGGTTCTGCTGCTTGCAGAGTTTCAACTTACCCAACTTATACATCCTGTCTACAGTGTCCCTCGAGTGTATCTCTATCACGCACAGCGCGTTCACTTTGCACCGCAGTATCTTTGTGATCTCCTTTCGGGACATCGCTTGCAGCGTTGCCAGGATCTGGTTCTGCTTTTTCCGCATTTTCTTTAACGGCTTCTTTTCCTTCATGATTTCGCAGCGGCAGAGTGTTCGTGTGCAGTCTGACGTCCATTGGATCTTTGAAAGACGTGCTTTTATAATATTAATCCATAAACATTTAAATCGAACCAAACCATTATATTATTATTTATTATGATTGAGTTAAGTTCAAGATCTTTAGGGCCTGTTTCACCACTTGCTGATAAAGTGCCTGATAGCCTATCTAAAACTTGTCTGACAGATAGCATTGAAATGTCTGTTTCGCAAGTGTCCGTTACAACTATCTAGCAGATAAACTTTCTGATAATCTAAAAAATAAGACATCTTTAACAACTATTTTATCTATTAGATATATATCAGACACTTTAACGGATAGTGGTGAAACTGGCTCTTACTGTTTCTTTGTTCTTTTACAAAGGTATTCCAAAGAGATGAAGTATGCAGATTATGTAATTATTGGTATTTGCTTGTCACCATAAGATTAAGTAACATATCCTCAGCAATTATAATACCTTGCTGCAAGTAATCCCAAGCTGGCCCGGGTAGTCATTGATCCACTGTTCCCTCTGATATCGGCATTTTCTCAATGCTGCCTTTGTTACCAATAGTTGCTGAAAAATATAAAAAAATGAGGGTAGTTGCAATATTATAGCCTTATATTTAGATATAATAATTTTATCCCACCCCTAAAATGACCCATCTCACTCTGTCAATATCGGAAATGTGCGAGAGATATACTCAGTACCCCACCCCTAACAATGACCCATCTCACTCTGTCAATATCGGAAATGTGCGTGACATACTCAGTACTCGTTTGTTAAAAAAATAGACGATAGCAGAGAATCTGGGGTTCGATTAATCGAATCGCTGCATTTTCGGAGTTAAGTGCGTTTAAGCAATTAAATATCACATGCTTCATCGTTAAAGGAAAACATCAACAACATTGCATTGGGCTATAGTGGGATCTGCGAGAGATTTGCACTCAGTGGCGAGCCGTTGATGGTTGCTGACGATAATGACGAATGATAAATGAACGATAATTCCTTCACGGTCAAGGCTATTTGTCTATGAAACGAGCTTCCCTCGCAAATTCATCGTGCTGAATCCCTTAATAAATTTAAAACTGACGTCAAAGATTATTACTTTTATCTCTGTGCTATCATCAATAACGACATAGTTTACGATTTAAATCAGTAGTAATATATTTATGTATGTATATATTATAATATATAGTCTTATGTATGTGTATAATATTTATTTTGTATATATATTAGTGTATTAATATGTTATTATTATTATTATATTATATGGTTTAGTTTATTTACCTATTAGTATTTAGGTATATTATATATACACTACCTCCCACTGTCTATTTGTTCATTTTCTCCCTTGGAAGAGATCGCTATTTAGCGATAAGACCGCCTTTTTGTATCTACATTTTAAGTTTTCTTTTTTGTAACTTACCAGTAATTCATTTGTGTTTTGTGGTGCAATAAAGTATATACATACATACATACATTATGACCATCATCCTACCTCTCGTAAAACCACCCTCATGGTATGCTCCAAGCCCAAGAGCCACACTTCCGCAGGCCCGTCCAGCACCAGGTTATACTTCCATTCGATGCACTCCCCATCCTCAGACATCATGGCCTTGGCTACCGGCAATCCTAAGGCGTTCTGAGAACAAAAGAATTGAGTAGGTAAGGCTGGAATTACATCTGTGCGCATCGATTCGCATTTTGTTCATAGAAAACTGTCATTTTGAATGGAGTCGTGTACGCATCGAACAGCTAATCAATTTAGCTATTCGATGCGTACACGACTCCATACGAAATGAGTTTTATATGAACACAATGCGAATCGATGCGCACAGATGTGATTCCAGCCTAAGAATAAGGGATAATCGTTAGTAAATCAAAGTACCTACTTATTGAAGTGAATCTATGATATCTAAGAAGGTCTTAAGCATCTGAAGCATCTTAAAAAGGAGATAGCATTTTGGGGAATAAGGCAGGCATTTTTTATTGTGAAATCGATCGATTTACTTTTTTTTTAAATCCTTCTGAATTTCACAAAACGTAAATCATCGCAGACGAAGTTGCTGTCATCAGCAAACTGTAAGTGCTTTATAATGAATATTTCAGCGACACCTTAAGCCAACTCACGGTTTAAAATTTTTAGGCTAAACCGTTAGTGAATTTATTGCAGGCAGATAAGACTTATTATGCACCCCTTTTGTAATTCCCGGCAGTACCTAAATATTGAGCATCGAGATAGGCGGCAAGATTCGGCTTCGTAGAGCGTCGTCTGACACACCATAAGTGCAAATGACAATGACAACGCTTAAGGAAACCGAGGCTAGGCTATTGTCTCTATTTAGGGCTCTTCTGGGCTGATTTCTTTCCCATAGTAAAAAGGTCTTTAAAAATAATAATTAAAAAGAGACCCTACTTTTAATTCTTTTTAAAGCTTTATTGAAAACTTTTAAAATTAATGTAGGTATGTGTATATAGAAATAAATAAGAGAAGGTTAAAAATATACATGAATGCTTTATTTAATTTAAACTGCAACAGGTCAACTTGAAACATAGCAAAGATACTCATAGATTTAAAAATAAAATACATTCTGTGAAATTCAACCCTTTGAATGGGCAAAAAGGGCATTACAGTAATTTATGCCCATATTATGTATGATTTCAATTTTCAATGCGATTTCTTGAAACTTGTAACTTAAACTTAACACTAACTTAAAACTTAAAATTGTAGGATTTTAATTAATTCAGAAACTAAATAAATACGACAAATTCAACTTAGATAAAGTCGCGGGCGACATATTATCCAACTTATCAATAAATATCTTACGCGTAAGTTAATAGTTATTTTGTACACAGCCTTTTGTTTTACATAATACACACATCAAAAGTGTCTAGGGATCAACATATATTTTTGCAATAACTTTTCTCCTGATTGATATTAATTAAAATTTTCTTTAAGGATTCATCAAATAAAGTGTTTTCGTTTGTCACAGTAACGATAAACCAAGTCACCTTTGCATTAATAAAGAAATTTGCCATTTTCCTAATAAAGGGATTTTTGACATTTGAACCACTAACATTAAAGTTCGAAAAAAAGACTGAAATAACAGTTTTCTTTAAAATTTTATTGGGTAACTTAAACAATTAATAATCCGTGTTTCTACCGCGAACACTAACAACACAAGAACATCGGTTTGGCATACTCAAAATGAGTTCATCCAAATCACGCTGTGGAATGGCCGCCCATGTTCGTTGCAACAACAAAAAAAGGTCTTCTTGCCACTGGATACCCTCCATATTCGGCAGAGCTCTTCTCTGTAGCATATCCCATGCATGCTCAATCGGGTTCAAGTCTGGCGACTGAGCAGGCCAGGGCAGGACATTGATGTTAGCTGCGGCGAGAGTCTGTCTTACAACTCTTGCGGTGTGCGGTCGTGCATTATCATGCATTAACTGAAATAAGGGACCGATTTGCACTTGTAGAGGAACGATGACGTCTGATACAATCGTCTCAGCATAAATTTGAGCGTTGAGGTTGCCTCTGATCCAAATCAACTCAGTTCTTCCGCCGATCCAAATACCCGCCCATACCATGATGGTTCCACCACTATAAGGATGGACTTCCTGGCAGGATTTTAATCGCTGATTATGAAATTATGAAATGCACCAAAAAGGATCCATATAAATTTATAAAATCATAAATTTATTACAAAGCCACATCTCAATCTCAAGAAATCCGCATAAAAATGCTTGATCCCTAGACACTTTTGATGTGTGTATATTCTAACATAGAGTACCTACAATTTTACATTTACATCTTAAATTCTATTCAATTTGCTTAAAAACTATTGTTCAAATTAATACAAGGGTAAAAGTTTAAAAACTGTAACCCAACGGAAAATTTTATGTAACATAAGCCATATTGATTTTGTTCATATAAAATGTAAGCTATCAGATCATCATGAATCGATTGACACCTCATCGAAATCGATTCAGTAGTTTATTCACTACATTAAAACATGCCTAAAAAGTCACACACATACATAAACTGTTAAAATCATAACCCTTTTTTTGGCTTTGCCGTAGTCAAGTAAAAAACGAAAAAAAAAACGAAAAAAAACATGCTTTGTTGGCCCGATAGTCTATTATTCTTCCTATCCTACTAATATTATCCTACTTTCTATTTAATATTATAAATGCGAAATTTTGTGACGATGGATGTATGGATGGATGGATGTTTGTTACTCTTTCCCCCCACAACAAATGAATTTGGTTGAAATTTAGAATGGAGATAGGTCATACCCAGGATTAACACGTAGGCTACATTTTATCCCGGAAAATTAAAGTTACCGCAGGAATTAAAAAACTTTAATCCACATAGTTCGAAGAGCTGATGGTCGTTGGGGTCCCAAGGTGTTGGAGTGGCGACCCCGCACCGGGAAACGCAGTGTTGGCAGACCCCCCACCAGGTGGACCGACGACATCAAACGAGTCGCAGGGAGCCGCTGGATTCAAGCGGCGCAAGACCGAAGCCTGTGGAAGTCCATGCAGGAGACCTTTGTCCAGAAGTGGATGTCTATAGGTTGATAAAGAAGAATCCACGCGGACGAAGCAGTGGACATCATCTCGTAATACTATAATTATTAAAAGTTTTCTTCATAGGCACTATGTGCTGATCTCTTTTGCGCCTTGCTATACAGCTTCCGTGTGAGACTGAGGATGGCCTTGTACAGTGCCTGCTTGTCTGACGCGATGCGACACGCCAGCACCATGTGGCTGTAGTCCTGCAGCAGGGATTGAGCTTGTGCTGTCGGATGGTACATGAGCAGAATTGCTAGCGCCTGGAATGGAAACATTAACAGATTACTTGACCATTGTACTAATAATGTCGAGCAGTGATAGCCTAGTGGTTAGGACTGCTGTCTCCTATTCGGAATGGGCATAGGAGGTTCGATAGAACAGAATAGAAACATTTTTTATTAAAAAAAAACTTTTTTACAAGTGCTTTAGAATCGTCGATGAGTCTAGCACTGGTTCGGAATGCCCTTCCTGCCGAGAAGAACCAGCAAGAAACTCTGCGGTTGCCCTTTTCAAAACAAGTTTACAATACAATAGATACTGTGCTATGTATGCAGTGTTTCCCACAATGAGGGAACGTTCCACAAAAGCATACCTACTTACAATTCAATACATTTTCAGACGGGTAGACAGAAAGTAACCCCATTCCCGCCGGTGGCACCCATTCACGAGCATGACGCATGACCCAGCCGTTGCTTCGCTCAACCATATTTGATAATTGGTATGCACCTCTGACTTTTTGGATTTATGTGTGTTTAAGGAATTAAATATTACATGCTTTAATGGTGAAGGAAAACATCGTAAGTAAACTTGCACACCTGGGAGTTAGAAGGAAATAAGAGAACAGGAAGAGGCTGGTAACATGGTAAGAAACATGATACTGAAATGGACTAACAATAATGGATTGGTACCCAAAGGATGAAAAACGTAAAAGAGGACGGCAACATCTCAAATGGGCAGATGCAGGTTCTACATGGCCGAGAAAGGCCAGGGAAAACTTTGGCAGGATATGGAGATGGCCTATGTTAGAGTTACACACTGAGGAGTAGAACAGTCACCAACTTGTATTGCAATTTTTTTTTTTATGTGTACATCATGCAATCAGTCGCCAGACTATGAGCAGATTCGTTCTGGGTATTAGTTTTGCAATTAGTTCTGGGAATTTGTATTGCAAATTGCAAAAATAATTAGTAATTGTAAGCCTCAGTAAATAAAGGCTTTATTTATTAAATTAACTCATCAAAAAGAAAAACACCAACCTTCATATAAACACGTATATCATCCCAATGATTCTGCTCCCATATTGGCGACTTCTTCAACAGGTAAGCCAAATCGTTCCACCTGTGGCTGTATATCGCCCTCCGAATTGCCATCCGGTATATATTCTTCCAATTTTGCTCCTTATGTTCTATTTGGTTCAGGGTTTTGCTTTCTTGCAGTAGTGCAAGGTTCCTCTTGCAATTGTCATGTTCAAAATGTTGACGATTCTCCAAAAGTTCTACTGCTCTACGCTGAAAACATTAATTTGAGTTGTGATAAAAAACCTTTTTGTCAAATCTTTCTTTTTATTTGATGACAAGATAACCCTTGACTGCGATAGCACCTGATGGTAAGTGATGATGCAGTCTAAGATGGTAGTGGGCTAACTTTGAGTATGGCAGTGTACATATTTTAACCCATACTATGTATGTGTGAAGAAGTGATAGCCTAGTGGTTAGGACTGTGGTCTCCTATTCGGGGGGTCGCAGGTTCGATCCCGGGTACGCACCTCTGACTTTCAAGTGCGTCAACTGAGTCAAGTGCGTTTAAGCAATTAAATATCACTTGCTTCAATGGTGAAGGAAAACATCGTGAGGAAACCTGCATATCTGGGAGTTCTTTCTTCATAATGTTCTCGAAGGTGTGTGAAGTCCGCCAATTCGCATTGGGCCAGCGTGGTGGACTATAGCCCATAACCCTTCTCTGAGAGGAGACCTGTGCTCAGTAGTGAGCCGTTGATGGGTTGCTAACGAACGATGCATGTGTACCCATATACTAATCTGTTTCTATACACCATTGTGCTGGAACATGCTAAGGGTTTATCTAAATTATTGCTATAGTGTGACAATTGCAATCACCTCTTATTCCCTGGTACGCTCTTGCTATTGGTTAAAATGTATTGATGCAGCAAGAACACCATCATCATCATCACATCATCATCAACCCATCATCGGCTCACTACTGAGCGAGGTCTCCTCTCAGAGAAGGGTTATAGGCTATGGCTATAGTCCACCACGCTGGCCCAATGCGAATTGGCGGACTTCACACACCTTCGAGATCATTATGGAGAACTCTCAGGTGTGCAGGTTTCCTCACAATGTTTTCCTTCACCGTTAAAGCATGTGATATATAATTTCTTAAACACACTTAACTTCGAAAAGTCAGAGGTGCGTACCCGTGATCAAACCTGGGACCCCCCCAATAGGAGACCACAGTCGTAACCACTAGGCTATCACTGCTTCACTGATGCACTGCAACACTGCAAGAACACCATAAATTCAGCCAATCAGAGGTGATTGCATTTGTCACAGCTGGTGAAAACAAACAGTATAAATGAAATAAATATTATCTGATACTAATTTACACTAGTGGCATTGCAATGGCAATGTTTCTATTCTAGTGGCATAGGGCATTCCGAACCAGTGGTACACTCATCGACGATTCAAAAGCACTTGTAAAAAGTTTATTTGAATAAAAAACATTTCTATTCTATTCTATTCTATTCAAGTGGTTCGCCCCAAACTGAGACATCGCGGTAACAGTATCCCATGATTATTCATTCAATCGATACATGACGACCAAAACTGGCATTACTATTATGCCCGTTTTCACCAAACATATCTAAATCATCCCCTAAGTAGGAGTCTCTTTACGTAGGTAGCTCCTAAATACAATCTTAAGCCCTAACATCCATCCCAATGTCCTTTTAGGTGTCCCATACAGGATCATCATAAAGTTGACAGAATCATCACCTAACTTATCATAGGTAGCCCGTAAAGGTAAGGGAATGTTAGTGAAAACATTGAATTATTATGTACTACCGAGTGAAAATGGGTTACGAGATGGACAGACGGACAGATGGGCAGACAGACAGACGGACAAGTGCAAATTCGCTCAAGTAGACTCAGAGACCTCACTTCGCTCTGTCAATAATATTATGATTTAAGAATGAATGAGAACAATGATCCTGCAGAAGTATTAACAGTAGTAGATATAACTATTGAATGGAATAGATTAAAACTGTTGTGAATCTATCCTCTTGTTCACTATTATCACTGGGCACTACTGGGCATCGGGTCTCTTCTCAGAAGGGTTTAGACTAAAGGCCACAATGCTGGCCAAGTGTGCATTCCCAGACTGTTGAGAACATTATGGAGAACTCTCAGGCATGCGGGTTGTCTCTCGATGATTTCCTTCACCATTAGACCATATTTATCTGATTAATAATTTTTGGAACTTCCCTCATTGTAGAAACACAGCATATATAGCATAGTATTTACTGTATTGTAAATTTGTTTTGAAAAGAGCAACCGCCGAGTTTCTTGCTGGGTCTTCTCGGCAGGAAGGGCATTCCGAACCAGTGGTAGAGCCAGACGATTCAAAAGCACTTGTAAAAAGTTTATTTGAATAAAAAATATGAAAAAATAAAAAAAATCTATTCTATTCTATTCTATATAAGTAATATAATAATATGCCTACAACATTCACTAACCTAAAAACGGACTCAGGGTAATAATGGCTAAGAATCTGAGAAAGACGAAAGCAAATTGATCAGTTAGAGAATCCGCCTTTTAGAGAAGAGCTGATGGTTTATTAGCAATTCGTAATCAGAATTTATAGTCTACACTACGTGAATCATGATAGGAAACGTGCTATCATTGAAATGGCGCAAAAATTTCGTAAAAGCCGGTACCGATTTATCGTAACTTATGTACATTACATGAGCTGAGCTGAGATGGCACAAAACTATAGCGTTTAGGTACCTCAGTTTGTATATTGATTTTCTTTTTTTTATTAGGAATCTAATGCAATTAAAAAAAAACAAAACTATATACTTACTATACTAGCCATTGGGACGTAATGAGCTTTAACCACGTCTTTTTCATCCATTTTTAATTATTATTTCTTCTGTTGCACAAAACTAATAACTTTCGAGCTTTGAGACCACTTATTTATGCAATATTTATGTTATTTACTGTGATTTTTGTTGGTTAGAATTTTTTTTAACCCAATTACTTTGCTTTGTAAAAAACACAGTAAAAAAAAATAAAAAACATGCCGATTGCCGTCAGACGTGAACATGACAAACTGTCAAACATCACGTCAAACATGGCAAATTGCAAGTCACAGACGACAAAAGCTAGACATGAGCGAATGTGAATAACATACGCTGATGGACTATTCGAATAGGTATGTAGTACTATCCCATTCCACAAGTTCCAGCCATCATGAGCATGAAATATCAGCATGATTACTAGGTATTTTAAGTACCTGGTAAAAGAGCACTTTAATTTTTGAACCTATCGACTGTTGAGTATCACCCGTCTCAACTCTTAAGGTGTAATATGTTTAAAGTGCTGCCAGTGTAAGTATAGTTTTCTACCATCTAATTAATTTAATTTTTTTATATTATGTATTGTATTTATGTTTAACTCACCTTGTCAATTCTTATTTTATTAACATTATCAAACAACTTTTTCAAATGAACTTGAATTAATTGGGGTTTCTTGGAATTTCCTAAAATTTCAAGCAGATCGTCGTTTGAAATGAAGTAAAATCTTGGAAACAGTTGTCGCTTTGTCTCAAGGTATTTTTCTAAGGCTCTCAATATTCCATCTAAATTATCAACCATCTTATTAAGCTTATTAAAAAGATACGGAGCTGGTTTATACAAACATGCTTCAACCGCATTTTTTCCAGCATACATGCTGTAAAAACAAATTATCTGAATGAAATGTTAAAATTTAAAAGACCAAGGTGCTTTAAGTGGGAGGTTCTGTGTTCAATTCTCAAAGCTTGCGATTTGGGAATTTTATAATTTCTAAATTGTTTCTGATTAAGTCTGATGGAAAGCCGCGGTGAGTTATCATCAAACTGGCAAAATAAATATACTGTCAAGCTGCTTATCTTTCCTGTACGAGTGATGCTGTATACAAACTGACTAAGGCGCGCTTGCAGAAACGTTTTAAGCCAGAGTTAGCAGCTAACTCTGGGTTAAAAGGACAGATTTGACAGATTTCGTAAACAGCTTCTGTCAAAATTACAAATTTATTTCTGGGTTAACTAACTTGGCGTCTTTGCAAGCGGGCCTAAGTGTTATGGGTTTAAGTTTTGAGTTTTGGGTTTAATTAAACTATAATCCGTCTTCCAATTTGGCCTGTTTCCATCATAGACTACAACATAAATATTTTTTAAATAACAACAATTTAATAAATAAATATTGAGTAATACTGACTTAAATGAAGTTAATTACTATTAAATAGTACATACTAAAGTAATTTAGATCTAACCTGCTAGTAATTTCTGTCCAATCAGCAGTTAAAGCGTCAAATATTTTTACTTCAGTTGGTAGTTGTTTTCTAATATCTTCTCCACTAAATATTTGTTCAAGGTAAAGGTACCGTCGTTGAACTTGCAATGAGATCTACGGATATAAATTATTAGTATTTAGTAGTTTTGTTTATAGATAAGTCCGTAACTACGTACCAATGCAATGCAACTAATGAAAACATTAATGAAAAACGATATTAACCTCAATGCACTCGGCTACGTAACCTAAAGACTTCTCCCAATAATCTACTTCTTTAATGAATGGTTCCACATATTTTGTTGACTTCATAGAAGATAATTGTACTTGATGATCTTCTAGGAACTAGATAAGAATAAAATGTTTTAAATAATTAAAGCTTCACACATAAATTCCATTTTATATTGTTTTAGTTTTTACCTGCATTACTTCTTCAACATTTTTTATCTTATACATATCTCCTTTATGATGTTGCATTTCATATGTTGTGTTTTTCCATACCTCACGTATAGCTTTGAGACCATTTTCGATATTTAATTCCATAGTTGCAGCGTTTGATATTTCAGCAATATCTTCAGCATATGCTTGGAAATTAAGACGCATTATCAACTCAAGCTTGAAATCTTCAGAATTTTGATCAAATTCACTGATAGGAAAGTTGAATGTTTATCACTCAGGAATTTATAAAACCCAAATCGAAATTGAAAACATAATGCAAGAAAATACTAACACTCCCATAAGAGTTTTTATTCTATCCCAATGGCGCTCCCTCATACATGGATTTTTCAAATCTCCAATCAAAGGTAGAGTTCGTCGAAATGCATCAACTTTAACTCGAGTTGTATCTATAATATCCCAACCTTTGTCTTTAAGCTGTCGAGAAAGGCGGTTGAAATTTCTGTAAAACAATTATTTATTGATCTTGATTTATATCAAGACATTGTGTAAGGAAATTAAGAAAATGTCCACTTTTTCTTAAATGCCCATAACTAACCTGAACAAAAACATAACGTTATCTTCCATTTCATCTGTTTCCATTTCCCAAAATGTTTGTGTTTTATATTTCTCCCATGACTCCTCCCACTGAAACACTAATCCCCACACTTCTTCCAATTTCTCCAGTTCTTTCTCCATCTTTTGTAGGTCGAGATTCACTGGTGTCCTATGAATGAAAATTTATTGCATATAAAAAGAATTAAGGAGGTATTACTTCTACTTCATTATTTTCTAATAAATTATGATTTTCCTAATTTTCTAGGTGAATAATGATTATGACGATGAAAAAATCTATCTGTATGTCTACTACTATTTAATTGATGCTCAATTTTATTTTTATTTACGTTAAGTTAAAAACTGCTAGTCCATCTCTTATTTGTTGTTCTTGAGCGCGGAGTGCATTAAGTTGATCTCTAAAAGCTTTCAATTGCGATAATGCATCTTTTCCACTAATGTCAGAGCTGCATGGAGCGGTGTTATAGAAATCTTCACAAAATTCTTTAGCTTGTTCTTTAAATACCTAAATATTTTACAAATGTGAACAATACTTTAGATAGTTCAACAGACATATTAAATTATATTTAATATAAATACTATAGCATACCTCAGCTTGTTCTAAAAGTTCAGTTTTGAATTTATCTTTATTCATCTCTAACAACTTCTTAGCTTCTTCAAGAAGTGCTAAGTACTCTGCCCACTGTACAGGAACATTTTCATGCCGTGTTTGCATGTCAGGACTTAGTTCTACTTCAAACTTTGCTAAAATACAAATAATACCCAGTTTAAAAAAATATTCAGGGATGAATTACCTTCAGAGTCACACATTTATTTATAACTAACCTAATGTCGTCATTTTATCTGTTATAGGAGGGAAGGTTTTTTCTACTATCGGTATTTCTGAGATTAAGCGTTCATAAGTTGCCATCGAAGTTGCTAATTCTTTTAAATCAGCTGGCATCTGAAATGATGATACTACATAATTTTATATATTAATACATTATGCACATAATAAAATTTTATCATTAGTAATTATTATTATTATACATTATGATAAAACAAACTCTTACAGTCATTGCGTCTGCACTGCTTTTTTCTATATAGGCATAAACTGCATCAATATCAGATTCTGTAATTTTTTTTAACAATTCACCTAACTTTGTTTGCCACACTAAACAATGAGCTATGATTGATTTCTTCAGTTCACTTGAATTTAAAGTTATAAAGTGGATCTGAAATTCAATTAGATGACCTTAATAAATAAATAAATTATTTATTAGACTTAAAGGTTCAATAAAATGTAATTATTAAAAATCTAACCTGATTTACAGTTTCTTGAATTTGCACAGCATTAGCAAGGTTACTATAATTTATAATTAGTTCATCAAAATCTGCAGCTGTATGGCCTTCCTCTCGATATTTAACCATAAAATCATCTTTATTAACTTTCCAGATATGAGAATATGGATCCCACATCCGTATGTGTTCATGTACAAGATTAAGATTATATTCAATTTCTAGAAAGAACAAAATAAATTAATCTTTGTTTATCACAATAATTATTATAAGACTTAAAGTCAACCAGTTTATAGTTCAAATTTCAATCTAAGGCACCTGTATCAATCAAAGACTGCAATTTATTACTGTCTGTATCACTTATTATTACATCTTTAAACTTCTTAAGACCACCAGCGGGCAAACCAAATTTTTCGAACAGTCTTGGAATAGTACTTAAAAGATGAATAATCTCCTCCAATACCGTTGTAAATGTATCTTCCAACTCATGCCGTGTAGGATTATAAATGATATGGTTTTTATCAGATAAATAGAGATTCATTTTAATGAGAGGTGACGGTGCCATCGTACCTAAAATATTAAACCAAATTACCAACTTCAATGATTTGAAAACATTAAAAGTGACCTTAATAAGCAGATACTTACCGTCACCGTGTACACATTTGTACATATTTTGCATTGTAGCTTTGATTGTTAAGCGTAATGCATCTTCTAACAGTTGGTCATATCTTCTGACATATTTAATCCAGTATTCTGCCATCTAAAAGAAAAGTGGAATATGGTAGTGGTTTTCTATTAAAAAAGACATTGTTGGCTTTTAAAGTTAATACCTGTGTTATATACGCTTCAAATCCTTCATAAACAATTATGATATAAGTGATAACTTCCTTGTACATATCTAGTATTTTGGTTGCTGCTTCTTCTTCCATTATTCTTATTTTGTGTCGAAGTTCTTGTATATCAAAAACATTGTAAATATCAAATTCAATGAGAGGGGTATCACAAACTTTTTCCATTATCTTTACCAAGTTTAGATTACAATTTTTATAAGTTGTTACAAAATCTTGCAGCTGTAAGAGAACCGATTACATTTTGATTTATTTATTTTTACAATACCAGATAAAATTTAGATCTTACTAAACATTAAACATTACTAACTTCACCAATTTGCAAAACACAGTCTGCAATATAAGCATCAGACATTGTTGATGTCCATGTCAATTTTGAAATTCCTGGTTGAACTTTCTTTTCACATGCCTAAAAAAATACAAGTAACTGCGGAATTAACTTAATTATGGCAGCACTGTTAAATCACTCCAAATAAACAAAGTACTCTGTGGTTGTAAGTCAATGTCAAACTTGCAATTTGTTTGTTGTCAATGTCAGTCATGTTATTTTGATAATGTCAAATGTCAATGTCAGTTCATACTGTGTGTTGTGTGGTGTGTTCCTGTATATTTTCACCACACTGAATTTAATTTTTTAGTTTTTACGCAATTATTTTATATTCGTTTGATTCATACAAAATACGGTGCACATACAAATGAATATCTTATACTCTCAAGATGAATTTAAGCGACCCCGAGTTGGAATTAGTTGACCCGACTCCGAATGTTCACATGCTGTTCCTGCATTTCGATCAAGTATTCTTCTGGACCAAGCTAGCCAGCCGGGCTGTGGTCCGTTGGAGCAAGAGGATGTACTCCTGTGCTGGCATATGCTCGTTAGTATGAATCGTAATAGCCTTAATAGCCCAATGGTAGGTGAAAACTAAGGTCGTCGGTTCGATCCGCACCATTGTACTATTGTCGGACCCACTCCACAAGTATTCTGCTTATTTGGATGAGAGAGGAGGATATTTTTGTCAAGTTCATCATTTCTAATATTCTTTCTAAATTCTAGTAATAGTATAATTGTGAAAGTTTGAGGATGGATGTAGGGATGGGTGGATGGATGTTTGTTACTCTTTAACGCCACAACGTATGTACCGATTTGGCTGAAATTTGGAATGGAGATAGCTCATACCCAGGAATAAAACATAGGCTAGTTTTTATCCCAGAAAATTACTCAGTTCCCACAGGAATTAAAAAATGTTGTGGGCATCATCTAGTAAAAAATAAAATGATCAGTCAAGCCTTGCTCTTCATGCGCAAATCTATAAACTTGATGTGTTGATCATGATGATGATTAAACACTTACCAGAAACCCATATGAGCAACCCATTTACAGCATACTTAGGCAGCTCAACTGAGGGCAGGTCTCTTCTCAGCGAAGGTTTATAGACCATAGTCCACCACGCTGGCCCAATGCAAATTGGCAGACTTCACACACCTTTGAGAACATTATGCTCTCAGATGTACAGGATTCCTCACAATATTATCCTTCACCGCTGAAGCATGTGATATTTAATTGCTTAAACGCACTTAACTCCAAAAAGTTAAGTGCATGCCCAGGATCGAACCTGTGACCCCCCGAATAGAAGACCACAGTCCTAACCATTAGGCTATCACAGCTTTCAGTGCTTAATACAAGCCATAAATATTTTGAATTTCAGGTATGACAGAGGAGGACTCTGCGATATAGCCCTTAGCGAGCCATTACTTAAACTACGCCCTCGGAAAGATCTTGTGGAGACCCTCCTTCATGAGATGATACACGCTTATCTGTTTGTGACCTGCAGGGACCAAGACAGAGATGGGCACGGACCAAATTTTAAACAACACATGTACAGAATTAATAAGGCTGCAGGTCTCAATATCAGCATTTACCATGACTTTCATGATGAGGTTAGTTTTTTATATCTCAGTTTTAAAGTTCACTCAGGTGCTTTTATTTGGTCAATAGAATCTATTGTCTTTTGTAAAATTTATAGTCTACTAGACAATGCCCATTACTTTGTCCATGTGGATTAACGTTTTTTAATTCCCATGGGAACTCTAATTTTCCAGGATAAAAGTAGCCAATGTGTTAGTCCTGGGTATGAGCTATCTCCATTCCAAATTTCAGCCAAATCAGTTCATTCATTGTGGTGTGAAAGAGTAACAAACATCCATCAATACATCCTCACAAACTTTCACATTTATAAAATTAGTAGGATTATTGTAGGATAGGAAGCAGGATTAGTAGGATTGGTTAAGATGACAACATTATTGTTTAAATACTTAATATTGCAACACTATAAGGGCCTTCATATTTGCCATAGATCAATAGAGTAACAGAAGGATAATTGCAGAGCTGCACCGCAGTATCCATACAAATTAAAAATTATGATGTGTGTAGCAATGTTTTCCTTATTCTGCCTCAAATAATAAATGAATCCTTGATGCTGTAGTTCAAAGTGGTAATTGACCTTATTTGACGTTTTAATATCATGGCTTATCTCTTCTTTTCAAATTGTAAATTCTCAGAAATAAAGGAACAGGTACAAGAAATAAAAATCTTTTTAGGTTGAACTGTACAAAACCCATTGGTGGCGATGCAATGGTCCTTGTCACACTAAGAAACCGCATTTTGGAATCGTGCGTCGATCGGCCAACAGAGCTCCTGGGCCCACGGATTACTGGTGGAAGGATCATCAGAGAAGATGTGGAGGTACTTTTGTAAAATTCAAAGAACCCGAAAACTTTGGAAAAAAGAAACGCGTATCGCCCAAACCAGCTGGCGACATTACTAAATATATTAATACTACCAATACTATCAATAACAATGCTAAAGTTACAAAACCAGTTCTGAAAGACTCCAATATGATACCTGTTAAATCGAATTTAATAACAAAAAGCAACAATAGTAGTACGATTGTTGTTACTAAAAGAAATAATGTTGTTTACAATCCTCAAGTAGGGAAATCCCCTGTTGTTGTTTTTAGTGGTAAAGGAAAAACATTAAGCAGTATAAATAACACAAACTCTGTCAATGTTGTTGAAACTGTAAGAAATATTTGGGCTAATAAACAGCTGTCACCTACTTTGCCTGATAAAAATAGCACTAAAAACCAAGTACCGAGAAGAAATAGTTTTAGCACAGTCACAGCTAATTCAAGTAAACATAAAGCAGAGGATTCACATATTCTATCCCCACCTAGTAAAATAAAGAAAATAGATGACTATTTCAAAAGTACTGCAACATCATTATTAAAAGATTTATATGGCAAAGATTTCGAAATTAAAGAAACCAGTAATAATAATAATAATAAAAGATTGTCAGTTGTTGCTGTTGATACAAATTTAGTGGACTGCCCAGTCTGTAATAATAAAATGAGCAGCGAAGAAATAAACAGACATTTAGATGAATGCTTGAATAAAGAGGTCATTGAAAGTATTAAACATAATGGTGATATTAATGCTGTGATAGATATTAAGTCGACAACAGATAAAGTAAGTCATGATGGCAATTTCTTAGATAATAAAGAACAGAAATTTACAAACTTCAAAAAAGAAAAAGATACAGGGCAGCATGTTAATACTAAGTCTGAAATACTTTCTGAACTGACAGACTGGAATGCAAATGTTTGTATAAAAAATGAAAAAGTAGACAAATCAGATATTCCAAAAATTAAAACTGAACCTGGCACTAGTAAAAATGTTGACGTTTTAATAACGATAGATGCTCAAGAATGTCCTTGCTGTGGCAATATTGTTACCAAAACAATTAACGAACATCTAGAAGAATGCTTAGCATTTTCTGATACAAATATGCCATTGGAAGGTGCTTCAACAAGTTTTGTAAGCGACACAATTGTTATAGATGATGATGATGATGATAATGACATTCTTGATGAGACATTAACATTGAATGCCACTGGTACTAAGTCGCCATGTCCATGTTGCTTGAAAATGATTGAACAAGACGATATGAATGATCATTTAGACTTATGTTTGAGTTAAGTTTGATAGTAATGATCATATGGATTAATTTTAAGTTTTCATTGGCCTGATTTGAGTAGTTACTGTTATTTATTTGAGTTGTTTTTATGATTTATGATTGATAATGGAAGACAATATGTGATTTGATTTAATTATTTAATTTTAATAATTTAGAGGTTTCAATTTTCTTTATTAGATTAATTGTTTCAATTAATATGTCACCGTTCAATGCTCCACCAAATATGATAATATTATTAATAAACATTGTTTCTAATTTCATAACAAAATATGTTTTTTTCTGTAAGTACATAATAATTACTTATACCCTGCCCAACCGTTTATTTTCTTTTTGACAGCTCAGTCTCACTCACTCTCAGATAGTGAGAGTGAGTGAGACAATATTATATTGTCTGTGTATAATATTGTCTCACTGTGAGTGAGGTTGAGCTGTCTAAAAGAAAATAAACGTTTGGATAGGGTATAAATGTTATTAATAATAACTAATTAGGTAGTAGTCTTGAGCTTAACTTGAACCAAATCTGGTGATAACAAAATATTTATGATGTACCTATATAAAAGATGTGTTAGGTGCAGCACGCATGCCTAGATCCTAAAAGTCAAGCGCGCGGTTTGCGTTGCAAATGCATTGTATGACGTTACAGCCTTGCGATACTCCAAACCGCCAAACGCGCCAAAAGAAATGAAAGCCGCGGCCAGACATTGTTCACATAAAATCGTATGAGATGGAACCAGGAGTAATAGTGTTCTGTGGATGGAACACTAAACGTAAACTGAACACAGTTGCGCACTGCGTTTGCGCACACATTTGTACACTCTAAAATCTCCCGAGTATTTGAAAGTACAAACCGCCACCAAGACTCACAACGCATGTATGCGTGCTGAGACGGCCGTCAAAATAAAAAATCCAAGGATTGGTTGCTCGACTAGAGGCGTCGTTAATAGGTATAGTTCTTGCAATTCACGAGGGCGACTGACTTATGGTTGTGTGTGTGTCGTATCTGTATAAGTGTGAGCGAGCGCAATGCTCGCGCCTGCCCGCTCCCACCTAGGCTTTGACAGCCACGCACACTTATGCAATGTGCATGTACACGAAGTAACCACGAGTAGAGCTCACTCGCCTTCGTGAATTGCAGAAACTGTAGTTCATTATTATTAGTATGGAAGGGCACGTCATGTTAACGTAGTTTATCTGCTAAAATATAGAATAGAATAGAAATGTTTTTATTCAAATAAACTTTTTTACAAGTGCTTTTGAATCGTCGATGAGTCTACCACTGGTTCGGAATGCCGTTCCTGCCGAGAAGAACCAGCAAGAAACTCGGCAGTTGCTCTTTTCAAAATAAGTTAACAATTCAATAGAATAGTTATACAGTTCAATTACCACCTGCTGTCTCATGAATCGCTGGAAAGAATTATGTCCACACTTTTTTATCATCTAAATAGTCTTCAATTGCATAATATGCTTTTATCATGAGATTAGTTTTAACTGATTTCTTAAACTTGTGTAAAGGCAAGTCTAAGATCGACTGTGGAATTTTATTATAAAACGTTACGCCCATTCCCACAAATGTCTTTCGGACCCTCTTGAGGCGACATCGAGGAATCACGAGCCTGTTTGTATTTCTAACTTGCCTATCGTGTAAATCACCCTTTTTTTGTAATTCATAATGTTTTGTCTGACAAATATTATATTGTATAGTAGGATAAAGGTGTGAACCGACATAGCTCAGCGTGTCGCGAAACTGAAGTGGAAATGGGCGGGCCACATAGTTCGAAGAGCTGATGGTCGTTGGGGTCTCAAGGTGTTGGAGTGGCGACCCCGCACCGGGAAACGCAGTGTTGGCAGACCCCCCACCAGGTGGACCGACGACATCAAACGAGTCGCAGGGAGCCGCTGGACTCAAGCGGCGCAAGACCGAAGCCTGTGGAAGTCCATGCAGGAGACCTTTGTCCAGCAGTGGACGTCTATAGGTTGATAAAGAAGAAAGGTGTGAACTTGGATTGAACTTACCAATATGAGCGGCTTAAACAGCAGCCTCTCCTGATCTGAGAGCGAGTCCAGTATCTTGTTGTAACCTTTTACTACGGCTAGTACGCTCTCGTAAACGTAAAATATCGTCTTGCCCTTCATGTACACCTTGGTTTATAAAGTTTTAGTTAAATACTAGCTGATGCCCACGACTTCGTCCGCATGGATTCAATTTTTAAATTCCCTCGAGAACTCTTTAATTTTCCGGGTTAAAAAGTAGCCTATGTCACTCTCCAGGTCCTCAACTATACCCATTCAAAAAATCAAGTCGATCCGCAGCTCTGTTGCAGCGTGAATGAAGGACAAACCAACAAACACACTTTCGCATTTATAATATTAGTATGATTAGCCCAGTGGTTAAGACTTTGGTGCGTTAATTTTTGCTTTAAAGATAACGTTAAAGGTAAACAAAGTGAGGAAACCTGCACGCCTGAGAGTTCTGCATAATGGTCTTAAAGATGTGAAGACTGTCTATCTGCACTTAGGCCATTGAGGTGGAATATGGCCTATATCAGTCTCATACTGAGAGGGAATTAATTACTGTGCCCAGTGCTGTGTGGGCGATGGTTTGTTGATGATGATAAGTAAGTATAGCTATTACTATACTATTGCGATTTTATCGTGCATAAAACTTGATCTATCGGGCTAGTATCCGTTAAATAAGCATACGCAAATAAGTTACTTACGTAAGTAATAAGAGGGCACAAGAACCGATTTAGACAAAATTTGGCACAGATTTAGGTATCTTCTAGTAAGATACTTTTTACTATTATCTACTTAAATTATCGTATAAGTATGTATCGTACGTATCGTAGGTAACTTGAAAGAAATAAACCTGAAAAGCGTGTAGAGGTATATCCAGGTTCAAGTTTTCCCAGTGGCTGGCTTCTTTGCAAAGCTCCAAAATATTTCTAAAAAAAAATCTTAAAATTAGTATGCAAGAATTTTTCTGTAAAACTAATTGTATGGTGGAATGCATTACAAAACTGGATTGATTTTTTCCTTCGCCGAAATCTTGCTTTACCTGAAATACCCGACTTTTTAACAAGTCATTAATCAAAATAACTTTCCAATTTAAATCTCCAAAACGATCACATAAAACCTTTTTTTTAAGGATTTTTAGGATTCGGCACCTCCACACCAATTAATGTAAATAACGGGATTCTTATTAGGTCACTCGGTTGTCAGTCTGTCAGTATGTCTATGTGTTACGGCCTTTTTTTCATCAAACCTGAGTAGTTAATAGTTATATAATTATGTTAGTAAAGTCTAAGTAGTTAAGTAGGTAGGTAATTTCGGAAACGGAGGAAGAGTCTTCAGTTGTCATATTAAGAGCCACGAGTTGGCCTACATGAAATAAATACCTATTTAATTATGAATTTTGAAACCTAGTGTTGATTTCATAATAGTTGCAATCATAAAGGTGCAAACTGCAAACACATTAGATCAGCGAGTTCAGGCGGTGCAGTAGTTTGTTTGCACCTATAGAATAGAATAGAATAGAATAGAATAGAATAGAATAGAATAGAAATGTTTTTTATTCAAATAAACTTTTTACAAGTGCTTTTGAATCGTCGATGAGTCTACCACTGGTTCGGAATGCCGTTCCTGCCGAGAAGAACCAATAAGAAACTTGGCAGTTGCTCTTTTCAAAACAAGTTTACAATATAATAGATAATATTATGCTATGTATGCAGTGTTTCCACAATGAGGGGAAGTTCCAAAAAGCATACCTAATTATAATTCAACACATGTTAAGACGGGCAGACAGAAAGTATACAAGGGCAGACAGATAGTAGGTAAGTATATAACTTACACATCAATGTTGCACTCCATTAGTCCAGGGTTCTCCGCACTTTTTCTCATCAGGGTCCTATTGAGACCAGCGGAGCATTTCTCGTCCAAGTTGTGCTGAAATCAGAGTAACAACTTGAGAATGGATTGTTTCGGGCTAAACATGTAGGTATATATACACTATGTGGATATAACGCACTCTTAATAAATAAACGATCGAGTACCTACGAAATTTTGGCTAAGATATCGACCCTAAAAGAACATGTATCACAATCTAGGTAAAACAAAACACCTCATTTCCTTAAGCAATGAGGTATTAAATATATTATTATCTATTAGGTTCGATAGGGTTCGATTCTTTAGCAGCTAAAACAAAAGGTAGGTAGGTAGGTATCTATCTATATTTCGCTGTAATAATAATAATATTATGTACTTATTTATTGTGTGTGTATGTGTGTGTGTGTGTGTGTGTGTGTGTGTGTGTGTGTGTGTGTGTGTGTGTGTGTGTGTGTGTGTGTGTGTGCGTGCGTGCGTGCGTGCTTGCGTGCGTGCGTGCGTGCGTGCGTGTGTGTAGAAGGGTTATGTAATGTAGAGCTTATATCCGCATTGCTTACAGTCCACGAGATCCACAGCTCCCGCACGGCGACGTCGATGGCGCCCATCAGCCTGTTGACGTGCATGATGACGTCCTCGGAGTTGCTGCACGGCATCAGCCACACCGACGCGTCGGTCATCACCTGTGGAAGCGGTAAGTGCTTTGTTGAAGCAATGCACTGCGCGCAACGGTGTTGTCACTTTAAACGTCAAAATTGTCATTGCATATACTTACAAAGTTGTATAGGTACGCTAAATGTACACAAAATTGGCTTGGTAGAGTCATGACTTGTCATAAGAGCCACAGGTTGGCCTACGTGAAAAAAATAATTTTGAATTTGAATTTGTAACGGATAAACCAAAATTAAATCGAGTTTTAATTAAACTCGATTTAATTTTGGTTTATAAGTTTTTTCTCTTTCCATACGCACTTAGGTAAATACGATGAAACTAGATGATGAACGCGACTTCGTCCGCGTGAACTAATGTTTTTAATACCCGCGGGAACTCTTTAATTTTCCGGGATAAAGTGCATCAACCACTGTCCTTATAATAAGTATATGTATTACTAGTACATATTATATATTGTACTAGTATGTTTATAGCTACATAGTTCAAATTCAAATCATTTATTTGCATGATCGCGGAACAAAGGGCATCCAAAAATTTTTTTTTTTTACATATTAATAATGTTATTAAATGTCAAAAGAAACAATACACCAAAATTACAAATGTCAATGCACCAATGTCAATTTACCACCCAACTATCATCTAAAAATTCTTTAATTGAATAGTAGCACTTTTTCAGTAAAATATCTTTAATTTTTTGCTTAAATAGTCTAATCAGTTCGAAGAACTGATGGTCGTTGGGGTCCCAAGGTGCTGGAGGGGCGACCCCGCATTGGGAAACGCAGTGTTGGCAGACCCCCACTAGGTGGACTGACGACATCAAACGAGTCACAGGGAACAACTGGCGCAAGACCGAGTCCATGGAAGATACCTTAGTCCAGTAGTGGACGTCTATCGGTTGATAAAGAAGAAGAAGATAAAGAATATTAAGCTTTATTTCACCGCCACCTGAATCCCTGCGACTCGTTTGATGTCGTCGGTCCACCTAGTGAAGGGGTCTGCCAACACTACGCTTCCCGGTGCGGGGTCGCCACTCCAGCACCTTGGCATGCCTACTCTTAATACCTTTTTAAGATAAGCGAGTCGATTCCTCCGCATCCGTAACAGAGCCGCTCGTCCGGCGAAAGAGGGCAGGTCGGCCGGGTACAGGCCGCGAGATGAAACAGTTTCCTTCTTAGCTTCTTGAACTTCGTCGCTGAACATCGCCCAAACCTGTTACATTTACAAGACTTTACATAGAACAGCAGTGATAGCCTAGTGGTTAGGACTATGGTCTCCTATTCGGGGGGTCGCAGGTTCAATTCCGGGTACGCACCTCTGACTTTTCGAAGTTAAGTGTGTTTAAGAAATTCAATATCACATGCTTTAACGGTGAAGGAAAACATCGTGAGGAAACCTGCACACCGGAGAGTTCTTCATAATGTTCTTGAAGGTGTGTGAAGTCCGCCAATTCGCATTGGGCCAGCGTGGTGGACTATGAGCTAAACCCTTCTCTGAGAGGAGACCTGCGCTCAGTAGTGAGCCGTTGATGGGTTGTTAATGATGATGATATATAGAACAGATATATTCGGGTATCCCTGCGAGATCAAATCAGAAATGAAGAGATCCGCAGGAGAACCAAAGTCACCGACATAGCTCAGCGAGTCGCGAAACGGACGTGGAAATGGGCGGGGCACATAGTTCGAAGAGCTGATGGTCGTTGGGGTCCCAAGGTGCTGGAGTGGCGACCCCGCACCGGGAAGCGGAGTGTTTGCAGACCCCCCACCAGGTGGACCGACGACATCAAACGAGTCGCAGGGAGCCACTGGATTAAGGCGGCGAAAGACCGAAGCCTGTGGAGGTTCATGCAGGAGACCTATGACAGGAGATATAGAACAGTAATTTTTAATCCAGTGGCCGTTAAAAACAATAGAAAGTTGCTAACTAAGAACTGTCAAACCCGCATTTCTTAGTATAGGTATTTATTAATAAATAAATAATAGGTATAATGTTATGATTTAAGGGCCCTATCTCATTAGGATGCCATGGCAGCGACGCCAGTCAAATTGTATCAGCGACGCCAAACTGGCGTCAACGCCAAGCCGTCAAGTGAGGTAGGATTAGATACCTACGTTGTAATCTGAAAATTCAAGATCAACCTCATCAAGCTATCCGAGCATTCTCCTGTGTTTTCTTTAAGCTACGTGAAATTGGCGAAGTAATTTGTGCCGTGTGGGCATGACAAAAGCCATCAAATGAAACCACAACAACCACAATATCATTTGACACGTTTTGACTGGCTGGCTGGTTTTGGCATCCTAATGAGATAGGGCCCTTTAACTTTATAAGGCATTAGATTTACTTCAGCAGTTTTTCTTTTGAATATACGCCGAAGGTTCTTCCGTTTGGAGTAGTTGTGCAAAGAGAACAGTGCTACAACGGCTTCTTCCAC